>CM032664.1:21308686-21321209 GCA_019095985.1 Streblospio benedicti | reverse complement strand
AGAAAAACACCCCACAAGACACCTCTTGCCGAAAAGCGACATTGTTCTAAGCAAACCTCCAAGCCACTTGTTTGACACGAGTATAAATTTACGCGTCCAAGTCGCCGGTCACTATGACACGTTTGTTTAAAGAATAGTTAACGGGCGGTCACTCCTAAACACTCCTAGTTACTCCAATAACTTGGGTGTCTTGATTTTCACTTGAAACTACTTGGGCGGTGCTTATCACCTGGTCCTTATAAAAAGATTTTTTGTTTCACATTAGAAATCATTTGGATTTTATATTCTGCCGTGCGAGGAAGTGAATTCATTTCAATACAAATCTAATGATAAAAAGATTTAAAGCAGTGAATATAGAACAATTGCTTTAGTATATCTTTGGGTATATAGTTATTTATAGTTAAAGAAACTGCAGGAAAAATAGGAGAAGCTATCCAGAATATTGCTGTTTGCTTCCATTCTGAAACAGGTATGTTAATTTTCATTTGGCATTGCCATCTAAGGGCACATATTTGTTTATTAATGATACATCTCTACGTTTGGGAGGCTATAACGCTACATTTTATACCAATACATTCGTAGTCAGATTACGGGAATCTCTTTAACACTGCACTTATGAATTTCTGCAACATCTTGTGCTGCGTTACTTTCAATCATAGCGTGTAAATTTATATCAATGTTAAGTCCGACATTAAAATGATTGAACGAAAAACATTCTATTTTTCACTTTAAAAGTTTGATAAGAGTTATACACTTTATTCTAAACGTCTTGGTGTGAAAATGGTTGATATAGCCGTGAAACAAATGTGTGGATGTTTTAAATATAAGTTATTGAATAAATAAGCTAAAATATTCATCTCCATATAGATATTGAATAATGCACCTTTTCGTAATTATGACAGCGTGAAAGATGGTGGTGAAAACATGATGCAAGTTTTGTTTTGTTTAATTACATGTGAGCACTAAATAATGTAGACTTTCCAGCACGGAATGATAATACAAAACCTTCGAATGTTGCAAAATGCACCCAACCATAGGAGGGTAGACACTACACTTTGTGTTGTTATACTACCCAACCTAAAATGCCTGAAGTCCGTCATTAACATAATGAGTTGGTGTAGGGAAAGCCCTATGACGTCATATAACTTGTAGCCAATCACGATCTATTAATAACTAGGTCAACAGCCATATTGAAATTTGATATTCAATTGACTATTTTTAATGAATTTTTACTGCTTTTTTAAAAATTGATACCGCAACCAACGTGAATAACAGGATAATAACATTGTACAATCAGTAGGATAATAATATATCATGGATATACCATCCATACAACTTCTAGGACCGCATATGCTGGATACCAAATTTAGTGACAGTCAAATGTCAAATGACTTGCTGTTTTGTTTGAATGGATACTGCAACAAATTGAATTAACAATTGAAATAACACCATAAAAACATTGTAGGTCTAGGATAATAAGGAATTATGGATGTAACACCCACAAAACCTACCAAGGTCGCATATCCATAATGATAACAATATTTCAAAAGTAACCAATCGCCTTCTTAGCGGATATTTATCCATCAAGTTAAGTAGCAATACAATGAACAATGCAAAAATACAATGAACAATTAAAAAATACAATGAACAATGCAGAAGTAACAATCAACTTGTTATATTCCCTATGAAATAGTGAACATAAAACACTTGTTGATAAAAACTATCTCCTAAGAAATGTCAAATGTTTTCCTCTCTAGATTGAGAACCATCATTGCTAATAATAAACCATATCAGGATTCTGTGTAGACTTGACCACTCTCTGTGACCTTCTAGGGGACACAAGGGTTTGAGGTCTGGGGGGAGAAAGGTTTTGAGGGGCAGGACCAGGGGTTGTTGGTTTCTCTGGCGTATTCGGCATCGTAATTGGGACTACTGGTGTTTCCCGGGTATCGGACGAGGTTTGGTCATGCGTTGTTGGACTTCGCCATAGCGAGCCTGATCCCGAACATAGACACGATCACCAGGGGTGAGACAGGGGAGCTGTACCACTCGATGGTGTCGATTGTGGTCCTGTGTGTACCGGCTTCGGTACTCAGTCTCCCTTTCTTGGATTTTTTTGAAATCCTGTAATTTTGGAGTCAGCTTTGCTGCTACTGTTGGTACGGTTGTGCGTAGCTGGCGTGACATAAGGAGCTGACTCGGGGTTCTGCTGTTATAGATCGGTGAGGATCTGTAGGCCAGCAGTCCAAGGTAGGGGTTGGTGTTTTTGCTAAGGATCGCTTTAGCGGTGCGCACGGCTCGTTCCGCTTCTCCATTTGCTTTTGGATACCTCGGGGACGACGTGATGTGGGTGAAGCCCCAGTCTTTGCTGAATTCCAAAAATTCCTGTGAAGCGTATTGGGGTCCGTTGTCCGAAATGAGGACTTTCGGCAATCCATGTGTTGCAAAAACTTCGCTGAGGCCGCGGATCACGGCCTGACTGGTTGTTGATCCCAGTTCTTTGAAGTCGAGCCACCTGGAACCATAATCTACCACAAGAAGGTAGTGTTTCGACTTGCATTCAAACAGGTCGGTTCCTACTCTTTCCCATATTTCTTCCCGGCGGCGAGAGTGCGATGAGGGGTTCCGTGGCTTGATCTTGGTGGAGAATGCATGTCGGGCACCTCCTGCACATTGCTTCGACTTGCGAGGTGATTGAGGGCCACCAAACGCTTCCCTGTGCTCGACCTTTGCATTTGGTTATTCCCAGGTGTCCTGTGTGGATCATCTCCAGGATTTCCAGCTGGAGCATCTGGGGGATAACTAGGCGGTCATCAAACATTAGGAGGTCATCATTCATGGTGAAGTGTGGTGCTTTGTCCCAGTAGGGCTTTATCAACGGTAAGTTAGGCATCACTGGCGGCCAACCATCTTTCACCCAGCTCCTCACTTGGGTGCAGACTGCGTCATTCATTTGGGCTTGGCGTAATTCCTCTAGTCTGCGATCAGTTGCTGGGAGGTGTTGGATGACCAAATCTTTGAATGCTTCTGCGTCCTGGACGAAGATATCATCTTCAATCGTTGGTTTGCCCACGGGTGCTCTTGAGAGCGCATCAGCCGTATTTTGGTAGACCCCCTGGACATATTTCACTTCAGGTGAGTAACGCATCAAGCGGAGTCTGAATCGCAAGACTCTAGCCGGCATTTTGGAAAGCTCGGTCGTGGATAGTAGAGGTACCAGCGGTCGGTGATCGGGTTTCCAGGTGAACTTCAAACCTAAGACATAGTCCGAGAACTTTTCACAGGCCCATGTTGCCGCAAAGCTTCTTTCTCTATCACGGCGTATCTTTTCTCGGTGTCAGTGAGAGACCGAGAAGCATATGCGATAGGACGCCTGTTGCCGTGGACGTCAGTCTGAAGGAGAACAGCTCCAAGGCCATCTTGGCAAGCATCAGCCGCGATGACACACGGCAGGGTCGGGTCATAATGGGCTAACACTTCTGCAGAGGAGAGCGTGCGCTTGATGTTTTCAAAGGCCTCCTGCTGTGGTGCATCCCATAGCCACATCTGTTCCTTCTTGAGAAGCTGACGAAGAGGTTCGTTCATCCTTGCCAGTTCGGTAAGAACTTAGCCAATTGGTTGGTCATTCTAAGAATCTCTGGAGTTCTGTGATATTTGCAGGTTTTGGAAACTCCTTGACGGCTTTAGTTTTGTCTGGATCTCTTGGCGATACCTTCTTCTGATACGACATGTCCGAGAAACTTTATGCTTGTTTGGCTGAAAGAGCACTTCTCATTCAAGGTCACTCCCGCATCTCGTAGCCTTGCAAGTACTTTTCTCAATCGCTCATCATGTTTCTCTTGGGTTTCTGCATGTACCAGAATGTCATCCATATGGCAGATAACGCCATCGAGAGACCCTCAGTATCCTCGACATTTGCCTCTGGAATACCTCGGGTGCTGAACTAATACCGAATGGTAGACGATTGTAGCAGAATCGTCCAAACGGTGTTACGAATGTGGTGAGTAGTCTCGATTCTGGGTGCAGAGGAATCTGCCAAAACCCAGATTTTGCATCGAGCCGTGAATATCTTGCTTCCGCGAATCTTCGCGAGGTTGTAGATCAACTTTAGCCATCGGATGAATCTCTCTCTTGACAGCCTTGTTCAGTGGCGTTAGGTCAACGCATACTCGGATCTCTCCTGACGGTTTCGGGACGACAACCATTCCAGAGCACCATTCTGTTGGTTCTGTGACAGCCGATATTACACCTGCCGTCTCCATTTTCTCCAGCTGCTTTTTAACCTTGGGCAGCAGTGGATGCGCTACACGACGAGGCGTGTACAAACATACTGGAGTTGCATCTTCTTTGAGAGGGATCTTGTACACATCCTTCAGCATGCCTAGCCCTTTGAACAATTCTGGGAACTCCTTCTTGACATCGCTTGACAACTCGATGGCATAGACAGTTGCTGCTGGCTTGAGGAGTTGAAGAGCTTGAATCGCCGATTTGGAAAGAAGATTCTTCTTCGGGTTTCGCATAATGTATACATCTTCGGTGTGGACCGCCTTGCCGACGACCAACTTGGCCTGGCGGACAAGCCCTACTATGAGGTGGTTCAAGTTGACTCCTCCAGGGCCCACGAAAAAGATGCTTTTCGTTGGAGAGAGGCGTTAACCCTCTTGTCCAGGGCGTTGTGTTGCTCACAACACATATGCGAGAGCCACTATCGAGTTTGAATTCCGTTGTATTCCCATCGACTTCCACATTGGCAGACCAGAAGTTTTCATCGGTTGAATCAATGGCGTTGACCTCGCCGAGATAAATCTCATTAGACCCATCAACATAATCGTAGCCAACTGGGTGACCGCCCAGTGCCCCCTGTTTTTGCACTTGCTACATTCACTGTCTCGGGCCGGGCATTCCCGTCGGGGGTGTTTGTCTCTTCCGCAGTAGTTGCATCGAGGTTTATTCTCCAGTTTATTCTCCTGTGACTTGCCTTGTCCAGGCTTCTGTTTCTTTCGCGGTTTTGCTTGTTGGCCTAACTGTTGAGCCAAAGCACGGGATTTGTTCCTTTGCCTCTTATTGATATGCTCAACTTGCGATGATCCCGACGCCGTTCCAGAAATAGCCTCGCGATGGCTTCGTGATATTTCCGCAGCTCTGAGCTGCTCTACCGCCCGAGCCAAATTTGGGACCGGCCGCTCTCTCAGCAGACGCTCGCGACCCATCTCATCTGTAGCCCTTATGACTAGGCGATCTCGGATGAGATCATCTTGTAGGGCGCCAAACTCACACGATTCTGATAATTGGCGCAGACGCATAACAAACGCATATACTGTCTCACCCGGCTTTTGTTTGGCGGTGTTGAACACAAATCTTTCGTATAACACATTTTTCTGTGGCACGAAATATTCCCGGAGGGCAACTATGATTTTTTCTGGGTTTTTTCGATCCCTCTCTTCCAGGGTCGAAAGATTTACGAGAACTTTTTTGCATGCTTGCCCCATTACCGCACAGAGTGTTGCTGCTACAGTTCTGCGACCCGCGGGATCAGCTGTCCCGTCCTCCTTCAGCAGTTTCTCTGACAACTGAGTCGCTATTAGGTAATCGTCCCACGCGGACTCGAATTCCCGCCAGTTTTCCGCGACGTCACCGGAGAGGGACATAGGGGTGGGGGGAGGGATCTGGTAAGTTGCCATTCTTAGCTTAATTATAACCACTATATAGTCTAACCACAATTCACTCAAATAAAAATAGATAATTAAGTCACTTGTGTAAACTTAACTATTCAATATATTTATCTCATGAGCACACTAATAATGGAATAATTAGTTCAAATATAATAATAGTTAGACTAACAATTCAATATAATGTATAATAACTAATTGAAGGCACAGTCAACTGCATGAGTCTAAGAGTCACAAATTTACAGCACCAGTTTAAAATGCTGACACTTGTTTACAACACACACACAGCCAGTCACAAGTTTACATGGGCATTGAATCACTGACATCAGTTTGCAACTAACAACACACAGACGGCCACAGTCATTGGTTTAATTCATTAAACACCTGCAGACAGCTGTCAGTATCTTTGAAATCACTTAATGTATTTTCCTGAAGTCTAAGGGTAGGATCACAGCCTTGGTCTTGTTTACCAAGTTACCGGTATGGGCGATAATCGGGTTACTTGTAGATCGAATGTTATGGATTGATCTAGATCAGTGACGTGGCAGAGGAGGGTGCATCTACGGTCGGATTTCTCGCGAACTTGGTAGGCAGGCAACCTCTTGATCTCCCCGAGTGTTCCCAACGATGTACTTTACTTGTTGAACAAGTCCGGAGAAGTTCTGTCATCTACAGAAGCGCAAATAGAGTTCTAAACGCTGCCACCATATTGTGTATTGACAAGCACAGCAGACATCTTGGTTGGGACTCTTTATTGTCAGGCGCATGCGCGGCATAGTAACATACATATACATGTACAACAGTGTTGAAACATCAATTTGGTTTCCTTTTGTTTGCACACCTAAAAGGATCATATATAATTTTTGTAAACAAAAAGTGAAAAATCCTTTTGAGAAAAAACATAAAGAAAGAACAAGCATTTTGATCAAATACCTACCAATATTCCTACCATGTCTTTTTTTTGTTTGGGTAGATTTCGTTGTCGTTGATTTTATTGTAACGTATTCAATGTTTTCTGTCTACAATATAAAGAAAATGATCATTATAAAAGCTCATTCGTAGTGTAAATCATATGATTCAATAGTAAATTCATTTTTCGTAAAGGTATACTAGCACATCACGTTTTATTTTATTATTGAATTATAGCAAATGATACATTCACTCATCTAAAAGGCATTTTTAATTTAAATATTCATTTATGTTCTTAAAACTAAAATTCAACCTGACAAGAATTTTCTTTAACATCTATGAGGTATTGCAATTCTTCTTTCAGTTTCAACTTCTTTTCGTCTTGCTGCTTCTGGATTTCCATCAAATGAGCTTCTCGTCGATAATCTGCTATAGCCTATGTAAATTGAGATTATTATGATTATTGACAATCAAACAATCAACTATTTGTCAACTATTTGTTTCTTGTCCAGTAGAATTGAACACTATGGATCAGCGATAGGGTAATTAATCTTTAACAAGATTTAATTTTATTACTATGTCCTGCAAGTTTCACCTGAGCAGGAGACAAAATTACTTGGGAGCTTGTTTCAGTACACGGGGCATTACAAGGGGACAAACACATTGCATTCTTTGAACCATCTGGAATAAGGGATAGGAAATATAAATTTACTATATTAGTGACAGGAAATTCGTGAATGAAAGCATTTTAATGAATGTGTTTATTAATGAATGTTTTTATATTTGTTAATAATAAATTTAAAAATCATTCTCGAAAATAAGCCTGCCCGCAGATGTCAGGACTTCCATCTATATAATCCAGACTTCCGCATTTCAGTATGAGATCCGGACCTCGAAATTTTGGCCTGACGTAACGTCATACAATAGAGTAACTTTGGTAGTATATTTATCAGTAAAAGGTGTGTGTATATCAATCAGTAACTTTTAAAGGTTCACATTGGAAGCAAGTACAAAATAGTTACCTTTTCTTGTTAGGCAAAATCGCCTTTCATTAGTGATCGACTTATACGTTATTGATGGTATGGCTTGGGGTCGTAAACGCAATCCCTTTGCAAATCCCTTTTCAAATTGGAACAAGTTTATGAAATCTTCATCTAGAAAGTGAAGAGCACACAACACACTGAATTTACTAGGCTCTTTGAAATCTTTCCTATTGTCATTCACAAACTTTGTCCATTTCTTACGTCTGGGGACGTCCTCTGGAAAGCCATAGAGTGACACACCATCACTTGTTTCAATTGAACAGCCATATGCTACACATCGAGGCATTATTACGTTCACTCTAAAAAACAAATTTTTACATCATTTCATTAAAATAGTTTACTCTGAGGAAAATCCATTGTTCTTGATGTGATATATGTCTAGAGCAATGCACATTAGCTCAAAGTGTTTCAGTGTACACAAAAAGACCTTACATATATTCTTGAACTATAATCATGCATTTTTAGCTCAAGGTATGTTTTGGAGATTAAAATTTTACCCATTTTCAAAAAAAAAATAGTGCCTAGTACTTTATCTACTAATGCATGTCCATTACTCTAGAATGCCATTGTACTAGTAAATATAATTAAAATAAATATAATACATATGGGTATATAAATATGGGGATATAAATCCAGTTTGACAAACAATAGATGATATCCACAATTCATAATTTAGCTACTGTGTCCACTAAATTAGACTTAGTAAACTATACAGGAAGCAGTCATATATCAGTCTAGATCTAAAACCATTCTATTAATCTTGCTCTAAACTGCTAACTGCATGAACTGTATAAGCCATATATTATACATGATCAGGTACTGAAGTACTGAAGTGATTGGATTTCTTTATCTTTATTAATATTATAGTAAATAGTAGATCTAGCTAAATTGCTACAATTACACACTGCAATCTATTAATCTTTGGCATTTACCTCCCAGGCTTAAAGGCCTGATGATGTGTATACTCCATCCCTCAGCCCACTACACACATGTCACGTGCTCCATCTTCACATTCATTCTTAATTATTCCCAATCCCCTCTCTATAACCTCCCTATAACCTCCCTATATTCTATGAATGAATTGGTAAGAATCGAGTTGATAGAATATAGGGGGTTATAGAGAGTTGGGGTAAGAATGAATGAAGATGGTTGGGTGGATGAAATGAAATATTATAAATTTAGTAAAAAAAGAAAGACTTTTGATTTAATGCCAATATTGTTGTTAGGAAGTTATTTTGAAAAGGATACTTTTGTATTTAAAAGCTTTAATATATATGTTTGATTTTGGAATAAATAGCAGAAAAGAAATAAGAATAGAGAAATTGTTTACCTAGTCTAGCAGAGATCCTCGTTAACAAAATGACGTCACACTACTTCCGGGTTGCTCAACAATAGCAGAAAAATAAAAGCTAATTTCTGATGTTTTAAACTGTCTTTATTCATTAATGATGCTGTTAATTTGTTGTTTGACTATTGCAATGGTGTGTCTAATCAATGTTTAATGTTACCAAGTCTAAATTTAAAAGAATCAAAGCGTTTGAAACACACAATATATTCCCTTTAAATGCCGGATAATGCTAATAATGTGTGCAAAACCAGTAGATGGTAATATGACTTGTCATTCGGTGTGGCCTATGTAGAGCTTCTCCCATCTAATAAAACTGTTTGTGATAGTTAATCGTGGTATAATGAATATATGTCATGTTTTTTCGGCCAATATGCATGAATCAATGCCCTCATTTGGTGAATATTGACCTCACAAGCTCAAGCAATATTCACCAAATTCGGACATTGATTCATGCATATTGCCCTCAAAACCATGACATATTTTTTTCATTTTATGCCACTCTAATGTGACACATCTATCAATGCTGCGTACTGATCGGCAGAGAGCAAAGAACAAACAGACTGTATTTTTCCATATACCACAACCAATTCGGGTAGTTTTTTAATGATAGTAGAAGCCGCCATTTTGAAACCGCTCAATTCAGATCATTAAGAATCTACATTTATGTTGTTAGTATATTAAAATAAATACATATAGCATATAGCCTAAATCGCATATTCGTACTATTAACACACCTGGATAACTGAGTACGGTTCCGATACTAACCGTTCTCACAATGGTGGATGTTGACGGCAGCAGCTCAGGAAAGTGATATTTTTAGCTCAAATATAAAACATTTTAGAAAGACTTTGACAATAATATCATTGACAAAGCAATTGTACCATATGAAGACAACGATTAACACCAAATATCAGCCGTCACATGAAAGATATTTAAGTAATTCGTCATTCAAAAGCTGAATCGAGGATGTGGTAACTAAAATGCAAGGAGAACGGTTACCGAAAGGCTAGAGAACGGTAACTTGCACTTAAATATGAATACCCGGTACGGTAACTTGCACTTAAATATGAATACCCGGTACGGTAACTGTTACTTTGGTTTGTTAGAGCACGGTTACTACTTTTGGTTTCCATCAACATTGGGAATGGAGTTGCTATGCACATAATCATTCTACAAAGACAAAAAAAGTGAATATGATTATAACTATCAGTGATGTTTCAAATAGCAAAATATTGCCAATAAAAGGACATACCTTGGGTCCAGTTGAGGTACAGTACAGAAATCGTTTAATCTATATAGTCATTGCCTAGCACTCTTGCTGTATAACTATTCAAGCCCTAAAACAGGAAATATGAACTACTCCCCATCCACCTATTACCCATGTTGTTTTAACTACACCTTTTTCATTAAAACATGAAAGTCATTCAAAATAATTATGAGGAAATGCCATTACTAAACAGATAGGTAGATTTCCTAAAAGGAATTTGAATTGCAAGCCTGTAATTGTCACCCATGCAAGAAGACCCTACAATGCACAATTTCTGCGAAAAGTAGCAACCCTACTCCCAGGTTTGCCGAATTTACACATTAGTTACCGTACCCAAAGCAAAAATCATTTAGTTGAATTTGTACACTATTGTAAGGGTTAGGTGAATAGTAGTACATTCCAAGTGATCTCTGTGACATAATCTTTACACGTGACTAAAAACTTTTAATATCTCTTATGTACTTAAATCAAATGTCCAACCTATTTGTAAGGAGCACATTTTGTTGTCCGCCATTGTGAGAACGGTTAGTATAGGAACCGTACTCAGCTATCCAGGTGTGATAAACTGCAATGAAATATCGACAATTCGTATTAGTTTAATCCTAAAAAACCCCGATCGTATGTAGCAAACCGACACACATAATGTTAGTCTAGTATACAGTGCTGCTTCCGTGAAAAGTGTGTATTGCACCGAATAAAGTCACATTCAAGTTCAAAATGGCATTTGAAGGAAAGTCGTGGTATGGTGATAATATACCACATTTAGTTGACCCCTCTTTTAGTAGTGGTATACCTGTTAATTCTCTGCCCTCATTTGTGCAATATTCCTCTCGCAAGCTCCGGGAATATTTCACAACTTTGGCCATTTACATACCACTAATAAACATGGTATACCTTCTTCAATGTTCATTATTGTGAGTATTGAACAGATTTTAACACATTAAAATAAAACATAAATCCACGTGAATGCATGCTAGTTTATTTACACCTCTTTAAGGATAAGCATAAAATTTATAAGTATAAGGGTTATATAGATCAGTATTACAGTGCTAACAATACATTACACATCATAGGCAGATCCAGGGGTTGTGCAGGGGGCGTGTGCCCCCCCTTCCCACCAAAATACTTCATTTTCATTTTTCATGAAATCCCAAAGAGCGCCCCCACCCTTTTTCCTTAAGTGCGCCCCCCCCCACCCTTTTCCAAAAACCTGGATCTGCCTATGTACATTTTGGTAATTTATATACACAAGAATGAAAACGTATGCCTATGGGTAAAACATGCATATCAAAATAAAATGAAATATGCTCAGATAAGAAATTAGAATTCCAATAGCTCTCTTCATTTAACACGCGCTCGATACAATACAACTGAACAGCTCCACATTTAATTGACTAAATTTAGTGCAAATTTCATCAAGGATTCTACATCAATATCTGTTTGAAATCATTTCAAAGTGAAGAGTATCCTCTACAATGACACTAAAGTCTTTATTTCCAGTGGAAAGTAACAATCAACATATCAAATTCTACTACTTGGGAAAATATATATACAGTTGTTCATAGAATCACAGACCATAACATGGCTGAAACATTAGACCTCACAATAATTTCCGTCCTGATGTGGGATTCGAACCCATGACCACTGGGTTGAGATGATAACTGACCAAGTATGTAGGGTGGGGGTTACAGAGACAACGGTTCGTCCGTGTAGCCTTTTAACACTCCGCTGCTTCGGATGATGGTATCATTCTGGTCTCACAACCTTGGGGTCGGGAGTTCGAGTCCCGTTCGGGCCATCTGATACATTCAAATGGAAGCTATGTCTTCAGCTATGTCAATGCAGTGGTAGGAGCTTGCATTAATAGCATAACAGTGAGAGTAGAATTGAAATCACAAACAAAACAGGGGAAAATATATACAGTTTTTCATATCAATATATTGATCCGCGATTCTTGTAATAATCACGTCAAACAATCACGTTCACAAGCTCAAACCGCGAAGAATACGTCGTAGGTAGTTAATTATAACATTGAACTTTTAACGGCACACGTTTTAAAGGGTTTACAGCATGCACTTTACACTCGGAGGCCACAGCCCTCAAAACACAGTACTCTATGAACAATAATTCTAAAATGAACAAAATATATGCGAGAAAAACACTACAAAAAACTGATACAGTCCCATTGTTTCTTAAAATACACCCTTACATTTTGATACTGCCCCTACAAATTATATACTGTTGGAAACGTCGATTAAGTTAAAAAACCAAAAAAAACTTTTTTTAT
>CM032664.1:21254779-21302018 GCA_019095985.1 Streblospio benedicti | reverse complement strand
TAGCTAAACCAGAACCAGCAATGTTTTCTAAAGTAAATCGCTTGAAAATGCCTTCAGACTGCAGAATCTCTTGGGGGTCCACCATTTGAGTCAATCATAGCTGCAAATAAAATATAATAAAATTTGGCAAAAGGTGAAATCTTGCAATAAACATCTACACTGATACAAGAATGAGAAACCTTACTGTCAACATATAAACATTGAGAACAAAATTGTTAATCACATGTTAGGCAACAGATCTAAAAACAGATTAGTGGGACAATAATTCTTAACCCATTTCTCATTTAACTGAGGAAAAGATTAAAAAAGGTGAGACATTTGTTTGCAAAATGTACAAACAACATGTTGAAAGCACAGACGAGGCCAGATGTATGCTATTTTCACGAGCAGGGAGTCCTGACCACCAACATCTGACACATTGCCCACCATATTAAAAGGGTCCATCACCAAACTATGGTCTGGAGGCAGGCAAATATCTATACCAGTTCTACCCTTGCCTGAAACTTTGGATTGGAGTAAACAAAATGATGACCGGCTTCCCATTCTGATGGCCAAAGAACCGATACCAAAGGCATGCATAGAAATGATTTCATGTAATTGTTCCATGGCATGCAAGAACAACAGATGCAAATGTAGGAAATCTAAGTTATTTTGTTCTCAGTTGTGATGGTTTATGTATGAATAAAGACAATTAATCATCATTATTGATTTCTCAGTACTACCACTGTCATTTAAACTGTTCATGTTTAATCATTATTTCACGTAAGGACCTTGACAGCGCTACATGCTTTTTTTGATCAACACAATGTCTAGATTAAGTATTAGATTAAGTGATATTTGATTTGACCCAAAGGTGTTAATGCTTTGTATTTCAATAAAGTTATACTGCTTGATGAATTGTTACAAATTTCTACACATTTTTGGGGTGAAATATTGAGTAAACTAAATTACGGGGGTAATTTTGATCGTTTTGACCTTGAAAATGATCTCAAGGTCAAATATTACAACATTTTTAGAATCCTTACATATGACTTCCTATCCATTAATAATAGTAATAATGTGTCTAAAATCGATATTAATGGAGTTAAGAGCAGGTTTTGAGTATATTTTGGCGACTCTAGTTCCTCGTTTGAAAGGGGGGAGGGGTAACAAAAACGGTCATAGCTCTATCAATTTTTATCTCAGAAGACTGTTTAAGGCATCAAATCATTCCTTGATAACTACTCTAAATAATGATTATCACAATTTGTAGATTGAATAAAAAATATGATCAGGAAAAAATGTTATATGAAAATTTTAGCGTCTATCTCAAAGTTGACACGCCAGACCACAAAAAGTCCTGTTTTTAGTGCATTATGTCCTATCAAGGCCCAAAAATAATCAATTTCCATGTCCAAGGCATGTTACAGTATTGGAAAATCACATAAAAATACATTATTGATGTGTATCTGAATCACAGTGAGAATCAATCCTAGATACATGATTTTTTTTAAAAAAAAAAAACATGCTACGGTACATATCTTTAAACGGCCGTCATTTGAGTTTCCACCCGGTTACGCGCTCCAGCGATACAGTTCTGTGATCCTGAGATAATGCCCTTTCAGAAAATGTATAGCAACCTTTTGGCAGATGACTGACCAAAACATTGGTGCTATCTCTGGGACACGTGGGTAGAGAGCACAACACATCAGCTTCATTTTTCTTGAAATAATGAGACTTTCGATCACAACCCCCACAGAAAATATATGAGCCTATATGTTACGCAGAAAAATGTGTTTCAAAGTGAAGTGTCTTTAACATGCAGTACTTACCCCAAGCTAAAAAAAATATATGTTTTACAACGTAAATGATCTGTACAGCTTTTACTATTAATTTTGGTAAATGCAATAAGAGCAGACTTTTTTATTGTTTATATTCCTGCTACCCGGTATCTCACACGTGCTTCACCTGCTGCTGAATCAGTCCATTGCTGGGTGCATTATGTTTAACTTTTATATTTCAAGTGATTACCTCTTAATGACGCACCATTTCATTACATTTATTCTACCATTTAATTTGCACATTGTAATGTATGTTGAATCTTTCACAAGGGAAAGTATCCTTCTACACATAAAACTAAATATATCAATATATTTATGTAACATTACAAACACAGGTTCTATGTTTTGTGCAAATTATATAATTCTGTAAATATTGGTCAATCACAGCTCATGAATGATTCTATGTTATCACGCACACTATGATATATTGTTAAAAATGGACTCAAGGAATGCCTCAGCGCTACCCACCTCTAAAAGAGGCTCTACCGGTTCTTCTCGTTCCCAAAAGGATTTAAAACTGGACTCAAATTATGCTTCAGCACTACCCTCAGCTAAAAGAGGCTCTACCAGTTCTTATCATTCCCAAAAGGATTCAAAACTGGAATCAAAATATGCGTCAGCACTACCCACCGCTAAAAGAGGCTCCACCAGTTCTTATCATTCCCAACAGGATTCAAAACTGGAATCAAAATATGCGTCAGCACTACCCACCGCTAAAAGAGGCTCTACCAGTTCTTATCATTCCCAACAGGATTCAAAAATGGAGTCAAGGAATGCTTCACGTTCCCAAAAGGATATAAAACTGGAATCAAATTATGCTTCACCCACCTCCAAAACAGGCTCTACCATTGGTACCAGTTATTCTCGTTCCCAAAAGGATTCAGTGGATGCTTCAGCGCTACCCACGGCCACCTCTAAAAGAGGCTCTACCAGTTCAAAGGATTCAAAACCTCTTCGCCCCAGGAAAGTGTCCGTGGCTGAGGTGGATGCAGATATAAGGCGCGCGGACAAAACAAAAGATACAGCTGCACTAATAGCTCGGCAGGATTCTGCAAAGAAGTGGAGAAGGAACCGGAACATTTGGCTGGGAGTGATCGTGATGGTTGCTGGTGTGTGCGCTGTTATTTTGCTAGCGGTCGCTTTCATCCCAGGAGGTGAGTGGTCAGTGTGGTCAGTGTCCCACATTAGCAGGCCCGTAACTAAGCTGAGGCAGAGGAGGCGACGGCCTACTCTCTTTTTTCGATGCCTCCTCTGCCTCGGAGGCCCTCATCGCTTTTAGATTTTGCCTCCTCGCTTTTGTTTAGCTAAAATATTTTACAAGTTTGTTATGTCTAGTACTGACTGGTGAGCGATTTGGTTAATATATATAAGTATATCATAGGATATAATGAAATACTTCTATATTATATATGATTTGAGAAGACTTCATGACTTCAACTTCATGACCCCCCCCCCCTTATATATATAAATATTCCAACAAATACAAAGCATTTATTTTATCCACATTCTTCATACTACAGCCTTAAATATCAATTGAACTTTGATATATCCTTAATACAGTCCCCCTCGCCAATGTCAACTTTTGAGGTGACGCACCCATGTCAACTTTTGTACACTTTTGCTGACCTTGCCCCCCCCCACCCCCCCCCACCCCCTTTCAGGGTTGACGTCAATTGTGAACGCTCCCTAGGTTAAAGTCATTCTGAGTATCAGATGTCAAGCAAATTGACTCTTCAGGACATCTGATACTCAGAGTGGTTAAAGTTTACAGCCATGTTGAAAATCTACTACAATTTATATACCAAACAATGGGAAAATCATAATCATTTCTCTTCTAATTAAGATTTAAAAAAACATGAAGCGCTGCATGGCACAATTCTTTTATACAAATGTTCACATGCATCATCTGAAATGTTTGAAATTTGATTTTACCATTTAGCTACGTTTATGACCTATTTTATGCATTGAGTCTTAGGTGAAGCGCTGATGAAAATAACATATTTTCATTTACCTGTGGAATCTAGTGTATGTAATAAAGGTTATCAATTAATTTGACAATGGATATTTCTTTTATTCATAAACCATATTTAGCCATTGTAAAAAGTGGCACCAAAAGTTACAAACCATAGATATATTTCTTGATTTTGTGATAAATCCATTAAAAGTTACTGTCTGAATATTTTTGGAGATTTTCAATGTCCATCTTCCGAGACCTCATTTTTCTGTCACCAGATGGCAGCATGTGACAGTAAAAAAATACAATTATTGTACATTCTGTCATTTTCACGGCTTTGGAACAATTTAAGGGGTAGGGGAATCTTGAATGTATTGCTGTACAGGATCAAAACACTCTCACACGCTTTTTATGTGCTGATAGTCTGAAGTAAAAAAAGGGGGTGGGGGGTTCCGTTTTTTTTTTGTACAATTTTAAAAGTTAGTTTGAAACCAATATCTTCATCCAAATTTTTCTGAGTGACATTTATATCTTGCCAAAAATTCAAAACCAAAGTCAAATTTGACCATATTTCATCGGTTTCATCACCAAAATAAGAAAACTAGTGAATGAAATCAATAGAAAACTGTTTAAAGTTGTGATATACCCTGTTATCGTTAAATAATTACCAAAGATTAAATATTTTTACCATCTGTACAGTACTTATGAGTTGATATGTGCTACTGGGTACTGAAGGGAATGTTTGTGCAAGTTGAGTGCTGCTGGATACCTTGAATAAATTCAAGAGGTGTTCCAGCACAAAAACGCAATGTTTTCAGCTCCCCAGCATTTCCTGCAATCTATGTCCATGTCTCAGACATGCCACTCTATGATTTTATGATGGATGACAAATGTGGTTATTTCGCTGTGGGTTACCTCTTTGAGATCTGCGGTCTGCTGCATTACTATGCAGACCTCTGCCTTATTGAGAGTAGAATACCATCGTTATACATGTACTGCTGTGGATGACACCCACCACCAAATAAATAAATAAATAAATAAATAAATAAATAAAATTAAAAAAAAACAAAAAAACAAAAAAAATAAAATAAAAAAATAAAATAAAATAAAATAAAAAAGCCTGTACTTAAGGAGATACCCCTCTCGGCAGTACCACATTTTGCCACATATATCAAAATGACCGACATATATGTACACTATGGTTTATGAAAACCAATGTTGCTCTTGTAACATGCCATGGTGACCAGAGATATAAGACCATTTATTAATGCAGTATGTACAGACAGCGCAAAGAAAAGATGGTATAACAGAGAGAACACTTACCGGATGATCCTTTCATGTTTGCCTTGCATGTTGCAAACGAATTTCATTTGCCCACCTCTGCATACATCCATGATCTTAACAACAGCAATGAAGATTTTACAGCTATTCTCCATGCCCGTACAGAGTAACCATACCATTTTTTACATATGTTTACACGATAAACCCCACTTTGACTGTGCACCACATGTACTCAGAGACTAATATCATGGAGCCCATGAGGCTTGTTGCCACACAAATCAGGCTGTCATCGCACAACCTGGCCATTGAAAGGGATCGTTGGAGCCGGCAACCTCAAGCAGAACGCCTGTGTGTATGTGGAGAAGTCCAGGACGAGAATCATGTGGCTGCAATCCGTCTTAGTACCAGCACCATAAGATTAAGCAATGTCAACATTGACTTTACCCTTCCTACAATTCAAAATCTATCTATCTATCTATCTACTCCCTGCGCTGCGAGCAGCAAACTGCCATTCGGGGCTCGCATGTCGTCGCCTGAATTCCATGAATTACCTACACGGTATGATAGCTCTGCAGGAAGGAAGAATTCATCATAGTTAACCTGACAAGACTAAACATTTGCCTGGCAACTGAGTCCAAAAACACATTAACACTCCAACTTACTGTCATTTTCCATCCTATTTGTATGATTTTGCCGCAGGGTAAATGGACAGGACATTGAAAATCATACTTATCTTGTGTTCGATTGATTTTTGTTATGTGACATGCATTCGAAAAAGCTTCTGTAGCATACAATAATGCTGTTAGGCATCTTCCTAATCCTAAGGGTGTTAGCATACCGGGTTAGCATGTCCTTGAAGCGTCTAGATGTAGGATACTTAGTTGTTACAATCTTATCACACGATGTGACTGATACAATACAATAAAGCTTTTGGTCTCACGATTCAATTTCTTAAAGATATTACCTGCTCATTGCTGCTTTTCTTGCAAAAGATAATTCTAAACTTCAAATTCTAGGTATAATTTGTGATCGATTTCGAAAACAACAGGTTCCTTTTCATTCAATGTTGTTGAATTTTTGAAAAGGAACATCCTGCTGGAAATGAAATTATATTTAAAATTTGGGTTAAATGGAAAGGACATTGAAAATCATCTCTAACAAATTGAATTCGATTGCTTTTCTTATGTGAAGTGAAGCATTCGAAAACTTGCGTATTTATCATAGTCTAATGTTCTGTTAAAAACATCATGATAAAAAATCCATGGGTTGTATGAATAACCAACATTTACCGTTTTAGGGTTTGCAGACTTCAGCGTCTAGATGTAGGATTCTTAGTTGTTACAGGAATCTTATCACACAATGATTATATCTGACTGATACAATACAATAAAGCTTTTTGGTCTCACGATTCAATTTCTTAAAGATATTACCTGCTCATTGCTGCTTTTCTTGCAAAAGATAATTCTAAACTTCAAATTCTAGGTATAATTTGTGATCGATTTCGAACACAACAGGTTCCTTTTCAATGTTGTTGAATTTTGAAAAGGAACACACACAGTGCTGGAAATCGAAATTATATTTAAAATTTGGAGTTCAGAATTATTTTATGGAAGAAAAGCAGGCAACATCTCTAACAAATTGAATCATGATGCTTATCTTGTAAGTATGAAGTGAAGAGATTACGAAAAACTTGCGTATTTGATCACAGTCTGCATGTTCTACAATAAAGAAATACACATGATAAAAAATCTGCATGGGTTGTATGGAATAACCAACATTTACTTGTTTAAGGTTTGCAGAGTGAAGACATTACGAAAAACTTGATTTTCCAAGACAGTACCTGCATGTTCTACAAACGTGTACACAATGATAAAATCTGCATGGGTTGTAAAACCACCAACATTTACTTGTTTTACAGGGTTTGCAGACTTCAGCTAATCAGTCTATCGATTGCAAGACCCCGAGCTCTGCATATGCTAGACTGATTAGCTAAGCGAATTATATCTTTTGGATTGGGTAAAACAGACGACGTCAGAGCCAGGAAGCCTCATGTCTTAGCCATTCTATCTTGTGCTCCGCAATGAAGCTCTTGCATATGCTAGACTGATTAGTTGATTTAATACTGGGTAGCTTATACCTCAGTAGCCAGAACACGGCTCTGCTTAGGAATTTTCACATGTAAAATCATCAATGTTATACTTCTGTCGTAATAGAAACTCGAGTTGATGTAATACTAGCTTATACCCGTGTGGTCAAAGAGGCATGCTGAGAATCACATTGAATCATCCCAGTTACATGCCTGCTTATGTGCTGCCTTATATATATATATATATGCCTATATATATATATATATATATATATATATATATATATATATATATATATATATATAATATATATATGCCCCAGTTTTGCTGGTGCCAAAAATCAGCATATTAATATAGGATGTTGGTATAATCCGTATATATAATCAAATAATTAATGATGTGAGAATAACTATGTCATCAAATTGTGTTTCAAGCATACAGATTTGAGTGTTTCATCAGTTTAATTTATTTTTAAAGTTAAATCTTACGATCCCTAAGTTATATCAATCTTCTCATGTAAAAATCTTACGGGAATTTTATCTTTTTAATGCATAATTTTTAATGCATAATGCAACCTCAGCTGGTACTATAGCGTGTAGCAGTTTTTCATTATTAGCTGATAGAGGATGTGTTTTATAAACACGAAATATATTCTTTATATTCTTTCTTTGGTACTATTTAACTAATATCAACTGGTATTTTTAGAAAATCTGTTTTAGAGGTAATTATACTTGTTAAATTATGGTTAAGCATGATCTAGAATTTCTCTGACTGGTAAATATCTCAATCGTCTTTAAAACTGGGATGAAAGCTGAAAGCTGATGTCAGCCAGTCCCGACGCCCCCTGTCAGCTTTCGTCAGACAATCATTACCCCCCCTCCACCTGATAGCTGACGTAATTTGTGAATGATCCCTAAAAGATTTTTTTTAATTTGGCTCCAAATGGACATTGAGACATGATGCGATTTGCAGACTGTAGGACTGCAGGATGCTTCCATTTTAACTATGCTTTTTTGATTTCAGCCTGTGTGGGATGTTACCGCTACGCGTTCAGCTGCCCACCTCGTACCTGGATAGATAAACCAGAACGCTCCGCCTGCCGTCTCACCCTGAGCTCCGGTAACCACACAGCCAGCGTCCAGATCTCCAGGACAGATGGCATGGAGTCCATCACCCTTCAGCCGGGAAAACTGCTCAACTGGAACATATCCGAAACGGATAATGGAATAGAAAAAAAGGGTGTCATTATCACATCAGACTATAAAGTGTACTGTATGGTGGAGAAGTTGGGTTTTACACCGTCTACATTCTGTACAGACAGCACACAGATACACCAGCTGCCTAATGGCAGTGACCAATATACGTATTATCTGGCATCCTACAAAGGGGGAGGAGAATGTAATGGCCAAATCCACACGCAGTTCTACACACTGGCTGCTGCAGAAGGCGACACCGAGGTGGAGATCTATGACATAAAGAAAAGAAAGACAGAGATGACATTCACTTTAAACCAATATCAGACCTACACCTATGCCCCAAACAAAACCATTGCAGTTGATCTGACGGGAAAGAAAGTTGTTTCTCAAAAGCCTCTGTCTGTGATTTCAGGATCATTGTGTGAAGCAAGTGAAAATTTTGGTGATGGTGCATTCATCACGTCCATACAGCCGCGAGCGTTTACAAAGTTTGTAACACCTCTCCTGGGCAACTCCCGCAATACAAAATACGCCATGATAGTGATTGCCCATAAAGACCAAACAGAGGTCACTGTGGGAGATGCAGAATACACTGTCAACACTGAAGGCCAGTTTCTGTCAGAAGAAGAACTGCAAGACCGGACTAAGATGACGCTGATTTCCTGTGACAAGCCATGCTCAGCGTACATGGCGAGCAAAGGTTATAGAGACAAGACCAATGGTACACAATCATCCCTACTGAGCATCATCCCTACGTCCGCCATGTACACAGCTGTGCGCTTCACCACCCCCGACTACTGGTTCCACCACTATGTGAGCATCACAGCCGAGGATTCATGGCCCTACGATGACATCCTCCTGGACGGGAAAAAGCTTGATGGACAGAAGTGGACGAACTTTGATAGCAAAAGTGGCCGATTCTCGTCTACCTGGGTCAAGATCTCCCATGGCACCCACTGGGTGAGGTCCACAAAAGGCAAGAAGCTCGCGGCGTACATCTACGGACATAGTGGTGACTTTGGTGGAGGATATGCTCAAAGTGTGTGGCCATGACATTTTGTAAATAACTAAATATCAATATGATGAACTTCAAAAGAGCAGTACAAAATGACTGTCAATACTTTTTTGGGGCGTGTTAGTGAATAAGTAGGTGAAGTTTTGTGCAGCATATTTATTGCGTTTTTATCCATATATATATATATATAATCATATCTATCTCAATGAAGACATTACATCTGAAATGTCAGAAAACAGTACAGTACAGGAGAGCATTGTGCAAAATTAACTGAAAATTAATAAAATTGAAAGTCGTCTACCCAAAAGCATGACTGGTCAATTTACAATTACATGTACTGTAAAACTAGAAATTTTCACACACAATTTGATTCGCAATTTCGTGGGTAGCTGCAAAAAATGCAAACTTATATAGTCAGCAAGCATTAAAAGTCTATGTGAAGATGGTCCAGGATGCACCAAAATAGCAAAATTGAATAGTCACAAAATAATTTATACATGAAAATCGCAAAATTTAACAGCCACGAAATATTCTAGTTTGACAGTAAACTTTGTGTTTTGATTTAGAAAATTGATTTCAACTGATTATGCACACACTTCACTTGTGTGGTGGAGATTTTTAAAAATAATGTAATATACAAAATGTAAAATAGACAAACACGAAAGGCATATTGTAAATACTAGTACATGCAATATGATTTTATTACCAAGATGTTTATTTTTTTCTTTTTGTTTTTCTAATTGAAGTATTGAAAAAAGAAAAAATACAAAAATACATTACCAAGATGTTGCACAATTATGAAACATAATCAAGCAACTGTACAACATGGTGGTAGGCCTAGTTTTTAAAAAAATACTTTATATCTAAATACTCAGACACCCGGCTCAGACATTACAACGTCGAAACAAAGTATTATACCACTCTATCGAGGACACACCCTTGGATACTGTTTGTTCTCTGATTGGCTGAGATCCAAAATCAGCCGGGGTGAATTTTGCCCTCTGACTGTAGAAGCGTCTGCCATTTTAAAGCCGTCGATTAAAACTAAAAATCAACTACATTAAGGTTACCACACAGATTTAGACACACACAGTTAAAGAAATAGCCATGACAATTATATTCTTCTCTCTCTCTTCTATGACAAGCAAGCTCCTACCACTATATTGACATAGCTGAAGACACATCTTCCATTTGACTATGTCAAGTGGCCCAGACGGGACTCGAACTCACGACCCCAAGGTTGTGAGACCAGAATGATACCATCATCCCAAGCAGCGGGCTGTTAAAAGGCTACTCAGACGAACCGATGTCTCTGTAGCCCCCAGCCTACATACTTGGTCAGTTATCATCTCAAACCGGAGGTCGTGGGTTCGAATCCCACCTATAGACGGAAATTTTTGGGAGTTCTATTTCTTCGCATTTTACTGCTAGTGGAGTTTTCTAATGTGTTTTTCCCAAGTTTCTCAATATAGTAGTAGGAGCTTGCTTGTCATAGAAGAGAGAGAGAGAGAGAAGAATATAATTGTAGCCATGACAATATAATCCACCCTACTACTAGTGCTAATAGTTAAATTTAAACCGGACCAGGGACCATATTGAGCTCAACATTTGATGCAGCCAACCGTGAACTGTTTAGACCAGCATCACACAGATTTAGATACACACAGTACGAGAAATAGCCATGACAAAATATTATACCACTCTATCGAGGACACACCCTTGAATACTGTTCTCTGATTGGCTGAGATCCAAAATCAGCCGGGGATAATTACTCGATGAACCATGGGTGAATTTTGCCCTCTGACAGTAGAAGCATCAGCCATGTTGAAACCGTCGATTAAAAAAATAATCAACTATATTTACGTTACCACACAGATTTAGATACGACATTTAGGGAAATAGCTATCACAATATAATGCCCCTTACTACTAATACTAATAGTTAAATTTGAACCGGATTAGGAGGCACATTGAGCTCAGCATTTGATGCAGCCAAGCGTGAACTAGACTAGTATCGCTATATTAAAATTAATCATATTTGAACGAATCTGTTGATCAGAAATAAAAACGGTGCTTTGAAATGTGATAAACCTTGTGTTATTAGTTACAGTGATTAAAGATTGCTTAAAGAACTGTTAGATACCGGATAATGCTAATAATGTGTGTACAACCAGTAGAAGGTATGACATGTCATTCGGTGTAACCCATGGAGAGCTTTTCCAATTTAATAAAAACTGTTTGTGAAGGTTAATCGTGGTATAATAAATATATGTCATGTTTTTTCGGCCAATATGCATGAATCAATACCCCCATTTTGTGAAAATTCACAAAATTCGGGCATTGATTCATGCATATAGCCCTCAAAACCATGACATATTTCTTCATTATCCCCCATACTACTAGTGCTAATAGTTAAATTTAAACCGGATTTGGGACCATATTGAGCTCAGCATTTGATGCAGCCAACCGTGAACTTTTTAGACTAGTATTGCTGTATTGAAATTCATCATAGTTGAACGAATCATTTGATTGTTCAGAAATATTTTTAAGTAAAAACTTTGAAATGTGATAAGCCTAGTGTTATTAGTTTCAGTGATTAAAATTACTTTAAGAAATGTTAAATGCCGGATAATGCTAATAATGTGTGCAAAACCAGTGGATGGTAATATGACTTGTCATTCGGTGTGGCCAATGGAGAGCTTCTCCCATCTAATAAAAACTGCTTGTGAAAGTTAATCGTGGTATAATGAATATATGTAATGTTTTTTCAGTCAATATGCATGAATCAATGCCCTCATTTGGTGAATATTGACCTCGCAAGCACAGGCAATATTCACCAAATTCGGGCATTGATTCATGCATATTGCCCTCAAAACCATGACATATTTTTTTCATTTTATACCACTCTAATGTGACACATCTATCAATGCTGCGTGCTGATCGGCGGAGAGCAAAGAACAAACAGACAATATTTTTCCATATACCACAACCAATTCGGGTAGTTTTTTAATGATAGTAGAAGCCGCCATTTTGAAACCGCTCAATTCAGATCAAGAATCTACATTTATGTTAGTATATTAAAAAAATACATATAGCATATAGCCTAAATCGCATATTCGTACTATAAACACACCTGGATAACTGAGTACGGTTCCGATACTAACCGTTCTCACAATAGTGGATGTTGACGGCAGCAGCTCAGGAAAGTGATATTTTTAGCTCAAATATAAAACATTTTAGAAAGACTTTGACAATAATATAATCATTGACAAAGCAATCGTACCATATGAAGACAACGATTAACACCAAATATCAGCAGTCACATGGAAGATATTTAAGTAATTCGTCATTCAAAAGCTGAATTGAGGATGTGGTAACTAAAATGCAAGGAGAACGGTTACCGAAAGGCTAGAGAACGGTAACTTGCACTTAAATATTAATACCCGGTACGGTAACTGTTACTTTGGTTTGTTAGAGTACGGTTACTACTTTTGGTTTCCATCAACATTGGGAATGGAGTTGCTATGCACATAATCATTCTACAAAGACAAAAAAGTGAACATGATTATAACTATCAGTGATGTTTCAAATAGCAAAATATTGCCAATAAAAGGACATACCTTGGGTCCAGTTGAGGTACAGTACAGAGATCGTTTAATCTATATAGTCATTGCCTAGCACTCTTGCTGTATAACTATTCAAGCCCTAAAACAGGAAATATGAACTACTCCCCACCCACCTATTACCCATGTTGTTTTAACTACACCTTTCTCATTAAAACATGAAAGTCATTTAGAATAATTATGAGGAAATGCCATTGCTAAACAGATAGGTAGATTTCCTAAAAGGAATTTGAATTGCAAGCCTGTATTTGTCACCCATGCAAGAAGACCCTACAATGCACAATTTCTGCGAAAGGTAGCAACCGTACTCCCATGTTTGCCGAATTTACACATTAGTTACCGTACCCAAAGCAAAAATCATTTAGTTGAATTTGTACACTATTGTAAGGGTTAGGTGAATAGTAGTACATTCCAAGTGATCTCTGTGACATAATCTTTACACGTGACTAAAACGTTTAATATCTCTTATGTACTTAAATCAAATGTCCAACCTATTTGTAAGGAGTACATTTTGTTGTCCGCCATTGTGAGAACGGTTAGTATAGGAACCGTACTCAGCAATCCAGGTGTGATAAAGTGTAATGAAATATCGACAATTCGTATTAGTTTAATCCTAAAAAAACCCGATCGTATGTAGCAAACCGACACACACAATGTTAGTCTAGTATACAGTGCTGCTTCCGTGAAAAGTGTGTATTGCACCGAATAAAGTCACATTCAAGTTCAAAATGGCATTTGAAGGAAAGTCGTTGTATGATGATAATATACCACATTTAGTAGACCCCCCCCCCCTTTTAGTAGTGGTATACCTGTTAATTATCTGCCCTCATTTGTGCAATATTCCTCTCGCAAGCTCCGGGAATATTTCACAACTTTGGCCATTTACATACCACTAATAAACATGGTATACCTTCTTCAATGTTCATTATTGTGAGTATTGAACAGATTTTAACACATTAAAATAAAACATAAATCCACGTGAATGCATGCTAGTTTATTTACACCTCTTTAAGGATAAGCATAAAATTTATAAGTATAAGGGTTATATAGATCAGTATTACAGTGCTAACAATACAATATGTATACATAAGCAGTTGCTTAAGACCCAAAACCCCTCATATTATGTCTTGTTCACGTGCAGAAAATTTAAGGAAAAAGAATTATTATGAATGATTCTTTATTATGATAATGAATATGATAAATGAATACGAAAGATGGTCATAGAGTTAAAAGAAAATATTGGTATGAGGACGCACACAAGTAGTATAGAGAGAACTCTATATAGTTCTAGACACTATAAGCCAATAGTGGCTGTCTCCATTAACATCTTCTTTTTAAAACGCTCCTGTACAATAGAAAAAAAATGAAACACAAGTTGAATGATAAGTACAGAGCTTTATAACATCTGTCTGTCACACTTTCATTGCTGTTAATGATGGCTGATGTAAGTCCACGTGTGCAAGTTCACTTCACTGGACATGATTCGTGATTTTAATAAAATGTTAGTCACTATGGGAATACCAGCAGAGGAACATAGGCCGCAAAATCCAGCCTCGTAAGCTCATATTTAGTATCAAAATTGTACAATGATGCTCACACAGCACACGGACAGATATTTGGTTTGTGTCTTCTAAAATGGATATTTGATGACAATTCAAATGGCGGATCACAGAAAAGGTGTTTGACAGCAGTCTTATGAAAGCTGCATAGGCTCCGTATATCGTGTGTTTCTTTGAAAACGAATAAATGATGGTGTCAACTACGCAGATATTTTGCCGATCTCGGAAAAACTCAGAAATGTAAGTAATCATCTATTATGTATGAAATCGGTTTCAGTAGTAAATTTTACATATGTACATGAATAATTACGCAGTTTTATAAGCTCCACAACCTTAAACATTGAACTATTCCCGTGTTGATAAACGTACATTCGCAGACAGACCACGGATTTCAAGTGGCAACGTTCAGTGGGATAATGACAGCTAGTATCCTCATTAAACTGTTAAATGTACCTTGACATTTCTATTTAAACTTTGAGAAATAGAAGCATCATTGTTTTTATTCGTGTAATTACTTATCCGTAGCTTATATGAAAGTGTTACGTTATCCATAATTGAGTACAGTAGGTGCAACCACCACGTTTATCAACGTACGTGTGACGTAGTTATCTGAACGTGATGTACGCCATTCGTTCGAGGTCACCCGTACTAACACGGGTCATCCGGTGCGTTTTGCTGAAAATCGTGCTGAAAAATCGTGTTGAAAATCGTGCTGAATTCTGAGTTGAGTTGAGTTCATAGCCTACAGACTTCGAATGTGCGTATAGTCTTAACAACCCAATCGGGCTTGGGTATTATACATCATAAAAGATCTGGGGTTGCGCAGGGGCGTGTGCCCCCTCCCACCAAAATACTTCATTTTCATTTTTCATGAAATCCCAAAGAACCCCCCTTTTCCTTAAGTGCGCCCCCCACCCTTTTCCAAAACCTGGATCTGCCTATGTACATTTTGGTAATTTATATACACAAGAATGAAAACGTATGCCTATGGGTAAAACATGCATATCAAAATAAAATAAAATATGCTCAGATAAGAAATTAGAATTCCAATAGCTCTCTTCATTTAACACACGCTCGATACAATACAACTGAACAGCTCCACATTTAATTGACTAAATTTAGTGCAAATTTCATCAAGGATACTACATCGATATCTGTTTGAAATCATTGTTTCCAGTGGAAAGTAACAATCAACATATCAAATTCTATTACTTGGGAAAGTATATATACAGTTGTTCATAGAATCACAGACCATGACACGGCTGAAACATTAGACCTCGCAAAAATTTCCGTCCTGATGTGGGATTCGAACCCATGACCACTGGGTTGAGATGATAACTGACCAAGTATGTAGGGTGGGGAATACAGAGACAACGGTTCGTCCGTGTAGCCTTTTAACACTCCGCTGCTTGGGATGATGGTATCATTCTGGTCTCACAACCTTGGGGTCGGGAGTTCGAGTCCCGTTTGGGCCATCTGATACATTCAAATGGAAGCTATGTCTTCAGCTATGTCAATGCAGTGATAGGAGCTTGCTTGCCAGAACAGTGAGAGTTGAATTGAAATCACAAACAAAACAGGGAAAAATATATACAGTTGTTCATATCAATATATTGATCCGCGATTCTTGTAATAATTACGTCAAACAATCACGTTCACAAGCTCAATCCGCGAAGAATACGTAGTAGGTGGTTAATTATAACATTGAACTTTTAACGGCACACGTTTTAGAGGGTTTACAGCATGCACTTTACACTCGGAGGCCACAGCCCCCAAAACACAGTACTCTATGAACAATAATTCTAAAATGAACAAAATATATGCGAGAAAACCACTACAAAAAACTGATACAGTCCCATTGTTTCTTAAAATACACTCTTACATTTTGATACTGCCCCTACAAATTATATACTGTTGGAAACGTCGACGTTCGGACTTTCAGATTGTGGTTTCACATATTGATTTTTCTTAAGTACCAAAAACTTATGATTATGAGAGCTTAGACACCAGTAAAAATCACTCTCCCGAACATTCTGAATGTTTGGTGTTAAATTGCAAAAATGCGTCCATCGGCACACATCTCAGAAAGTGTCTTAATCGTAAGTTTAATCTCTTGTCTACAACATATCAAAATATTAATCTTTTTGGTCGGTGCGCATGGTCCGAAAAAAGCAAAGATATTTCGTAACTTTGGCTATTTCTAACAGCTTTCCCCATTTAAACACATTACAAGAAATCTGACCTAGATAACTTCCGGTACTAGTCGCATGAATTACAAACTCAATCGGCGTGGACACATTTTGTTAGTACAAGATAGCTCTTTAAAACGTTTTTTTCATGTAGGATGGCATTTCAGAATATTAAGATTCGAGTGCGCAAGCATCGTATTTTGGGAACAAACTTAGGCTAAAATGTGCATCTTGCGAGAGATAACAAGCCCAGCGCTCCTGCCACTTCCAGGAAAAGGCCGAACTTCAAAGAGATCGCACTCTGCTGCGGGCGTAACTGCGTAAGGACTAACGTAAAATACTGCAGAAATCCCGATCTTAAAATATCATTACAGGGGTATGGGGTGGTCTCGGCCCGTTTAGTTTTTTTCTATATTAGTAATTTCGCGATAGCTACAGTGGACCAAGCATGATACTCAAAGATGCTCAAACCAAAGTGGTCCTCAGTAGCTCAGTGGTTAGAGCGTACGACTTGAAAACAGGAGTTGTTTGCGTCGTAAGTTCGCGCCCCGGTCATGGCAGACACAGTGTCGCCAAAACCGATACGTCGTACGTCTGCCACTGAGTTGCTGATTTCCACCGAGCACGTCGCCACAGTACAGTGTTACTACTAGACGGTAGCGACGCCAAGCGGAGGTTCGGAAGCCTCGTTAAAAGGCGTGTCCCGTGTAGAGGAGAGCCACACCTCTGCACGTAAAAGAACTCACCTAGTTTGAAAACTATAGCTAGTGTGATCCCCCCCCCCCCCACCCCCGAGGCTCAGTTGGCTACCTAGCCTGCCTCTGGAGGTCCATGTACCAACACCACGTGGCCTCCCTCTGCTATAAGCATCAGAAATTGATGGCTGCGGAGTACAACCAAACCAAACCAAACCAAACCAAACCAAACCAAACCTAGAAGAGGTTTCCTCACTCCCCATCTTGCGCTACTTCGGTGGTTCTACTGTATCTGAACGAGAGACCGTAGATATGCTGCTGTTCGTTGAAGTGGGACACTAGGGCCCTCTGATGTTGGTGTCGCCTATGCACACAGTACAACTATCACGAAGTTGTCCTGTACGCGGCATGTTTGGAGGCCGGCCCGTACGTGCAAACTGTTAGCCAGCATCAACACCCACACGTTCAGACTTGGAGACCTTCATGGAAGTCATAGCTGGGTGGAATGACGAGATCCTCTCCCCCGGAAGTGATTTCATGGACACCAAGGATGAGGAAGAGAGAGGATACCATGTCTAGACATTGGTCAGATCATTGCTACGGACCGTTGCCAGACTTCAGGAAACTGAAACCGGAAGTATTCTCTCAAGTGGACGATCCGTGAGGTGGGCTATGTCCTGTACAGTGGGCCCTACTCGTCACAGTCGTCGAAATATCTAGACAGATCTAAGACATTTCTATCCCGTCCCTGATAAAGTCAAACTAGTGGCTAGAGACCCTGGCCACGCCCTTTGAGCCAGACGTGGTTTGCAGTATTTCCAGGCACCTTGTGCAGAATTATGAGGATCAAAGGAAGCCACTGAACAGAACTGAGTCCCCAGATTCGTCTGATTCAGAGAAGGAAAGGGACAAGGGCAGAAAGAGACGCCAATTTACGAACCAGCGTCAGTCACGTGTTGGACAGTCAGCTTTCGTGACAGGATTAAGACCTAGTACCCGTTCTCTAAATCCCTTCCACACAGGTTCTGGACTGATCATCTGAACGGCTTCACGGGGTTGCTAACGCAAAATTGTTTGGCTGCAGACTTCGTGGCAAGGCCGACAGTCTGTTGTTGAATCTAGAAGACCATGAATTGGACAGCTGGGACTATCATGAGACTGCAATGAAGGTGCAGTTCAATACAGCCAAAGACAGTGCTGCTGCAAGTCAAGACCTTATGGCATGCCATCAAGGCCCCAATACCAGCATCCAACTTCTTGCTATATGAGGGAATGCCTACAGCACGTCTAAAAGGCAGGAGGCCGTTATGAATCGCCTACAACATGGCCTTTCCACTCCACCACCGCAAGTATGCTTTGATGCATGTGAGGAGAAAGAAGACAAATCATCCGGCTTGATGATCCAGAGCCACATGACTCGCCTGGGCCATACAAAGCTCAGATGCATACGCTTGTATCCCAATGCAACCCGGTAAAGAAAACAAGGAAAATGATGAGTACAACGAGACAGAGAGGGGCGCGGATATCGTCCCCCTCTTAGCGAGAGACGCTGAAATACAGCAACTACCTCAAGATCCCACAGCTCCGCCAGTTGCAGACCCAAGGTACTTACGGTAGACCAATTTCAATGGACAAGGAGGGGAGGGGGTGTGTGCTGGCAATGTGGTTCCCAGGACCACCTGTACGGGGAATGCACCCGTCTACACCTGCGTATGAGAGAGTTCCTCTACCACCAAAACCTCTACCTCTGGGATGTCCACCAGGCTTCAAGGAAGGGGGGGGTCACACCGCACACCCTGGAGCAACGAGCATCATGCCCAGATAACAGTTACAGATGAAGAGAATGATGACTTAGCCTCCGGCTGGGTACTCTACTTCCCAAAAGCATAACACTGATAGACGACTTGAATAGGAAACTCTGCTGGCCAAGTCAGCAGGGCCTAGAGTCTGCCTACTGTCCAGTGACTCACGGGTTACGAAACAACTGTGACTATTCTAGCTTGCTAGGGTATCCTCGACTGCCGCACTCGTCATCTGCATGGGTTACGGAGTAGCCAGTCAGTCACGGGAAAGGCGGATGCTCACACGGCCCTACTTACCGGGCAAGAGCATGTACCATTTCAGGATGTGCATTCCAGGATGCCAAACACTGATAGGAGTCTGGAGAGCCAAAGGCAGCACGGCAGAATCAATGAGCAGTCTGACTCCGATGTTCAATCATCGTCTAAAACTCCGTCTAAGTGCACACCATAGGTCACTACACTGGGGAGGGAAGCAGAACATCCCCCTCTATTAATTGACACTGGCGTGACAGGGTAGCCAGTCGACATCGGCAGAGCATTGGGAAGATGGGTGCTCACAAGCACCTGTGCTACCCGTGGTAACTGACGTGGGCAACTTTGGATTACAACGATGAGCTCCAAATATCCTGTCATGTGCTTTTAGTCCTGCAGAATCGAATCACCGTACTGCTACCGCCTATGTTGACAGGTGAGCCGATTTCGTGTATGGAAGTGATGAACCAAAGACTGAAGGGATCCATAAATGCCATGGTCTGTTGATGGTCTAGCACAGAGCCCGACACGGACCGGGCGGCGTCTCAGTGCCACCGACAGTAACAGACACCCGTGGGACGAATACTACCTGTGTAGAAAAACTCTTACACTAGCCACGATCGCCCCAAGGGGAGCATTGAGCTGTTACGTTTGAAGCCTGCTTGTAAAGTGAGTTCTCATTAGCTGGGAACCTCACGATGGAACGACCAATAGCATGGGAACCGTTGAAGATTTTTGTACTGAGAGGAACGATCTGGAACCCAATGCTATGGAAACTGTGGAAGATGACCGAGAAGTGCCGCCCCATGTACTTCTGGACCACCTGCAGGATGAAACGAATGTACAAGGTCACGCACTTCCGGAACGTCCACCTTGTATGCTTCTTGAAGAGGTGCCCTGACAAGTGAATTGCAAAGAATAGTGTGTGAGGTATCCATATCCTTAAGTACGACTCCGTGGTTGACACTGAGATGCATTGCCAATAAAGCAACTGGGGCGGGTAGTAGCGTCAATGCCCCATGCCTTGGGTAAGCAGGAGAGACAACATGATACGAGTTACTACGGAATGAGTACAATCACTACATGGCACACCATACAACTCCACATGCTAGCATGGGACTCATCCTACACTGATTGACCAAGTGGACTTACATGACGTTACTTCGTGCATCTGCCATTGCATTGCCGATCTCGTCACAGCGTGTCACCTCTGTCGAGTGTAATACTAGACGATGGCGACACCAAGCATGGGGCTCGGAAGCCGCGTTAAAATCCGTTCCCTATGTAGAGGACAGTCACCCTCTGCACATAAAATAACTCGCCTAGTTTGAAAACAATAGCTAGTGTGATCCTCCAGCCCCGAGGCTCTGTTGGCTACCTAGCCTTCCTCTGGAGGTCCATGTACCAACATCACGTGGCCTCCAAACAAACAGGACCGACCGACCGACTGAGTTAAAGTTTAGGCCACCCAGTGCGCAGGGATTATAGCATCCATGCAAGGGTTAAAGTAGTGTTTAATATTGCTTCTCACTGGATTAGGATAGATGATCCCCTTAGTCACACTCACCTTGCTCGTGTTCATCTTTCTTACAAGCCCCTGTAGGGATTAGGGACCCAGTACGCTGTAGTACTGGATGACTTGAGCTATTAGAGCTCACTTCTTCTCTAGACACTGGTCGGGCAGTTTAGGGCTGGCAATCTTTCCTCTGTGAGGCAAGGCTCTCAATCTTCATCCTCTTTGGGGCCTAGTCGGTGGCTAGGTCCCCTCGTCGTGTACACCTCACGCTCGTGGGTGTGGTGGTGCTCTCGCTTATACGTGCATCACGTGTCAGCATCAGTGCGTAGTCCCTTGTGTAGGCAAGGGCCCTTCGTGAAACCTGGTGGGATCACTGGCCATATAAAAGTTAAAGCTACTGCTTCATCATACTAATGACGGTCTCGTCCATTCAAGTAACACAACAACGAGAAGTACGCGGGGTTGGTGACAAGCCCCAGTCGACGAGGCGGGTTCACTCCGCGAAGTGGACCCGCGCCAGCAGTGCCGAGGGCGCGACGCAGCACGTCTGCGCGTGGCCCGAGGCGCACGCTAATTAATTTGTTCACAGAAGTAGCATATAATTGCCGTCCTGCCCACTTTAATTGAAGGTGAACTCAAGTGATTAGTTTGTCTAACTGCCACACGGCTCTGTTTGGTACCTATGCGTCAGTATGGGTTTTGCCCAACAGAAAAGTCTTTCAGGTGATCAAAGCTGCGGCATACGGCACCAAACATCTCAACCGCGTCATTCGATACCACAAACAAACGGGAATTCTGCCGCACGGCAGAATTTCACAGTGGTGCGTAGGGCACAACAGGCCGCAAGGCTAGTCTACTGCCTGTCTATGACCAAAAGCTTAAACAAGCCGTAACGATCTGTGAGTGATCTGTGCGACAAACGTAGGTTTTTTAAAGGCAATACTGTGGCCACTGCCAGGAATGGTCTGATGCATAGGGCATATTATGCTGCAAGGTCAGCCTACTGCCAAAATCTTCTGCAGCCCGTAACGAGCAGTGAGTGTCATGTGCATCAAACAGAGGAGTTTTCAAGACAAACGGTGGCCGCAGAAGAAGTTTGGCATGCCAAGCATCTACGACCAAAGTCAGCAGTGGTATGACCGTAAGTAGCCAGTGCGGTGACCTTACGCCAAGTGCGCTATAATTACAAAAGATTTTGCCGCACGTTGTTGGTACAGTCACAGTACTGGCGCAGTGCGTTCTCTGAGTAATCACACCATGCATAGAACGTAAGTTTACGTGAGTACCAGGTATAGCGCAAGTTTTATGGATGTTGATCTCATGGCCACCTCAATGAAATGATCCTCTCTGCTGACTCACTCATAACGCCGGGAGTCCGTGCCACATGTGGTCCTAGCTTTCAAATTGTCACTGCATGCGGAAAACGCCGTAGACACCGCCGACCTCAAAACGCAAGGTCAGATGTGCCCCTCGCTTGACCGGGAGTAGACGTTGGGGTGACCTTACAACAAGATTCTTATATTTACAAAGGATTTACCCGCACATTGTCTGTACAGATACAATACTGGCGCAGTGCGTTCCCTGTACCAGGAACGAACGAATGGCGTACTTTAGAAATCACACAGTGCGTCCAACATAAGTTAAGCGAGGGGCACAATTGACCTTGCGGGCGTGTTTGCCGCAAGGCGTTTTGAGGTCTGCGGTGTCTACGACGTTTTCCTCATGCACTTACAACCATTAGGGTATGGGCACATCAGCACGGGATCCAAGTTTTATGAGTATGTCGGCACTTGGGGTGGTTTTATTTATGTGGCTGTGAGATCCACATGCATCGAAAGTGATTTGGATCCATCAGAACAAATTTTTCCTACACCAAAGAGGGCGGTATATACAATTTAGTTAGAGTTGAGAATTGAGATTTGACCTTTCAATTCATTGAGATCAATAGATTGAGATTTGAGAAAAGGGCGTTTGTATTGAGATTTGTAAGATTATTCATTGAGATTTTGAGATCAAAAAGAGAGGGGGGTATATACCCCCCTCATCAAACGGGAGTTGCCGTACGTTGCTATGGATTTTCCATCGGGGTTTTCCCAAGACGTCTACTTTTAAAGGATTCTGATCTTGTCTGCATTGACATAAGAACTCTAGCTAAGAAAATATTTCTCATTTGAGTTTTATCTAAAATACGCTTCATGAGGAACAGAGGATTGAGAATCGAACTGATTGGAAGGAGCAGGAAAGCCAATATCATTTCCATGGACGAGTTAAGTGTGATGTTGACAGTAGTGAAGAGACATACTAATATTAACACTGTTATATTGGACATTGTACTGGCCATCATACGACAGAAGAAATTTAGTGCAAAAGTCTTCAATACTTTAGTCTTATTCAAGCAACCTTTAAGAAGCCTCTGGATGCTACGTATATATTGAAACATGTAAATGGCCAAAGATATATAAATAGTTTGAAATATAATGCATTTGGTCGCAATGCAGACAGCAATACCCACGGGCATCTGTTGAGATATGAGTGAACATACAAAACTAGTTATTGGAAATGGATAGATAAACATAGTCAATAAAGGCAAGGTTGCAGAAATGGAAATACCAACAATGCCAATCAGGAGAGCATGCCACACAGACAAGCGCACCTTCTGTCGACTGGTAACATTGATGCAGCAGTAAAATTCAATGCATACAGATAAACTTAGTGACAAATCCACACAAAACATTTGAACACTTGCTGCAAATTTACATAGAAAAGATTCTCTCCAGAATACCGCTATTTGGCCTATGTCTTTCCAAAGAAAATCACCTGTGAAAATTAGAATAAAATAACACATCATGAGAATATCCGAAAAGAGCAACGTGCAAGTGAGCACATTAATTGTCTTTTTTCTTCCAGTTGAGAGCAAATGGTAGATTACGTAAAGATTAAGCACGGGAATGAGGGTAAGTTGCAAAATGCCAACATCTTTATCAGATTTTGAGGACAGAATTTCTTTACAATGTTCTTGACCAATATTTGCTTTATGAACGACACAAACAGCCGTCTTAAAGTAGCAGCAGACACCCTTGTGACTAACAATAAGGTGTTGTAGATTAGTGAGATATGTGTCCGAATTGAATGGAATGCATTTTTTGTCCGATTTGAAAGAAAGACTCAAGTGAGTTAGGGAATCATCCGGCAAAGCATCAAACATGTGCCATGAGGTTAAACAAAGTGGGTTGTTTTCCAAGCGTAACTCTACAATATTCAATCCATCAAAGAGATCTTCAGGTAAATACTCTATATCATTATTTGACAAATCAAGGACTCTTAAGTATTGCATCCCTCCAATGTTCATATTTGACACGTCAGCTACAGAACAATTATGTATCTTTAAAATTGTAAGGAATCTTAGTGACTTCAGGTATGAAAATATGTCTGTGTCCATTCGATACACATTCAAAATACTGACAGATCTGGAGTACTCTGGTACACCATTGAATTTGTTATAGCATACTATTGAAAATCCTATACAAAAGCAAGAATCTGGACATATTCCAAAGAAAAAAGGAAGTTCATCATCTAAACTTTTAGTGCACTCTACATTACCATCTACTAGATGGTAAAAGTTGACAAATTTCTTTTCTTTTGTACAACGAAATGAAGGAGATATTGATATTTTAGCACAATCTATCAATTCATCTTCTCCTTGAAAACATTGATCTTCTTTATCACATAAATTATGTAGTGATAGTGGCATTCCGTTTCCCTTGCACATAGTGCTGTCCAGACATTCTATGTGAATTTCTAGATGGTGTAATAAACTTCCACAGAAACGTTCGAAATATTCGAATACAGACGTATGATATTCTAAATCTAATTTTCCACGAAATACCTCGCATGATTTAGATTCAGACGGACACAAATCTTCAGATTCGTCAGATTCATCAGTGCAGTCATTATGACAATCACAAACTTTAGAAGCTGGAATGCAGCCTACGGTACGGCATGGAAAGTAGTGCTCTTGCTGTAAACAAATGCTCCTTGGACAGTTCAAAAGGGTTGATATTGTGTTCAAGGAGTGTGGTGTCGCCTGGTTACAGGTATGAACACAGCTTTTCTCATCATCTCCCCCAGGACAATCAGTCTTCCCGTCACATACATGGTGATCCAAAATGAAGGTCAAATCATCACATTGGAAGTACCTGGAGCTATATTTTTCCACGTCCAAATGGTCAGAAAGATAGCCTGAATGGTAATATTTCCACTCCATTACTTCTCGCAAATGTTCATTGGTTAGATTATTTTTTTTCTTGCTGTGTATTCTTTGACTAGGTTGCAGACACCAAACACCTACATTATAAAGCTCTGTTTTTCTGGGAACAATGATGGAGTACGTGCTTTCAGAATCTGGTACCAGAAGAACCAGTCCAGAAAACTCGGAGTTGTAGTTTACGCCATAGAAGTTAAAGTGCAAATTCATTTTTACAAAATAGTTCAATGTTCATTTTGAAAATCCATTCAAAATGCTCACTGTGTAGAACGTTTGTTTTGTGGCAAGCTGCATTCATGCACGTGCTTGCAGTTTCATAACCGCTGTAGCGTATGAAGTTTTTTACTGAATTGCAGGTCCACGAGGACCTCTTGTCTGACAACATGGTCATATTAAAGTCTACAATGAGTCCAAATACATGATGATCTAACCCATACTTGAGCATTTTCTTCATTGGGTTTATATAAAAATCACCGCCAGACAGAATAGCAACGCCCCTTACATCACTGACAGATGCAACAGTATAATTGTATTTGGAACAGGTGTAGTTGGCATCCGTTCCTGACATGTTGAATGGCCCTATGAGAACAGGGCGTCGAAATACAGCGATATCATTTAAAACAAATTCATTGCTAGTACTGTTATAAATTCCTATATACATGTTACTGTTTGGTGAAAACACAAATGATACTTTGAACGTTTCCTCATACAGAAAATGATCTTGTTTCGTTTTATCGCGATTTGACCGATTTAGGGTAGCAAAAAGAAGTCCGCTTTCGACTCTCACTGATGCCGAACTAAGAAAACTCAAACCATATATGTATTTCATGAAACGCCTCCTTAAATCAGTAATTGATATGCTGACATTAGCAGGTTGCCACAAGTCATCTTTGCATGCCCACACTTTAACTAACACGATTTGTACAGGATCACCAGTGTTTACATCTATAAGGAATTCGGTTTCCTGAAAGTAACCGCTTTTGTGATGTGTTATACCATATTTTGTAAGAAAAGTAATGTCTGCAAACAGCAAAACAGTACTATTGATAAAAACATGCATTGATCCGACTGTCAAATATCCAGGAATTCCATCACCACCATAAACAACCGATATGGTGTCTAAACCTATGAATAGTTCACTTATTGCTCTCGTCAGCGGGAATGTGAATGTTTTACCAAAATCTGGGTAAATGAAGTTAAATTCGCTGCCTTCTTTATGTTGTATAATGTCAGGGGGTTTTCCTTCATGAATTAGGATGTCCGTATATACCCATTTTCCATGCCTATATGCAACGGTTTCGAGTACATTACAGTCAGGCCCATGTAACTGTTCATTGATCCATTGCCGTGGGTACTGTATGGTATTATCAGTATTATTGCAGACAGCGCTGAGTAAACTTGTCTTCAGTTCCAGTCCTTTATGCAGTTTCCATGAAACACGCACCTTCAATTAAAAAAGCAATTTAATCAGTTTTATTACTAAAAATGATCGTTTATTTATATGATATGTTCTAATAGTAGGAGATAAAATCGTGATCAGGAAGCAGTCTCACAAACACCATATGTTCCATAATAATCCATGTGTTCCAAAAAACTATGTCTCTGTCGTTATCATAGAAATCTACAAGATCATAGCTATTTATTAGTTGGGTCATTTAGGGCACTTTTGTGACCGCGGAGAGACAGAAAAGGTTTTATGATTGATTTGAGCTCTTAAACATATTGTAAGAGATTTAAGCGGGGATACCCCTCGCAAAAGTCTGGGCAGAACGCGTTTAAGTAATTCTAATATCTTTCTTCAGTTACTCGGCTTTTTTTTAGATATCTACAATACCAATATAGATAGTATAGATACAGTGCCACATAATTATGTAAGCCTGGTTGATATGGGTCTGATTTGGAGACTAGCAACTCCAACTCCTGAAGATCGTAATATGCCTTTTATATTTTATATTTGCTTATTGGTACATTAAAACTTGTATGTAGTAAAAAAATGTTGTTGAACTCTCAAGTAGTTTGTCATTATCTCATTTTTCATTCACATTTTGAAGTTATGCCACTCAAAACAAGATTCATAGGTTAATTACATTAAACTCAGCTTTTCCTAGAAATTGCCCTCTTATCCTAAAAAAATCATTGGAAGCATATAAAAAAATTACTTCCTTGCCTCCATAAACCATAAAATTGATATACTACAGTCATCGTTATGAAATTTCGTAGGGTTATAGTGTCGATTTAACATGCATGGTACTTTTTTAGTACATTCAGAACCAAGTAGGCTCCATCAGAGTTTTACTACTTGGCCTGGGCGGGGATCGATCCCCGGACCTCTGGGTCAACGGCGCCGCTTACTACTCAGTAATATAAAGGAGATACTTAACCATCATGGACATACGTTGGACGTAAGACATGACATCAGAGCTAGTAGTGGGTATCAATACGTCATTGAAGCATAGGTTTTTTAGCCTTGTGGATATGGCGTAGTTGGTATAGCGTTGGCTCCGTTGGCTAGTCGCTAAGCGGCGCAGTTGACCCAGAGGTCCGGGGATCGATCCCCGCCCAGGCCAAGTAGTAAAACTCTGATGGAGCCTACTTGGTTCTGAATGTACTAAAAAGTACCATGCATGTTAAATCGACACTCTAACCCTACTAAATTTCATATCAAAGCATGCGAATCTCCACAACAATACTTCACTAGATCTACTCAGTCATCGTTATGTCAAATACTTAGAATCTTGTCATTTTGTAGAATTCATGGCGGCCATCTTTGATTTGAAGGTCAAGATGAGGTCAAATCTTTTTAAAGTATCAAAAATGGATTTCTTACACCTAAAAACCTTAAAAATGATGTATTATACATGCTAGTATGTCAATTATTAAAAAAGTTGTATGATAGTTAGAACGGCGGTGGCCATTTTGGATTGTGGCCTCTCACGCGTTCTGCCCGGACTTTTGCGTATCCCTGCTCAAATCTCTTAAAATATTTTTAAGAGCTCAAATCAATCATAAAACCTTTTCTGTCTCTCCGCGGTCACAAAAGTGCCCGAAATGACCCAACTATATATATATATCTCGTCTGTAGAGGAGGACAGCAATCATATTTCCATAATAAATCATGGCCGATTTGGAATGAAATTATTCTGCCTCTTTAATCGTGACAATGGTTTTTCATCATTACATAAGTTACTTAATAAAACCTGTGGATGCGGGCTTGATGTAAAGATGAACACTAATAAATCCAGACTGATTAGCATTTTCCACCAAAAATTAAGGAAAGAGCCCTATCGTAAAACTGGGGTATTTATTCAATAAATCACTAAACAACATACATTGTTTACGAACGGACTGATCACATTTATTAGCGTCGCTTCCGTGTCACTACGTCACTGTTTCCTCATATTAAAACCAATTTCGAGGTGAACTTATAACACTCCCATTGGTCTTTCAAAATGGAGAAACAAACACACGAAAACTAGAGGAAATTTCGGAATGCAACTCGTATAAATTCCCATGCATACATTGAATAGGAGTTCACTCCTAATCTCATATTACGAAGAATGCATGAAGAAAGCCAACAAATTATCAGGTCTAATGAAAGTGAAAGCAGGGCAATCGCTGGACTTCATGAGCACTAGCACAAGAATGTGGAAAGGGACCATACTGCCGGCAATACTCAAAGCAACATGATCTATACATACAACAAAAAACCTGGTATGTCATCTTAAAAGTTGCCAAAACGAATCACGGAAATAGGTTCTTGATTGTCAATAGGTGCAAGCTCAACTATTGTCATCAAACTACTGGGATATGAAAAAAACACGACCAAATTGCCAGAGCAAAATTTAAATCGTGGATGAAAATTTAGAAGGATGGGAGAGAAAGATGAACTAAGATCATACTGAACATCATGCTGAAAGGCAAGAGACCAAGAACAAACTGTGGCTAATGGAGTGGACAGCAATCCTCAATTCATACAAAACACAAACATGGAAAGAACAAGACATGGAAAGAATACGAAACAAATTAGAAGAGAAATGGCATGAAACACACATAAGAGCAATGGGGTATGTCAAAATACCTAGATAATAGCAAAGCCACAACCAATTTTAATAGATTGAGAAACACAGACACTGTCTCCATAAATATGTGGCACAAGAAACCCATCAAAATGGCCCCATCAAAATGGCCTACCCGCAATGATCGCGCTTCAGCTGTGGCTGACCATATTATAAAATAATACCCTAAATGTAATAGCAGAGATAGTTTAACGCTTGGTAACGCTCTTTGGTATTAGGCTGATTGTTTAGAAGCCTTCGAGTTGAGATCCACAAGGTTACTTTTGTGTTCTGAAACCTTAAAGTCCTCTGGTCTTAATTAGTTTATGTATTTATAATAATGTTTGTAACACAAGTAAGTAGCCATAAAACGGAAGTCAATTTATTGCCAGAAACTTCTACAACCAAGTAGGCCTACTTAATTAGTGGCGTACATGTAGACCATAGGTTACGACATACTAAAGTATCAAAACGTACTACATTCCCATTGCTTTATAAAACTTTTAAGAGTTACAATAATATGCTAACTAAGAAACCCACTTTAAAAGTTTAAGTAATTAAACATGTTCAAAACACAAAAAACATTAAACATTTAACATTAAACATGTTCAAACATCTACTATAGAACTTTAAATAATTAAAACATGTTCAACACTAAAACATTAAACATTAAACATGCTCAAACACTAGCTGCTAATTTGAAAGGTTTGAACAAACGTATGTACAGGACTTTTATCAAAACAAAATTGATGAATGTAAATAAGTGTAGTCTAAGTACTAGTGCAGTTTTTTTACATAATATAGTCCTTCAAATATCGAGGTGGCTGGACAGACCTTCCAGATCTTGTTAAGAATGGTTGTTCTGGCTGGCTGAGTGGGTATGGCTGGCTTGAATTGTATCTGCTGTTTCCGCTGGTGGCTCTTGTATGGTTGTTGGTGCAGGTGGTGATATCTTATTTGGTGAGCTTTCCTCTTTTTATTGAGTGGGAGCGCAGATGTATACGGTTCCGTCTTGAACCTGTATTAATAGTGTAAGATCTTCCATGATCTTCAGTTACAGTTGCTGGTTGCCATTATTTCCATGCTTTGGGCTGTAACCTTGCTCTGATGTGTTCTCCTACTTGAAGTTGTGGTAATGGTTTTGTTCGCTTATCGTATTGCATCTTGTTTCGTTGTTTAGCTTGTATTTGAGCAGCCACTATTTTCTCAGTTGGCACTGGTTTTGGTTCCAGTTCTGAATGTTGCACAGGCACTGTTGATCTCAGTTTTCGCGAGTTTAGTTTCTGGGATGATGAAAACCCTGTATCATCTGGTGAATTTCTGTGTTCCAAGATTCCAAGGATGGGATCCTCAGACTTCTTGAAAATATTTCTTACAACTTTTACCGTCGCTTCAGCAATGCCGTTCCCTTCAGGATGGTAGGGGCTAGACGTTTAATGATGAAATCCCCATAATAATGAGAACTGCTCGGAGTATTTGGATGTAAACTTAGTAATCCATCAATCAAGTGGTCATTCTCATCATTTAATGGTATGGCTAATTAAAAGTCATTTGATTTCAGTCACATTTTTTGCATTTGAAATAGATACGTTTTCTTTAATTCCTAATACAATATATATGTATCTAAGTTTTAATTGGGTTCTTTGGTTCACAATAATCATATTTCTGGTATTTTAAGGAAACAATAATTATAGTACAAGTCCACACGTTAGTATTCATTTGTGTAGATAGGCATCATGTAAATATACATATAAATATACATATAAAAAGAGTAAGATGAAAAAGGTAAACATTCACTTAGCCTTCAGAATAAAGTCTAGAATTACTATTTGACAATTCACTTGTAGAGGCAGTGTGTGTACTAGGAATATTAAGCCTGCTTTACACATAATAGGCAATCATATGCGAAACTGTGCAACGCCTAAATGTGACATTAAACATAGTAAAAATGCTTGTTACAACGAATTGCTGAGGCAAGCGAAGTGTTACTTATATGTGCAAATGTTCTGAGATTTATAGACGCAACGTAACTATTTGTAACGAACCTAATCAAACCAGTATTTTCATCAGCAAATTTGGAACACGTTCAATTTTTTTTTCTGGCGAATTTGCCAGTGCGCCATTGCACGGGGAACTATGTAGGCAGAATGCGCTAATGTGTAAAGCAGGCTTAAAACCCGCTTAACACTTGAGCGATCATGGGCGAACCCGCGCAACGCATCTCCACGTATTATGTTACGTCGTCAATTTGGGCGTATTGTGGCGGCATATTGAACCTAGTAAAAATGCATGGTACGACAAGTTGCTGAGGCAAACGAAGTGTTACTTAAATGTGCGAATGTTCTGCGATCCATAAACGCAGCATAACTATTTGAAGCAAACTTTAACCAAACTGAATGTTCGTTCAAATTTTTTTAACATGTTCAAAATTTCCTGACAAATTTGCCAGTTCGCAAGTGCACGTAGAGTTACGCAGGTGGAATTCTCTATAGTGTAAAGCAGGTTTTAGGCCGTGACCATCCAATATGTTTGTCTTTACATTAACATTGACGCCTTAGTACGTGCTACTAAAATAAATATGATATAGACAGATAGACGCTACAGTTATTATTATAATCTACATAGTGTGGGTTGAAGTGAACGAAATATTACATTTTATACAATGTTCAAGGCTTTTGATTAATAAGAGCATTAGCAAGAATGTGTAAGTTTTAATGAGAAACATGACACCGCTTGTACATCATACAAGCTAAGGCATCGACCATTTGATCTCAGGGGAAGAAGGGGGGGGGCAGCTATTTTCACCATAGCTTCAATTATTTTTTTTCATGAAATTTGACATCTAATTCTTTATTGCACAGGCATTTCTAGATGGTCAAATTTAATAATATTTTACATCCACATTAGTGAAATTATCATGAATTTAGTATGTACAACATCTATAAATATTACATGGTTATTTCTGTTTACTCAATTGTTGATCATGTATTTGTCTCATTCATTTTCTTTGAAGTGATATCGCAGAACCCACGCAAATATCTATGGTCTATGGTTATGTTGTGTAGGGACCTATTTAGTGGCGCGAAGTACAATAAATGAATTACAATTACAATGGCTAATACACCCATGTTTATTAACCTAATGTTGATCAAGGGGAATGTGCCAAAATTGTGATTCATACATTTGGAAATTTTATGGCAGTAGCTATTACTAGCTTATTACTGTGCAAAGAAATGCTAAACCCCCCATTTCACATGGTCGAGCCTAGCTCCAGATCCTCCAAAAGACGCCCGATTTGTCATTTTGGGGTTGATCGGCGGAAATGCATTACTATTGCGTAACAGTCTGAAGATGAAGCATGCCAAAGTCAACGAGGCGAACAAGCCGTCAGAGACATTACAGGTGGCCGAGGCAGACGAAGCATGACGATCAGGTCGTCATGATCGGCTGGCGGTGATTGACGAGGATTATTCTCTCTCTTATTTCCTCCTCCTGGCGTTGTTGTTGAGCTGTAGCAAAATTAAGTGCAACGGCTGCCATTGTTGCAATTATTCGTTGCTTAATCTTCTTGAATACGTGTTTGAGTATAATCCTTCAGAGACACAAACAACAATGAAACCCTCCAACTTTTGCAACCTTGTTATATTGCCTCATTGCATATTCTCTAGCTAAAGCTTTACGGTCTTTACGGCAATTACGGTCTGTGGCCTTTCAGATGGACTGGATCAAAAGGCAAACGTTTGGAACTAGCACAACATAAAATAGGAACATCTTTATGAAAATTATCAGCAAACCCACTGTTAGCAGAGAGACCTAACGATCAACAACTTAGCTCTTCAGACGAAGCAGAAAACCAAAACGTTGATACAGATCAACAACTCAATCATCCAAAACGGGAGTCCACAAGCCAAAAAAAAAAAAAAAAAAAAAACAAAAGAAGAGTCAAAATCACTTCTCCAGAGAGGTGATAACACTTTTTGGGCCCGAAACTAGCAGAAGTGAATCAATGTATCCAGGTAAACAACTCTAATATTGGAGGGAGCATCGTGCTGTTAAAAAGATGCTGCCATTCCATGCTTCTATTGCTTCCAATTGTAACGGTAGTAAGCGGCACTTACGGTTTCATCTGTCATCATACATCTTCCCAATGCAGCAGACCAGGCCACAGTTCAGCAAAGAGACCTAAGGATGCTGCAAATAGCAAAGAAAGCCCCCCCCCATAAAAAAAAAGAAAAAGAAAAAGAAAGAAAAACAGCCCCGAAAAGCATGACGATGTTGTGGTGTGGAGAACACAAGCCGAAATATGAAAAATCGGTCCAGAACTCACCAAAAATGGCGCATTACATGCCGAACCAGCCAAATCACTCCACATTTAAGGCCAGATCACGCACAATTCACCCGGAAATGACAAATCGGGCATCTGTTGGAAGATCTGGAACTAGGATCGGCCATGTGGGGGCCTAATGGGGTCCTAACTGTGTAGAATATGAACGATTTCAGAGCTATGTGATTCTCATAAGATTAACCATGTATTGAAAATTATGTCAATGTTCATGGCAAATTAGTGGAAAAAATCTACCATGGACTTTTTATTATTATTTACTATTATGATAATGAAAAAGTATGGTGGAATCTGTGAATTATTGCACAAATACACTGCAGAACGAACACACATGTATTGTTGGCTTCATATGGCGCGGATTTTGTTTCATATACGTCAGCGTTTGGAAGAGTCTACATTAAATCTACACGCGTGGTAATTTTGGCCATACCCACTTTCCCCGCCATATGTATACTAATCAAGACGCGTGTGTTAAGTCAGATTTATGACTCAAATACTACCTGATAATGACACACGCGTAAAGTCAATTCAGACAGGTGCAAATAATCTTCGTTTTTGACACATTTTCCCTGCCAAATGATTTCATGCACGTGTGTTTGACACTGGTTTGAAGTCCCCTTCCACGACTCAAATACCACACTAAAATAACATCCAAAGCACACCGATGAGACAGAATCTACGCCACGAAAAATCGTAAAGGATAGATAGGGGTATTAAGTGTGCATGGAGCCTCACGCACGGCCCACATACAATATTAGTCGTGTCAGTCTTGAACATGAATGGCGGTTGACATAGAACATTTTATATCGCATATTAAAGTAATTAGGAAGGCCCATCGTCAGTATTAAGAGGCAAGACAATTTTATTCCAAATCGTACATGATGTGTGAAATATTATCAATGAATGTTTTTATGCAACACGGCAGGTGATACAAGGTACAGGCTCTACAGAACAAGAAGAGCAGCAAGTCGACTCAAGTAAATTAGATCAAAAGTGCTCAAAGAGCATGGGTAGCATCACTAGAACAACATAGACTTATGGGCAATTAAGATGTTTAAAAAATAATACTAAAATATATGGAAATCATGATTAAAAGTACACAATTGCAATGTATATAATCAGCCACAAATAATCTGTACTCCAGTGTCTATTTACTCATATTGGCTCTGTCACATATAATTGATCCTGTAGCAGAAAACTGCAAACAACACCAAGTAGACTTTTGCAGCTGATATAATATTGACCTGCCATTGTGCATTCAAGACAAGTAAGAATGTCGAAAATGAACCATAAATGGCTCTGTATAAAGCACACTTTAATTGGCAAACAGCCGAAAATTGAATCACTTTGGTGTTGCGTCATACCTCTTAGTTGTGTAAAATTTGAACGGAATCAGTTCATCGGTAAAGACTTTAGCTTGTCCAGAAACAAACATATATGCGCGGATGCACGCACACACACACACACACAAACACACACACACACACACACACACATATGCACGCACGTACGCACGCACACACACACACACACACATACATAGTTACAAACAAACAAAACACAAGGCTTTCGCATCAGCACATGAAGGGACGCAAAAAACATAATTGTAAATTACCATCAGGCACACAAAGGTCCTACCTTTTGTTGAAATTCATATTGGTTGTGGTAATACCATTCCATCCTAACGTAGTCACACTTCAATTGAGAAACAAAATAGTAATAGTAATTATCATCAAGATGTTTCATATTATCATTTGGTTTGATGACCTGGCTCTCTCCATAGCCTCTCCATACCACTTGATAAGTAACCTGAATTCTCAGTCTACTGTTGTTCCCCTTGATCTTTATAAAAATCACATTTCTCTGTGAAAACCATTCTTCATGTAATATTTCACCACACAAGATTAGAGAGTTCGCAAATGGATCAGAAATCATGACATTTGTGTGTTCACACTGTGGTGTATATATCGTTACAGAATCGTACACTGTGACATGCAGGGAAAGACTTTTGACCACATCGATTTTCCATTGTAAACTTTGATCAGTTACTGAGTTGTAATGGATTGAACCACATGGTTGACTCCGAATGTGTTGTTTACTGTCTGCTTTGCACATTAATCCAAGTGACCTTGATTTTCTTAAAATGTGAATCATTACATCACGGAAGGAATGTGATGGATGATGCAATAGTTCATCGTATAAAACAGAAATCCACATGCGGCGTTGAAAAGTGTCATGCTTGTCCCCTTCACATTTAAATCTTGTGAATGTTTGAAACTGAGCAGGCTGAAGTTCTTCCTCTATAGATCTGGAAGCACTTAACAGTGCAAAATTATGTACAAAATAAATTGATGTAAACATCATCATGTGAACTTGAAGGCGCCAGAAAGACTTCACAGCCATCATCGTGACTGTGCATGAGGACTAACCCGTCTCAGCCATCTTTTATAGTGATGGCTGGTCTCAATACAGTACAGTGTATTTGAATCAAATATACAACATCTCTATATAGTGTAGTCATGACCAGCTTTGGGACCAGTATAAGTTCAATTTCTGAATGCGAGACGAGCGGAGAAGGTCGTTCACAATAGTGCACTTTGGGTAGCTAAACTAGGTACCAATATCTGACCATATAATCATGTCAGACTTTCCATCTTGACCATGGGATCATGCGTCTGCCGGGAATCAGAGGGCGGGGGACCCCCCCAGGGGCGGTCAAGCGCGGTCAAAAAACGGGTATGGGTAGCCGAAGGAGGTACCACTTGAAAATACTGTCAAAGTACTTGGCACAGTGCACCAACATTGAGTCGATATGTGACAGACATTTTTTTTGACGGAAAGTGACCGACAGACGGCTAAGACTGACCGCTAAAAACGGGTTTGGGTAGCCGAACTAGGTACCACTTCAAATCAATTTTAAAATGATCCTTGGGGTTTGTACTCTTCAGAAATAACATGGACAGACAAATAAAATGACGGAAAGTGACCGACAGACGAGGTCAAAGGTCTCTGGGGTCAGCGGTCAAGCATGGGTTGGGTAGCTTAGCTATGATAGGTACCACTTCAAATCAATTTCAAAATGTTCCTTAGGGTTTGTACTCTTCAGAAATAACATGGACAGACAAATAAAATGACGGAAAGTGACCGACAGACGAGGTTAAAGGTCTCTGGGGTCAGTGGTCAGCATGAATTAGGTAGATTTAGTCATTACTACTTGATATAAAAAGATGATATACACTTATTATAAAAAAATGAAGTACTTTCTTAACTGCTTTGTTATTAATTGTTACAAAATATCTAAAATACATTTTAAATCATATATGTTTAACAAACAAAATATGGCATATATACAAGTTTCCAGAGTTTTTGTCTCCACACAGATTGCATGGTATCCCCGTGCATTAAAGCACATGACAGATAGCCGAAAAACGTGCCTTTTTGGGCCTTTTGGACAAGGTAAAAAATTCTCATTTAAACGCACATGTGCTAAACTTTGAATACTACGCCCACCCCCCATTTCAGCGATGAATAAGCATTGGATTTTGACTATTTAGAACCACCAAGTTACTTAACCATGGGTTCTTATGTGTTAATGATTAGTAGTCTACCTATATGATGAGTGTACTGACTTTTGACAGCGTCTACGATGTTTTCCTTTTTCATCAATGGTAACTATTCAGTTTAGGTACATATTAATTGTCTTCATCAGAATCATCGGACCATTGTTCGTCATCTTCTGCATCGTCAAATTCAACTGTATCTGTTTCGTCTGTGGTGTCCCCTTCATTAAATAAATTGTCAGTAGGCGTTGATGGTCCATCGTACCACTTTGGCACCAAGATTTCATTTTGCATCTTCCAACCATAATCTTCTGGTTTTAAGCCTCTAGCTGGTATTGGTGAATCAGCGTTAGACCAAATCATACTTAAAATGTGAGCCTTGTCAACCTTTTGCCGAAGTGTAATTTGACAAGGGAGCAAAAGTGCACAGTCGACCTTTTTAACATTTGTAAGCAGATTATCCTGCAATAAATTAAAATGCTGATAAGTGATAAGTAATGAATTGATAATTCACAAAATTCACAACGATTCTGACAGAATATTCGATTGTACATACCTCATTTATTTTTCCAGTCATCTGCATAATTTTCATATAACGGGCTTCGTTCACATCAATGGTTGCCTTGAAACCATAAAGTCTGCATACATATTTGGATGCCATTGCATAGTCAGGAGTATTCGAGAATTGTAAATTTGAGAAGAAATCTATAAATTCCCCTTGCGAGTCAGATTGCATCAACTCTAATGCCTTTACTTTGCCTTTTCGAAAGAAACATGTGGTATAATCTGTCCCGGTAAAGGCGTGGAGTCCGGGTAATGCTCTAGACAGACCCACGTGACACTTCTCTAAGGTGTTGTAGATTTCAGTCGCATTGACAAAATGACGAGCATTTCCTGTGCCACAGTCAATGATGATGGTATTCAAAATTTCACCTTTCCCAAGGACTCTTAATATGATCACTAATATGTCGGTATCTGAAGCTCTCACACAAAGCTCTCACAACCAGATGGTGCCCTCATTTGTTTTATTGTATCAATTTGTGATATGTTGGAATCCTACCAGAGTATTCATGACCAATTTTGCAAAGCAAGTTTTGCTAACGTGACGTCATTTACTGCACATGGCTTCTATTTTAGAAACAGCAATTGTAGTTGGGTATTTTCCCGTTTAAGCACGTGGTACTGTTTATTTGTGATGTGGTTCTGGTTCATCAATTCACAAATAAGCCAGCCCCAGTTAGTAACGGGAAGTTTTAGCATGTGGTACTGCTTATTTATATTGGCGAATGTTTGATGAAGTTCTGTTTTGTAATATTTTGTTTATTTGATACCCTATTGATATCTGATCATGGATAATGATGCAATTAGACATTGCTTGCAAAAGATTGGATATGAACATTTTCAAATAGTTTTACTTTATCAAATGATTTTAAGTTTTCTTTGTCACACAATAAGCACTTATAGTAGGTAGGAGGTTGAAGTCTGACATTCTTATTTGTTTTTATTGGTGTACTGTAGTTAACTTTTGGGGGACTATTATTTGCAGGTGTATCCATTTTGATAAAAAGAAACTAAGCCATACATGTACAAGTAATTGAGAAACACGTCAGGATTACATACTTAATATCTTGGCTGACCATTACCAGATCGACCAAAGCGGCCCCATGCATGCATGCATGCATGCATGCTCTGCTGCTTCTGCAGCTGTTGCAAGTGATTACTCTGGTTTTAAAGGCTATAACAGGGCAGGATGTTTGAGGCTGCATATTTAATATCAGTGGAATTCCCTGGGTTCTGTAAAAGACCTTATATCTATTAGAGCTAGAGGCCGTCACAATTGTACTTGCTCGTTGACACGAGTGGTTTATGTAATAATAGAAATAAAAACTATTAGATATAAGGTCTTTTGAAAGACTATATTCACATGTAATTTTCCTTCTGCCATTCCTTTATGAGAAAACCTGCAAATTCATCTTTGAACAGATTATTTTTTAACATTTGTTGTCCGCTTTGCTTCATTAATTGTTCTGGGCCAGTGATTGTGTATTGTTTATCATCAGCCCCTCGTGTCTGGTGTCCTGTTGCTTTCAGTGAGCATATTATATACATGTCAAATAGAACATGTATTTCATCTCCTCGATAATTGCACACATGAGCTAAGATGTTTCTTGCTAGGTGGCTATCAGTTGCAAGATTTGATGTGGAAAGAAGAGTGTGAAGAAGTCCACCATCTATGATAGTAACTGCTATTTCAGGATGGTCATTTATGCCTTTTTGCATAGTTTAATACACAATCACTGGCCCAGAACAATTAATGAAGCAAAGCGGACAACAGATGTTAAAAATGGTCTGTTTAAAGATGAATTTGCAGGTTTTCTCACAAAGGAATGGCAGAGGGAAAATTACGTGTCATTAATAAAACACAACAAACTGATATTGTCGGATAGTGGCAAATGTACAGTGATACAATGCATAAATGAATCTGAAATTATTACGATTCAACCAAATGAATTACAAGGAGATCACAAAGAGGCTGACACTCTGGTAGGATTCCACGTATCACAAATTGCTAAAACAAATGAGGGCACCATCATTGTGAGAGCTTCAGATACCGACATATTAGTGATCATATTAGGAGTCCTTGGGAAAGATGAAATTTTGAATACCATCATCGTTGACTGTGGCACAGGTACTGCTCGTCATTTTGTCAATGAGACTGAAATCTACAACACCTTAGTGAAGTGTCACGTGGGTCTCTCTAGAGCATTACCTGGACTCCACGACTTTACCGGGACAGATTATACCCACATTTTCTTTCGAAAAGCCAAAGTAAAGGCATTAGAGTTGATGCAATCTGACTCGCAAGGGGAATTTATAGATTTCTTCTCAAATTAACAATTCTCAAATACTCCTGACTATGCAATGGCATCCAAATATTTATGCAGACTTTATGGTTTAAAGGCAACCATTGATGTGAACGAAGCCCGTTATATGAAAATTATGCAGATGACTGGAAAAATAAATGAGGTATGTACAATCAAATATTCTATCAGAATCGTTGTGAATTTTTTGAATTATCAATTCATTAATTGTCACTTATCAGCATTTTAATTTATTACAGGATAATCTGCTTACAAATGTTAAAAAGGTCGACTGTGCACTTTTGCCCCCTTGTCAAATTACACTTCGGCAAAAGGTTGACAGGGCTCACTTTTTAAGTATGATTTGGTCTAACGCTGATTCACCAATACCAGCTAGAGGCTTAAAACCAGAAGATTATGGTTGGAAGATGCAAAATGAAATCTTGGTGCCAAAGTGGTACGATGGACCATCAACGCCTACTGACAATTTATTTAATGAAGGGGACACCACAGACGAAACAGATACAGTTGAATTTGACGATGCAGAAGATGATGAACAATGGTCCGATGATTCTGATGAAGACAATTAATATGTATGCAATCTGTGTGGAGACAAAAACTCTGGAAACTTGTACATATATGCCATATTTTGTTTGCACTAACATGTATGATTTAAAATGTATTTTAGATATTTTGTAACAATTAATAACAAAGCAGTTAAGAAAGTACTTCATTTTTTATAATAAGTGTATATAATCTTTTTATATCAAGTGGTAATGACTAAATCTACCTAATCCATGCTGACCACTGACCCCAGAGACCTTTGACCTCGTCTGTCGGTCACTTTCCGTCATTTTATTTGTCTGTCCATGTTATTTCTGAAGAGTACAAACCCTAAGGAACATTTTGAAATTGATTTGAAGTGGTACCTATCATAGCTAAGCTACCCAACCCATGCTTGACCGCTGACCCCAGAGACCTTTGACCTCGTCTGTCGGTCACTTTCCGTCATTTTATTTGTCTGTCCATGTTATTTCTTTAGAGTACAAACCCCAAGGATCATTTTAAAATTGATTTGAAGTGGTACCTAGTTCGGCTACCCAAACCCGTTTTTAGCGGTCAGTCTTGGCCGTCTGTCGGTCACTTTCCGTCAAAAAAAATGTCTGTCACATATCGACCCAATGTTGGTGCACTCTGCCAAGTACTTTGACAGTATTTTCAAGTGGTACCTCCTTCGGCTACCCATACCCGTTTTTTGACCGCGCTTGACCGCCCCTGGCCCCTGATCCCATGTTCAAGATGGAAAGTCTGACATGATTATATGGTCAGATATTGGTACCTAGTTTAGCTACCCAAAGTGGTCTGGGCTGCCAGTCTAATAGGGCGGGTTCTGTGGCGCTCACCAACGCTCGGTGCGCATAGGCACAGCCTCCTGGTTCTGATATGATCAAACGTCTCAGTACTGGTGGTAGTGTACTGAGTGCCTACTAATAATCCTACAAATGGCCATAGTGAACAGAACAACCTACAAAAAGGTGTGTGTAATGTGGGATCGTTCCTATGGGCTTATGGTATAACTGGATACCATGAATATGTCAATGACTTACACGGTTAGTTTCATACCCACTATCATAATGGCCACAACTTGTCAAAATGAAATGAAAATATCATCAGATATTTTTATATCCATTACATGTGTCATGGTGTGATGCACTTTCTAACGAAGTATGGTATAATAATGACAAGATCATTCATTTGATAATGCAGTTTTACTGCCTATCCATCTGCTATGCATAAATTACTTTCGGTATGTGATAAGTTTGACTCTGAACCTGAATTAATGTATAATGTGAAAAGAAATGTATGAATGTGTGTTAAGCCTAGAAAAGTAAGAAAAAATCATATACCTGCTGTCTATCTAGAGAGCAAATCACTTAAAATTGTATATGAACAAAACTACAATGTACCTAGGTGTGTTACTTACAGATCTATCATTCTCCCTGTCTCTGTAAAAACGTCTATTACATGTATGTGTTTTATGTTATGTTAGTCATTTGTCATTCATTTATTGGACAGTTTCTACAGTAGCTTTAATACTGATTGGATGGACACATTCAAACTTGGTAAAATGCTTACATGCCTAGAGGCCATGAAATATATTCACTTTTTGCCCTCTGCTAATTTAAATGTGATTTTCCAGAAGGCCAATTTAGGTCATTTTTGCCATTTTCTTCAATAGTTTCAATACAGCTTGAACCATAAGCTCCAAATTTAATACACCGCTTATATACCTAGTGACATCACAATTGTACAATTTTGGCACTTTGCCAATCAAAGTGTTCTCTCCAGAAGGCCATTGGCGGTCAATTTCGGCATTTTTAGCTTAACACATGACTTTCGTATTTCATACAATATCATGAGAGTGGTGACCTCCACTTACGTTAAACTTTAGCTATTTATTAACTAAATGAACAGTGCTCAGAAAGCACAGCAACGTGTAGCAGTTTATAGACAGTTTAGGTTGTTTTTTGCTGCTTTCTTCAATACTTTCAATACAGTTTGAACCATGACCTCAAATTTCCATTTAATGTTCACATACGTAGTAGCAATCATATATGTTCATCTTTGGCACTTTTCAAATTAAAGTGTGTGGTTTTAGTTCCATATTCGACATGTTTATTAATAGTATCAATGCCTTTGATGACTAAATCTTCAAACTTGTGTCACTGTTTACATTCATCGAGACCATCATAAGATTTCGATATTGGCTATTTGCTATGTAAAGTATAGGTTCCAGGGAGCCATTTTAAGTTTTTCTTAAAGCTTTCATTATTTCTGAATTCCCGCTTAAACTACAACCTTTATGCTTATACAATATCTTAATTGCCCATATGTCAACTTTGTTTCAGTGACGCTGTGTTCTTTGAACACTTTTGATCTAGTTTGAAGATTTTAACCATTTTATTTGACCAAATATCAGTCCCACAAACACCAAGTGATTAACATATTTTGTAATATAATGATTATTAATGGGAAACATCTGACTCTTTTCACTCTTCAGAGTCTCGTCTGATAAAGGCTGGTGCTCTGTCAGTCCTCATCACCACGGCGTTCAGTCAGTGACATGTTAAAACCCGCTTTACACTATAGCAAATTCCACCTACGTAGCTCTACGTCCACTGGCCAACTGGCAAATTCGCCAGGAAGTTTTGAACATTCAAAAACTTTGAACGAACATTCAGTTTGGTTAAAGTTTGCTTCAAGGATGTTCATTCACTTCTTCAAGAGGATGATCATATTTTCTTTCTATTGAAATTTCCCCATTACATTATTTCTTCCTATTCTGCATGATATTGAAAATTGGTCAAGATTTTTGACGTAACATTTCATGTTCTCATATTATGAGGAGCATGTTGCGACATTTCAGCAAAGTCAAGCGGTATGATGCATGATGCGCTGTAAAAAAGGTAATTCTTGGAAAGAAAGAAAACCAACATTTCCAACAATTTATATCAGGTTTAAAATGAAAGGATATATTGTTTTAATTGTACATTAAAATAGCATTTGCAGCATGACATATAGCCACCAATATGGGTCTAAAAGTTACAACTGTGACTGTTCATAATTCGACCCCATATTGCCAATTTCCGTCGGCCTTCATGATGTTGATCTCAAATGTGATATTGCATGCTCTGAGTCGTCGACATGCTGCAAGTTGGGTGTGTCCATGCCCGTGGAAGGGTCTGAATATGCGGGGATGTAACATGGTGCACAACATTGAAAAATGCTTGTGCCCACCTTGGCATCGAACTGCGGTAATTAGGGAACGACCATCATTAATTGTACACGGGGGGGGTCATTTAGCGGTGGAGGGCGCACAATTTTCTTTGGTCACAGAAAGGAAGGCGTTCAATTTTAATTCAAAGTGATAGGGAGGGCACCTAATTCTCAAACTGAAAAGGTAATATTTTTTTCACTTTTATGGCAAATTGATGTGATATGCGTTGCATTGTAATATCATCAGAAGTCATATAGATGGATAAATATGTATTCATTGACCATTGACAGTGAATGATTCATTGCAATGCACTCTAAACAGTTTTCAAGGAATCTGTCCAATATTAAACTTTATAATATGAAAGTATGTCATTGTTCACATTTATCCGCGTGTGGTGGGGGGGGGGGGGGCAGGGGGTCGCTCAATTTGTTGAAGTTTACATGGGAAGTGCATTCAATTTCAGCATAGAGAGTTAGGGAGGGCGTTCAATTTTCTTATTTCATCAACACAAAATGATCACCCTGTACAATCAATGATGGTCACTCCCTTTGCTATATGGATATTTCACAGGTAAAACATATTTTTCCTCATCATGCTATATTGCAAAATTCTCAAAATTACACAAAAGCGTATAAAGCCAGTGACATTATGCGAGTGTGAACGAAGCTGCAGTGTTTTGCGTTAGCTGAGCAACTACATGCCCTCCACCATGGGCCAAGAGCGAATGACCGCCTTGGCCCTGATGCATATACACTATGCCCATCCAGTCGACTTGGATATTGTCTTAAAGAATTTTATGCAGTTGCAACCCCGAAGAATGCAACTTGGAAATTCATTTTTCCAGTGATTATTCTGGGACGGCACATTCATTTCAAGGCTATTATGCCATTTGGCATAAATAGGTTGACTTGTGTTAGACTCGGCAGGGTTTGCACTAATCAAACATATTTTCTGAATTTGATTCCCGAATCATCTGCCAGTACATGTGGCAAATAGTAATCTTTGAAGGTAATCACCTAAGGCTTTGCAAACAATCTGATTCTTATACAAGTTTAACAATAGTTTTTAGTCAAGGATAACACTCAGTTCACACACTAAGCTTTCAATGGCATCCGCCATCTTGTTATTGTGGTCTATTTGACGTCATTCGTTCACTGGGACCTCAAAAACGCCCCCTCCCCTCGGGTGAGGAATAGAGATGGGGGCAGGTACCTGCTTCCTTCCATGTGGAACAATGTCCTCACCCGAGGGGGGGGGCCTCCTCAACTCACTGAATAGAATCTCGAGGTCCCAGTGACGACGAATGACGTCAACCACTGTGAACAAGATGGCGGATGCCATTGAAAGCTTAGTGTGTGAACTGAGTGTTATCCTTGACTAAAAACTATTGTTAAACTTATATATGTTATATCCAGGATAAATGAATTCCCATCCAAAAAAATCTGATTCTTGCAAAATGGCACTTGTCTTCAGCCATTATGCCAAACCATTACTTGATGTATTTCACCCAGAATTATAACTGATTTTCAATGAAAGAATAATAAAGTCGGATTTACAATGTATTACTTGTGTTTTATAAAGGATTATATAAATTTATTCTGGGTCAATTTCATTCACTCATATTCCAGATTGTCGACTAAAATAGAATTTTGTCTGTGGTAAACATTATAATGCAATTTTAGTACTTTGTGGGAAGACTAAAACTACATGGCACATGTACATGTATTTATTTTAATATCTGTTTGTTCTAGGTCTATGTTCTTTGGTGGGTGGTGGTGGGGGGGCTTTGTTATATGGCATAATTAGATAGATTTTAAAATCTCATGTATCAGGAAATCCAACTATTTTGTACTGCATTTAAAAAAATGGCATAGCAGGGGGCGCTCCACCCCCCTCCTATAACCTTCCTCCTCTCGATCGCTATGCGCTCCCTCGCAAATGTGAACCCCCCCTTACAAAAAGCTGCTTACGCCCTTGGCCGCTCATGTTTGATTGTCAGTTGAAAATGGTAACCATTCTGCAACTAATTCATAAGGACCACAATAGCCTCTGTTTGGAGTCATTGTGACTATTTTGGCTAGATGGTCCCTGATTCATTACCGGTTTACAAATCACACCACCACTATAGCTATGGAGTTCTCAATAATCAATATAGGTATGTATGTTAATGGTGAATGATTGGAAGTATCATATCGACCACAATGGTCCTTATTTGGTTCCATTGTTTTTTTTATCTTATTGTAAATACTGGTTTGTCACCCCGGGTGACGCTTTTCATTTACAAAAGTGCCGTTTTAAAAGGGTTATTTGCCCCAAAATGAATTTTTAAAAAGTTTAAAGCCCGTTTTAATTAATATCAATATCCAGATTGACATTGGATTAAGAGTGTGTAATTATTGTTCTACAAGTTAAGTCACATATAAATACGTGTAAACATCAATGTGCATCACAATGCAAACATTGTACTGTACGGCACGAAATTCTGTGCCGTAATGGTTTTGTGCCGAACGAGCTGGCATCTAATCCGATCAGCGGTGCGTATCGCCATATGAAATATGATCATTCAAGCGTGAAGAGCAAGTACTCTAGTTTTGCACGGTATTCTCACGAGGTGTGGCGAATTTCTGCTGAAAGGAAATTATATGTTTTACGTTCGTTTTCTTTTACAAATGATAAGTCGTGCAGTTTTTAACGACTAGTGGAAACATGAGCTGTGACGTTCAGATATGCTGGTCAAAATTCGTATTCAATGGAGAGAATAATTATATGGCTGTGGACAAAGAAGTAGCTACTCAAGAGCGACAGAAAATTGACATGGATGGCCATAGCGTGAGTTGTTTTAACCTACACTAGCCCTTTGCAGAGCCCAAATAAGTAAGCATGCTGTAAACCCACCATACGAGGTCAAAAGCGGCTTTAGTGGAGGATATATTGATTAGGGGTGTGGTGGGGACTGGGGGCGGGGGGGTCTTTATCAGAAAATGGGTATGGACTTGCCACGGAAAGTTTAAAAATGGCCCCCATCAATGTATCTAATGTTGAGAACACATGATCCACAAGAAAAGTGACATAATATACATGTAGCAATGTCTGACAAAAATGTGACAAATATCTAAAATGTGATAGACACCCAGAATATACTCCAGCAATGTACCAAAAATGAACAAACACAACCAAGTTTTGGGACATGTCTGTACTCAACGCGATAATGGGAGACCTCCGTCCCCTTTCCCGAGGAGAGGGGGGGTTAATTTAAAAACTTTAAATTAATGAACTGAAAACCTTCACTGCAATAAATACGAATCTATGCAACATGTCTTTTTTTCAGGAGCAGCAGCAGCAGCAGAAGCAGAAGCAGTAGAAGTAGTAACACTAACAGCATCAAAGGCTC
>CM032664.1:21154146-21244141 GCA_019095985.1 Streblospio benedicti | reverse complement strand
AATTTGACTTAATATACTTTGCTAAACTCATAATTGCGATTTGGCTTTCGATGTATTTTTTTTTTCATTTCAAACCACACTTAGGTCCTACAGCATCTCATGATCTAGTTGACAAAGACCTTGCACGGCTCAATGCTTTGAAAAAGAAATTGTATGATGTTTGCAAAGCTACAGGTATGTACAGGAGGAAAGAACTACATTGGTATTGTTGTGACAAAATGTGCATTTGGAAATCTCTCTCTCTCTCTCTCTCTTAATGCAAAATGTTAGGAATTTATGCTAATATTTTTTAATCTCAGGTGTGCACCCAGCTATTCTGGCTGCTATGATGAGCAGGATTTCTCGTGCTGGGGACGCTCTGAAAAAAGATGGAACAACAGAAAATGGGAAAGGATATGGGGTGATGGGAGTGAGTATGTTTCCCAGAGATGGGCGCAATACTTCAAAAACTATTGAACTAAGTTGGCAATACTTCACTAAAGTATTGCAATATTCTGCAATAAAGTATTGCATTTTAAAAAAGTATTGCAATACTTTACAAAAATATCGCAATACTTTTGCAATACTTCATGATAATGTAATATAGGGCTAAGGCAGCCTATAATGTGAGTATAATGTGGGCTAGCTGACATGTATGTTTATACCCAAAGCAAGAGTAATAATAAAGAAGAATAGGTGACCTTTTATGTTTTTTTAGAAGTGTTGACTAGTAATTCCTTTTATGTCCCTTTAAATGGGATGGTAGAAACCTTCCAAGAGGAAATAAAATTAGCCCACATACATATGATGTATGGATGCAATTTCCCCAAGTTTATCCCTATTTGATTTTCAAAGATACATACGTGATAGATTAAATACGCAATGGCAGACAAAAGTATAATTTACATTTTTTTATTTAGTCATTTATTTCAGAATAATACTTTTAAGTACATTCCATATAAAATCATAAAAATATATTAAGTGAGATTTTCAATTAAAAAAAGAGGGAAGAACAGAAAAAAAACAATAGTAAAAACATAACATGTATAACACAGATAATAGTAAAACTCAATGTATATAGCGAACGGGATATATAATACTAACCCATTTAACATTCATTAGTAAAGAAGACAAGAGAGTTGGTTATTAAGTTAACAATTCCGTTACGTGTTTACGTTTTTCTCACTTTTAAGTTTCATAATTTTCTCACTTAAGTATTTGAAATTAAATGATAATATAAATGATTATGGCAATATAATTCTATTGCCTGGCATCATAAAAATAAATTATTAAAGTAAGTATTTGAAAATTAAATGAGGAAAATTGCAATAACTGTATTGCGCAATACAAATTTACTAACCATATTTTTAAAATCCACTTGAAAAGATAAAGGAATACAAAAGGGATTGGCTAGTGTGCTCAGTAAAATGTTGGTAGAAGTGAAACCTACATATTCATTTGACTGTGGCAGTATGCGTGCATTTAGGTATGAAATTATGTGTGTTTGATTATCTACCGATTATTCGTCATCACACCATTGCTGTTAACAGCTCGGTGACTCGTCTGGACTGGATGGTATCCGTGATAACAACCCAGACAGCAAAGAGCACATCCAGCAAGCTGCAGAACACTTGGTGGACTACTTAAAAAAGTGGCAAAAGAAATTCCCCAAGTGGAGTAAAGAGCAATGCATGCAAGGTTGTATTTTATACAGTTTATGTGAATCTATCAGACTGCATGCATTCTCTATTGGAAATTTCCATTCATTTTTCCACCATCATTGATAAACCTTCTCTCCATATAGTATTGTCTCCATCCCCGCTTGTAATGTCAAATTTTACAGTGGTTGCAAACTGTGCCGTATCTAATATTAAGGGAAGCCTATACATTTAGGTGTACACATTATAAAGTTAAGGAGAAGAGTAGGACGGCTCGGAAGTATTAATGTTTAATGTGTAGACTTGTATTGATTTATATGAATTGCTTGATTATTTAAAACAATTATGACGGTTTTCCTTCACAAAAATTATACAATGTATGTATAGGCCAACGTTGTTTAAAATAGACCTACATCATATTTGCATCACTTCAGCTGCTGAGGGTCCAGCTAATGTTGTCTGCTGTAAAAGGTTGGTGGGTGGTTTTGACTTCTATGGGTGTCTGGCAACATCGCTAGGGACGGCACAGTTGCATGATCTTGCTTTTTAAGCATTAACAACATGTATTTAATTGTTGATTGTTGCACAATATGATCTTAAAATACATTTTAAGAAAAATTATGATTTTAGTAGGTATAGTTATGAACCAAGTGGGCCAAAGTACAGGATTTAGTAGGTAAAAGTACACATATAGGTCTTTTTTCAATGAATTATGATTTTATTTATTTGGAAAATGTTGTATTGTATTATATTTTATACTTTTATTAGCATTTAACATTGATAATGTATGCATTTGACAATTTTATGCTAACTTAAATTTCAGCAAGCAAACTAATGGAATTATATCGGGGAAACTAATAACATTGTGAAGATAGGTCTCACATGTGAGCAGATATGCTCTTAGGCCCCAGAATTGTTACATGGGGATGGAGGTATATGTACTATATTTAATGAACATACAACATACTTACTTTCTTATATTACACGGGTATGAATGTTTTCTTACAAAGTAAATATAGTTTATATACCTCTATCCCTCATCTAACGATGCTGGGGCCCATGGACGTACATACAGTTATCTAAGTTATGTTTTATGTTCCTGTTAGTTTATTTTCGTTTATATATAAGTCCATACTGCTACAATCAGATAATCTTAAAACCAATAATTATTTCTTAAAATGTATCAGGTACATCTTTCAAAACAAACCAAAATGGCAAAATGGCATAATCTGATGATTAAAAAGCTACAATTTAATGCAACAACATCAATAATCATTCAGCGATTTGAAGAAGAGCAAGAAACGTCATGCATCAACACCGCTAGTACTTCACAAAATAGAGGTATTCAGCCTGTATGTGAAGTTGAAAAGAAATACCTCTACTTATCTTCAGCAGATAGAAAATCATCAAGATCGTTAGGTAATATTGAGTCAATGGAAAACTTGATTTTTGATGTTGATGATCCAAAATTGTTGCAGAAGCTTTGCTTACAATATGGAAATTTAGGAGATGTCTTAATCCTATCTCTAATGTTCTAGATATTATGATTCAACAATTTCCTGGTTCTGCTTCGTCCTTCACTGAAAAGAACACGCATAGTAAGATTGGGTACTTACCTCTCACACCTCATTCACCCACAGATCCTGGAATAATGAAAGAAGTAATGTCTAAATTGGTAAACATCTCTCAGCATCTTGGGCATGAATGGACAAATCATAATTGGTGATCAAGCAACATATGAACTGGCTACTGTAGTGAGAAAATTGTGCAGAATTTAACAAGCTCATACTTCTTTTAGGCTGATTCCGTTTGGCCCATAACTTTCTAAAGGCAATTTGTAAGATAATTAGTGGAAGTGGCATAGATGATCTTTTGGTCTTAGCTGGCCTGTGTACAGAAGGTAGTGGAAGAAAAATATTTGCAGAAAATCCTGTTTATTACCAATCGATGAATTCTCTATGGTTATTTATCCATAGCTATGGATGAGCTTCATTGGGAAGCACAAGAAAAATGGGCAAACGACACCAACACTGAAATATGGACACAAAAGATGATTGATGACTTAGAAGAGTTTATGAGAACAGCAGGCAAGCAAACTTTGCAAACGAACCTATTTAATTTCAGAAGGCATTTAAAAAGATCCATGCAACAAACGCGAAATTTAATGAAACCCTCAAAGGCAAACCAACAGCAATTATGTGGCTTAATTTTATCAAGATGTGTGAAATATTGCACAGATTCATATGCGCTCAGCAGGAAAGAGATTGGCTTGGCAATCTACGTGAATGCAGAAATACAGGTTTTTGCTTCCTTATTTAGCAGCAGCGGGTCATCACAAATATGGCCAACAGTCACTACCACTTTATCTCAAAGAGATGAAGGAGCTACAAGAAAGAGCTCCAGAAGTCCATAATGCTTTTGCATTTGTTGGCCATAGAGCTGACGGTCTTCACAATGATGTATCTCCAGATATGCTTTTGGAGCAGACATACAATGCTGATGCCAACGAAGAAAGTGGTTTAGATGGTATCACTCTTAATCCTGCTGCAAAGAGATTAAAATGGGTTTACACCAAGCCACTAACTGCTGTTGTGTCTGGGGAGCTTTGTGAACTCCTCAATCTTACAAAGCATACAGATGTCTCCACACATGAAGTCAGCAAAGGAAGACAAGATCGAGATAATGATCTAATTGATAAAATTAAGGCTGATATTAAAGAGAATCCCTTTATGATAGAATCTATGCATATGATCAACATATCAAATCCAGAACATGCAGATCCTAAAGTGACAAATGATCTATTAAACACCAAGAAAATAGGAAAAAAGCACTGAAAAATACAATTAAATGTAAACACAAAATTGTTAAACTGAATACGTTCTATAGTCATCAAACATCCAAAACAAAGAAAACAGTACAAAGAAAGACCAATGATGAATTAACAGCTCTTCTAAGAATAACTCAGATTCATGCAAGTGGTGGCGATGTTGACATCACCGAGACCATTGGCAAACATGAATGTAGTAAATTCCCTCCATCATTATTTGATGAAAGTGGATCCATGAGAGCCACTGGTATGAAGTCATGTTTGATGAATGGAATCTTGAAAGATGCTGAAGTAGAAGTATTGTGCAATCTTCCGAATAGAGATGATATGCCACCAGTCATGACTTCCATTGTCATCGATCTAATGTGTAAGGTCAAGAAATGGTCATTTCAAAAGGACGAGACATACAAGAATATAGCTGAACGTTACCTAGATCATCTCTTGGCCAATGTAAGTCCAAACACATCCATTCAAAATTGCATGTGGCTGTCAGAGAAATTGTTCATGTAGGAAGAAAAACGTTAAGTGTTTTATTGGGCGTAATGTACAGGGTCAATAGACAAGGTGTGCGAACAAGGCTAGAGGCTCTGTTGAATAATGATGACCGCCGCCGCCGACGACCGATGATGACGACGACAACGACGATGATGATAAGGAGGAGGAGGAACATGATTATAATAGTGACATGGAGTTTGACTGTGATGATTGAAAAATAAACTTGGAATGTTTATGATTTTAGTTTACGTATTTAGAGATAAGTATTCAATGCGGTTTTTGATTTCAAGTTGCAGCTAAGTTTGGTAGCTGACATTTTTTAGCGAGTTTGCATGATTGAACTTACACACTTTATGCAAGTTTAGACTGTAATGTGAGCCATATTATTACTGGATATTGAGGTTTCTGTTATTGTTTGATATATAATAACTTCAAATTACATAGCTTGTCAATGATATACAATTTTCAATATACAATTTACTGAGCGTAGCAAGTACTTAAGGTTGTATTTCTTTGAATAAATGTGTTTTCTGCGGTACTTACTATGTTTCCTGTACTTTGGCCTACTTAAATTATTACTTTACAGACTAAAAAGAATAAACATTTAAAAATATTGTACATCAGCCTAGATTTTGGCCTCCCAGAAAAATTGAGCAGCGCATGTGCAAGTGTGCCGTCCCTAGCAATGTTGCCAGACACCCATAGAAGACAAAACCACCCACCAAATTTTTACAGCAGATGACATTAGCTGGCCCCCCTTGGCCCCCGGGGTATGAAGCAAAGCCTTGTGTTTTGAGCGTTTGTAATGTGTGTATGTATGTCTCCAGATAAGCTAGAGCATTTACCGATGAACCGATTTCAATCAAACTTCACACAACTATGAAGTATTAGACGACAACAAAGTAAAGCGATTTTAGGCACTTTGCCAATTTAAATATACTTTCCACAGGGCCATTTATGGTCCATTTTCGTCATTCTTAGTAGTATTGAATGCACAATGAAAGTCAATATTATATCCAGCAGCAAAAGTCTATTTGGTGTTGTTTGCTCGTATCTGCTGCAAGATCAATATATGAACAATGACAAGAGTCATTATTATTATCAGACGGTGGTGGCACACAGATTATTTGTGGCTGATTACATGTACATACACAGTAATCATGTACTTTTAATTGTACTTTTAATCAAGATTTCCCTAATATTTTAGTAAACATCTTCAATGCCCATAAGTCAACGTTGTTTGAACAACGTTGCACTCTGATCACTTAATTTTGAATTAGTTTTCATATTTATGATTCATATGTTGCCCAACCATAAATTCATCTTTCAATATTATAAAATAAAACATGACACATATATGTAGGTAAAATGAAATGTACTTGAATATTTACTATATTGATTATTACCATAGTACAATTATTAAAATAATGCTCTTGGTTGAACAAGAATTTGTGTTTCTACAATTGGAGAGTTGTGTATTGCTCAGGTGCTGTTGCTGCCTATATGTTTGGTGGAATGAAGAATGTTCAGACCTGGGAGAATCTGGACGGTGGATCTTGGAATGATGACTTTTCCAACGATGTGATGGCCAGAGCACAGTGGTTGATCACAAAGCACGGGTGGAAACATTGCTGTGAGGATCAGGATGTAAATGGTGACAATGAAAATGATGGCGATGATAATGGGACTGGAGATAATGAAAAGATGGTGAAGACTGATAATAAAATGGTAAAAGCTTTAGTTATAGGTTGCTCTGCAAACATACAGTTTAATAATCCTGTACATTATTTAATTGCAATGCTCTTGTAGTACGAACTCATTTTATATGCAGTTAGCTTGCTTTCACAAGTGAAATATCCAATTACACATTGGACTGATGTCATACTTTAGAAAACTAGTTTGAGTATGTTGAATTCCTACTGCATCTCATTAAAAGTTAAAGTAATTTGATGTTTAGATTTATTTCAGTTATTCATCACTGAAAAATCACTAAATCAGCTTGATAATTAATATAATCTATTAATTTCAAAATTTATTTGGACTGAATAGTTTGTGTTGAATTGTATTTATCCAATTTACCCATTTTACTTTTAGTGCCTCCCAAAGAATTTGGAAACATAAAGGAGTTGAAACCTACTGGAGCCTCTGCAGCAACATCTGGGGATGAGCAGAACACGGGTATTATTGCCGACTAACATCTCATTAAAAGTTGTCTTTGATTGTTCACATTGAAGAAAGATTCTATTCTTAATCGACAATGATTACTTGACTTTAAAAAATTTCTTCACTTGAATCACTAATACTTATCAGTATTGAGTTGTCTTTAATTGTTCCAGTTGACAAAAAAATTCTATCTTCATTCTTGAATGATGACCTGACTTAATATATTTTTGCTAATCTCACTGCAACTGTATTGATGCTGTTTTTTTTTCATTTCAAACCACACTTAGGTCCTACAGCATCTCATGATCTAGTTGACAAAGACCTTGTACGGCTCAATGCTTTGAAAAAGAAATTGCATGATGTTTGCAAAGCTACAGGTATGTACAGGAGAGGAAACACTGCATTGGTATTATTCTGACAATATGTGCATTTGGAAATCTCTCTCTTTTAGTACAAAATGTTCGGAATTTATGCTACATTTTTCTTTCCTCAGGAGTGCACCCAGCTATTCTGGCCGCTATGATTAGCAGGATTTCTCGTGCTGGGGACGCTCTGAACGAAGATGGAACAACAGAAAATGGGAAAGGATATGGGGTTATGGGGGTAGGTTATAAGATCAAATATCAATATTTAATGAATTTGTCTATTGCAAAGCTAAAGACATGAGACTATGAATATTGAAATATTGAAATCATGTCCACGTATTTAGTTGCTGTTTACAGCTCGGTGACTCGTCTGGACTGGACGGTATCCGTGATAACAAACCAGACAGCAAAGAGCACATCCAGCAAGCTGCAGAACATTTGGTGGACTACTTCAAACAAGTGCAAAAGAAATTCCCCGAGTGGAGTAAAGAGCAATGCATGCAAGGTTGTATTTTATACAGTTTATGTGAATTTATTCAGACTGCATGCGTTCCCTATTGGAAATTTCCATTAATTTAAAAAAAAAAGCTTTGTGATAAATATTCTCTCCATACATTAGTGTCTCCATTCTCTTTGTAATCTCAAATTTGACAGTGATGGGAACTGTGCAGTTTGTATGTATAAGGTTGCTTAAATGTGTGTTATAAAGCAAGGGAGAAACATTGCTCTTTGTTGAACACAGATTTGTGAGTTGTTCATTGCTCATTAGGTGCTGTTGCTGCCTATATGTTTGGTGGAATGAAGAATGTTCAGACCTGGGAGAATCTAGACGGAGGATCTTGGAATGATGACTTTTCCAACGATGTGATGGCCAGAGCACAGTGGTTGATCACAAAGCACGGGTGGAAACATTGCTGTGAAGGTAAGCATGGGAAAGAGGCAGCATTGGCTTCTGTATCAAGAAAAACAAGAACTAACAATTATAATACGTTCTCTGTCTCTTATCTATTTCCATACGTGGCATGTAGTTTCACTAAATTAAATTGCAATAATAGCATATCAGCCCTGTAGTAGATTAACACACACTGACGCCTGAAGAGGAAGAGGGAGCACAGCGGCACCCCTGGGATCTGTCATCAGGGAATAGGAAGATATTCAGAAACATCGTTCGTCAGTGGTTACATTTTGCTATTTCTTTTCACCACAACCTTTATTCGTGTAACTTCTGTGTACTTCATGTTATGTGTGAACGAAAGTTGTTTATGTGTAACATTTTACTATTGCAAATACACGAAAGTAACTGCTATTAAATTCACTGAACTCATAAGCGTAGATATTAACTCCACATAGAGGATGTTTATGGTTCATTTTCGTTACACGATTGGTTGGAAATATTGCATTATGTAATAAATCCGAAGCTAAAACATTTAATCTCAGTACATCAGGAGAAATCATATTGTCAACATATTATAAAGAATATTTTAGGTTGATTAACAGCAAGCTACCCTGAGTTGTGCACAACGACCCTTATAATAAAATGAAAAAGATGATAAACAATGCTGCCTGCTAGAGCTGAAGCGGTACGTATATGCATAGTTTTCTTTATATATTCTATATTATATTACTAATAGTGTGAGACGGTTCGCAAGCATGACTGTCCTGGTATGTCTTTTTCTGTCTGTGACAGTAACTGTCCTGATGTCTTCATGCGTAGTTTTTCTCAAAGGGGATTTTGCTGTCGAAACGTAGGCATATTGTACACTTCATATTCGGACTACAGCAGGTGTACGAAAGTGGTTATATTGTTAAATATGAGAACTGCTGCGGCGCAAATTACAAGCATGATTCCTTGACGTCTCCCGAACTAACAAATTTTCTGACACAGTATGGCTGACTGTCCCGAATAACCTCCGATTCACATTGTTTGACACGTGTCGCTCGTTTACAGAGTTTGATTATCGTCTGCCGTCTGTACTGATGTAACCCCATTTTATGATAGAATTTGCCACGAACATCTGCGTACATCTCTAGAGGGAATCACTACTCTGTGGCTAGGACTTTCCTTACTACCTTAGCAACTCATTTCATGAGATTTTGCATTTGAACAGTACTGTCTCCTTGTACTATTTTATAAACCCGTTGGCAGTCTGAAATATTCCACCATTCCATACTTGTGCCTGCCTTGGAAGTTGGTGTATGCCTGTCCATGTGTCACGCCGCACCACAGATGCCCCATTGACAGCATTTGCCTGCCCAACGTCGCGACTGACTGTCGCATTGCCTATACGACCGTCCAGTCCGGTATGAGTGTCCGGATTTCCCGTCAGTCCAAAGAGCATTACCTTAATCTATCTCTGGTCAGTCCCTCGCCATGCCTGCCATTGTTGTTGCTCTGCCATATTGCATATAAGAGTGTCCAGAAGTTAGTAGGCGTGACTGTCCAGGTTTTTCTTCAGTTCCACGTCCTGCCAGTCTTTCCCCCGCTTTTTCTTGCCGTATTGCATTTAAGACTGTCAAGATGTTACACGTTTATGACTCCAGATTTTCCGCCTCTCCCCGCCCTGCCTGCTTTTATCGTCGTGTTGTCTCGCCAAGTCTCGTGAATAGCAGCATAATACCTTCTCATACGGCCCAGCATGATGCGGCCATCCGCGAGAGATGCGAGCGTACGCAGGCAATACCGTGGGTGGGGGGGGGGTCATCATGAGTGTAGATCCTAGATGTATGTGCACATGTACATAGCAAATTTCTAAGCGTCCATTTCCGTTTGCTTTATCATGTTCGTGCTGTTGCTACAACTACTGCTGCTTGAATTTCCACACTGTACTTATCGGTTGCAATTTGATTCAATTTCTGTAAGCTATATACTCTGTTGTAGTTTTTTTTCTGCTGGTGCTGCTGTTGGTGCTGTTGGTGTTCTGTTGCTGTTGCAGCTGTTGTTGTCACTGCATGTCACTCCAATATGACTACACAAGTTCATAGTATACCATCGTATAATCTATAGACGCATATCTACCACTTTCGCTTGCTTTACAAGCATAAGTATCACAGATATAAATCAAAGATTCATATTTACTATCCAACTATATATACTTATATGTTGTACTTTCGTGGTCGTACCACGAAAACATCGTCATAACTGATTTTTGACACGATATAATCCTTGCAGGATGACGATGAGGTCCATAAACATAGGAGGGTATATACCACCGCTTGATCTCAAAATCTCAACGAGAATTAATGTTACAAATCTCAATGCAAAAGCCCTTTTCTCAAATCTCAATCAATTGATATCAATGAATTGAAAGGTCAAATCTCAATTCTCAATGAATTAAAAACCCAGAGCTCAACTTTCACTAAATTGTGGTATATACCACCTAAAAATGACCACGGACCAAAACTTACATTTCACGTTCCACCATCCTCGCGACCAGAAAACAAGAGCGGTTCTCACATTGATGGATCGAGTGGACAAACTAGTCAGTGAACCTGTTGAGCAAACACAATTACTTACACAACACTTTCCTTTCACCGAGAGCTGGCAATTAATAGACTACTAAATGGTCACTTTCATGTCCCTTTCATTATCTTAGGATTCGTCGTTCAACAAAACAGTTTTCATATGTTGCTCGTAACGACAGCTCTTCAGGAATGTGGATACCCGAAATTGGTCCCGAACGGGTCTGATAGTCAGAAAAAGGGAACATCAATAAGAGCAAACAGACAAGAACAGAAGAAAGAATTCAAAACCAAGGCTGTCATACCATATGTTCAAGGGGTTACGGATGCTATAGATCTATAGACCGCACTTTCAAGAAATATGGTATTGTCACAGCTGCAAGGAAAGTAAATGTGAATCTTGAATTTATAGTTTACACGGCTTGCCTCATATCCATGGTGGCATTAGATTTACAACACCATATACAATAAATCTTGGGGCTGTCATGTAGCAAATACAGTAGATCTACAACAGACGTATATGTACGAGCTGTTACGTTGGTACTTTTCCCATGTTTGCCGAAAACACTCGATTCTGATTGGCTGAGAGTGGGAGCGGGAAAAACAAAAGATTTCCTACACTACAAAGTTTAAGACCTACCCATGTTCAATCGACATCGGAAGAAAAAGTATTCATACGAGTGTGAGTGTGAAACATATGCAATACAGGGGTAAGGATGGGGCAATCCTACCCCTCTTACCACCACAATATTTAATTTCGATTTAATTTCTAATGAGATATAAGAAAATCTCTCCACTCGTGTGGCGTTAAACAGAACTACTGTCCGCTTTCAGTCAGAGATTTTCTGATCTCTCACCCCAAATTGTATCATAACCTATCAGTACCACAACCGCATAGTAAATTTCGTTTTAAGTGTTCGTTTATCCAGAGTTTGGGGGTGGAGGATGATTGATTTAATAAATAACACCTATATACTATCAGATTCTGATGTCAATGGTATAGAAGTGAGCTTTTTATAAAGGTTCAGACAAACTAATTTTACCCGGCTCCTAATAAACTCCTGGACCAAACGTGACCAGGCGCAACCCTGCAAGACGACAGTAGTCATATCATTATTCATGGTCCGTTTGCCGAGTATTGGTGCTGTTATTTTTTCTTCAGGTATAGAAGAAAATCCGACCAGGGAATTATCCTCAATAACAACTAGACGTATTCAAACTAACTATATTTAACCTTGCCAGTTGCATTATCACTGGGAATGCACTCTGCGCATGGCAGTCTATCTGTAAGTGACGCTCAAGACATGTGCTGCATGGACGTTGGAAATAAAACACAATCTCACCTATCTTGCTTCATAATTGCATTCTGCTGCATTTTGATCTGATAAATCCTACTTATAAGATACTTTCAAACGCAAACATACTAAATCTCTATTAGGCAATGCTGCCCCCTACCCGCTACCCCACACCCCCATATGTTAATTAAGTGACTCATACTCACTCAAAATGTTAGCTTCTACATATATTTGAATTAAAAACATCAGCACTTTAATCTATACTACCATTAACAGGACACCTACTACATACTATTTCATATTGACTCCAGTATTCGTACATGTAGGTACTTTTCCAGCACCATGTTAGACCCACTGCTGCAGCTGTCAGGCTCTGATGGTATCTTGATGGATGGACGGTCGATACGGCGGGAGACCGAGACCTGATCGTGGCGATTGGGGGCGGCGTGCAGTGGAACCTCTCTAGTAGGACCACCTGAGGGACGGAAGCGGGGGGTCTCTATAGGAAGGTGGTCTCCCAATGATGGTTCATGGTTAACTCTTTATGGTTTGGGGCAGGATGAAATAGTCTTGTTATAAAAGGTGGTCTCAATTGAGAGATGATCTATGTATTGTGGTTCATGGTTAACTCCTTATATAGGTTTCGGACAGTGATGGTCTTATTATAGAGGGGATCAAAATAGAGAAAGGGTCTCTTTATGGTGGTTCATGCATGTCTCTTTTTGAAGGTATGGGGCAGCATGAAATAGTCGTATTATAAAGTTGGTCTCAATAGAGAGATGGTCTCTGTATGGTGGTTTGTTTTGGTCTCTTTTGGAGGAGTGCAACTGACTGCTATATTAAAATGGTCTTAATATCGATGTTTTCAAAATATAGAGGTGGTCAATTGATGGTGGTTCATGTATGTCCCTTTATGAAGGATTGGGACAGTGATGGTCTTATTATAGAGGTGGTCTCAAAAGAGAGGTGGTCTCCATGCGGGGGTCCTTTACGTCTTACTTTGAGTCTCCAGAAATGGTCTTCGAATAGAGTTAGCCTCAATAGAACGACGGCGAGACCATCTCTCTACTGAGATAACTTCTACAATAAGACCACTCCTTGTGCACGTGGTTGCACCCCCCCCCCAAATAACTACATCTATAAACAGACCACCGCGAACCTCCATCCAGCGACCACCTCACTATTTAGACCATTTGAGGCCACCCATTTGAATCAGGTAGACATGCGTGGACCTACTCAGTATCATCAGACAGTCATAGTGTTTTTGTTGGTTTGATTTAAGTTTTAACTACACATGTACCATGTTAAAGAGGCATAGACTCAAACCACCAGCCCAGTCAGCAGATCAGGGGAGATTGGATGCGGGAGAACCTCTCTATTAGGACCACAAAGTTTTGTGCAATTAAAATTTAAATATTTTCATCAATATTCCATAGCTTCAGTCTGCAGTAACTTAATCAGGAAGTTGTTTTTGATTGATTTGCAGTGTAGATAATGTTTTAGTTGGTTTATGTCATTTGTTTTATTACTGTGGTATGGTATAACAAACAACATAATACGAGTGGCGTATTAGTAGATGGTATATAAGGCCCTATCAGTCACCTTTACAAATACTAAGCAAAACCAGACATTGTGTGCATCGTATAATGCAAACTGAACTGGTCAATCAAATCCAAATTTAAAGGTGGTTAAACATGAAAAAATCACATATATTTTCTCAACAGCATTGGTTTAACATATAATGCCTTCTTAACATCATAGTATTTTTGCAAAGAAAAAGCATTGATTAACTGAGTACAAGACATCACTATCAATAACATGATTCAATTTAAACCTGTAACTGATCATCAGGGTCTTGAGTTTTCAATAAAAACAGTTTTTTACACTAATCTGCTGCTGGTAAAAAGTGCATCATGACTCATGGTGCACCTTATAAAATGCTCTTATACTCGGGCTAATCAATATACATACGGCAACATTGCATATCCAGCGCTGATTATGAAAGAAAAGTACAACTTATGACTTAGATACATCATACACATATATTATGATATGATTGGCTGATCTGCAGTATTCTGCATATTACGAACCTTCTAAGACTCGTATCGCGACATCTACACCAGCAAAACTCTTTTATTAGTTGACACAATGAGTGTTTGTGCAGCTATCAGATATATGAATATTTTAATGCACCTAACTTTAGACAATACCGACTTTGCCTACAGGGAATAGTCACGTAATTTTAGTAGTATTATATATTTTTTTGTACTTTGCCACTTACAGAATTACCTTACAAGTTTATTAACAATAGATCTAATACATTGCGGCCATTGAAGCATTTTTGTGTCTGAATATTGAATTATTGCATAGGAATAATGAAACATATTATATTTATTTAGTTCTTTAAACAAAAGGGATATCTGTGTCTTTCGAGAAGAATGTAGTGGCATTTTAAAATAACGATTTGTTCATATCAGGATTTTTTAAAAGCATGCCTTTAAAAAAAAACCTATACAGTCTTACAAGAAGTTTTGCAGCGATGTAGTCTTAAAGATATCTAATTTGAAAAAGTGGACTAAATGCATCAATTGTTCAAGTATTTTTTCTCTTTTCCCTTTTGCTGTTGCGCTATAATGTTTTACAGTAATCCTGGATGGCGACCTATCAATAAACAATTAGTATGTAACGACTCCTTAAACACACACTCAAAAGTAAAAAAAAATAATAAAAAAAAAGATCACACATACATTTTACACACCCACCTACAACTTTGTATCCAAGTTAGTGACATCAAAATCGTCTGATGTTTCCGGTAGAATCCGAATATTTGCGCCGATTCGCGAGCGCACCTGCTATAAAAGACGCCATGTTTGTTTACGCCAGTCATGTGGCTACGTTGATGACGTCATTGTGTCGCGGTCAGCGTTATTTGCAGGTGGTCAGCCCTATGTTTGTTGTAGAAGATGTTATTAGAAGTGGGTCTGTGTGCGAGGCAGTTAGCGTCTGATAAGATGATACCTCGTTGCTATTTAAGTGACTTACACGTGGCTGCAAATAGCTAAAAATAACTACGTATTGCCCAAACGCTAGAGGACTGTAAGAAAACGACAAACAGAATTGGGCAGGTGGGATTTTTGTGGTGGCCCGGTTGAAACTTGGGTTCGGGGATTGAGCAGAATTGTCACACGCCTGGGCATTTGGTATTAGAAACGTTTTATACTCTTTAGTATATATGATACGTATTTCGAAAGTTAATGCTAATTTGGTGCATGATGGTCCCATTGCCTCTAAAAACACAATTACTTCCACAACCTTTTCCTTTCATCTAGACTATTAAAATGGTCCCCCTCTTAGGATTCGCCGTTCAACCATACACCATTTAATAAGGTTCTTTGAAGCACCCTTCTACTCTATACACCAATCATGACGTCATGTTTCTAATCTCCAATACCATGCCCATTCATGATTCTTGTCGTAGTGCCGCATATAGTAGGTTCTGAAGCCATTAACTTGTAACCTTTCCCAAAATAAACACTCTCCAGAAAGCTTATCTCAATTAACAGGCAATAAAGGGCCGTAAAGTTGATACGGAGCTGCCATCACTGACTATATGATGTACGTGAACTTCAGGTGTGAATGATACACGGTTATAAACTGGACACACGAATAGGCCAGCGATTTCCCGTTATCTTCAATACAGTCTACAATAAAATAACACATTTGTACATATTGTGCATTTTCTTATGCTTGGAAGGTTGATAGTTGTTTTCTGATTCTAGTTTTGACCTGAAAGTCTTGCTATTGTATCCTGTCCATGGTAATGTTTATAAACCAAACGTATGTACTTGGAATTTTCTTGTATTTTCTGTATGCTGCAATAAATTAAAAATAGAGGTTGTTCAAGTAGGTCTGTATAAATATTGGTATTAATGATGAGCTTGGTCAGTTTTTCTTATATTTTGGACCCCAAACTACGCTGCTACAATCAATAAATATATCCTTTAGGTGTCAACGACACACGGTTATAAACTGTCCTACAGCGTTTCCCATGTGTATCTTGGTCCAATGTGAAAACCTTATTAGTGGCCATTCGTGCCAAATCCATTCTTGGATGCCATTACAGAAGTTTAAAAGAATTCCAGAATTATTATTGTCTATACATTTTGATATATTATATCAACTAGACGACCTTATGTCAAATATAAATATCTGTGTATAAAGTTCTTTGCGAAGATTCTGAAATAAAGATCAAGAAATACCCGTGTGTTCTTATGTACTGTGCTTTCTACCCTCTAATCTCCGACCCGACTTGGATGTCCACGCCAAATCTTACATCCCATTTCGCAGTTTCAAGTACCATTCACATACATTCTTTTAAATATGCTTATGTTATAAAGCAATGATTTGTGGCTTCCCTCGTACATGGACGTCACAAATCACTAATAATCCTTTGTAAGACCTTCTGAAATTCTTCACAAACTCTTCTAACTTTATGTACTGTGGGCTTCTGCAGTTAAATACGTTTATGAAGTATCTATGAAGTATTCTGACTGATAGTGTGACTGAGTGTGACTGCTTTCCGTTTTGGACCCCAATATTTTCCTCGAAGTGCCAGTTCCAACACAAACACAAAACTTTGAAATGCTACCAAATTGCGAACAACGCACCACCAAAACCGACTCCATTATATAGATACAATCACTATTAGCGATCGTGACAGATTCTCTCTTGCCTCTCACCTCAGAGTTACCCATTTCTTCCAAAACAAAGCCACAATAAACCACACATACCTTTTTTGCGCGTCCACGTCAAAATCTTCCACGAGTGCGTCACGTGACCTATGTCCGCCATTTTGAAAGAAAATCGATGAAATCGCTTAAAATCGTCTGAATAATTATTATTGTATGCCACGTTTCTCTCCGCCACTTTCCTTATATTGGCCACATTTCTACATCAGCAAGATTCGCGCTACACAAAGCCAATATTTGCGTCGTAAATTATATGACCTAGGTCGTGATAATACGGATTCTGACAAACATAGTCATACCTACAAACAAATGGAAGCGCCTTTAATCCCATTGTTTAGCTTTTACTCCTGCATGTAGTAGGAATGTCTCTGTGTGGTTTTCCCCCCAATGTAATTAAAGGAGTTACAAAGTGATTTTTCCGTTGCTGTCTTACACTAATTCAACACTCATTTTGAATGTTAATCCAAATATGTAAAATTCTGTAATAGGGCAAGACAGTTAAAATATCTGGTTGTGCTTATTACATCAGTGTCATATTATTTTCACATTAAATGAGTTTGATCAGATAAAACCCACATTGTGACCTTCATTTAAACTCTGACAACCATGTTGGTGCTCCAGTACTATGTGTGTGTTATTACGTTTCCCCATTCTGAAGAGGGTGAACCAGGAATGTCCGAAAGCCCAAAGGTGGATACAAAATCCACTGTGATCAACTTAATATTATTTTAGGCTCATACTACTAAACTGCAAAAGTCATTTTATTCACACCATGCACAACCTTTTAACATCAACACAAGATTTCACAGCAGAGTTAAAAGAGATTACTGTGTGCTTCCATGGCCGAATGAATAGGGAGTTGGACTCGTGACCAGAAGGTCATGGGTTCGATTCTCCGTCTGGACTGGTGATATGTGTTTAGCAAATTTACCTCTAACAGGTTGCACACTGGTCCGTGGTACCTACACGTTAAACAGGTACAGGTCAGGCGAGTGAACGCCAATGTGAGTGATTAGCATGTCTGCGCTAAGGTTGCAAAACTGCAAATATCAACTGTAAATAAGCACTCTTACTTATACATTTACTATTCCGAATAAGAAATGTGATATGAATACAATCGAAACGCAACCAAAAATGAATTTGAAATTGAAAAGAAATCTAATCCGCATTTCTGCATGTGGAGAAGCCAGCATTAAGTTTGCATGGCCTAGACATGTCACGTGGTTTAGTCGTCATAAGAAAGATGGCGGCGGAGATACACTTAATACCGCGATGGGCCGAGAGATTAGCGCAATTACGGTTGGGGGCTGATTACAGGATCTTGCCCAGTCCGGGGCGACTCTATGGGCAGGACACCCGTCTAATGTGGACACTTGTCTACAATGGGTGGTGCCTGGGAGTAATTTGCTTTGATTGGCTGGTTATGGACTTGTGAAATGTGCCCACTTGTAAAATGCGGACGTTTCAAGCTGGTTTTCTGTGTCCTACTTTGAGAAGGTTGCGCAGTATGTGGTAAGGTGGTCTCTTTGAGGAGATTTACATAAATTTATTTATGAAAGAAATACAAGTGATGTTATTGATTTCAGTGATTACATTATGAAGGTAATATTCAATATTAGGAGGTTTGAAGGGCGTTTTTGGATTGTAGATACTATGCAGGGAATATTTTAGTAGTTGGAGAAATAGATGTTATGACCTTCACGTTGTTTTGATATTTTCACGTGATATTTATAGATGATTACGGTTAAAATACACAGTGTGTAAAGTTGAAATCCTAGTATATCACCATTCCTACACAAACACAGAACCACCAGTTCCTAAAGACTAAGACTAAGACTAAGAAAGTGTTTATTTATGTCTCACACCATATTACATCTTAAAACATTAATAAAAAATTATTGCACATAATCCAGTGGAAGGTCATAAGCTGACCCATTTAGAGACTATTACGTTTTTCATATTAAAACATATACATATATACTCATTAGACATTTGTACATGTACAACTACATGTTCAAACATTTTAAACATATAAAAAGATTACTATTACAAACAAAAATATATTTACATTTAACATTGATAACAATATATTGTGATTAGCTAGAACATGGGTATCACTTATACAATGTATTAAGTGTAAAGGATTTGTCGCCGCCTTGACAGAATTTCATGGCAGGCTTTTGCACATTTTAAAACTAAAATCTCGTCATTGCAACCTAAGATGCACTTTCCAATCTCCCTCTGACTGTACACTAAAACATTTGGAACATTTGGGTGGGCATTAACAATATCTTTTAAAAGCTGGGCCTGAATATCACTATATATATTACACTCTAACAGTACATGGATCTCATCTTCCACACACATATGACACATGGGACATATTCTGTCCTCTACCTTCAACGACTCATATCTCCGAGTTTCTAATCTAATAGGAGCCGTTACACCACGAAACTTGGCATATGCACTTCCGTGTAACTTAGGCATTGATGTGTACACAATACTACACATAACACTCACTTAAAAACTCAGATTTAAAGGTACTATATGTCCGCAGCTTTTTACCACCCTTTTTTAAAAAAAAACTTTACTGTTTTTTCTTTGCACAATTTCAAACCATTGGTGTTCATTTTTCCCTCTCCTATTACTAATTTTATGTTTTTAGTCTAATGTTCAGTTCATTGATATAACACACAGAAGAAAACTACATAAGAATTGAAAGAGCCACACCCCACACAGCTATGCACGGGTACTATATAGAAATACGTGTGAATTCGCTTCTCCCCTTTTCGCTCACATCTTTTACCACCTCAGCCACCACTGTTTGAGGTGGTGAGACTGGTGGAGTGGTGGGATTCGAACACACGGCCTCCAGTGACCACCACACAGTGCTGTAAGAATGTCACATGGTCGGATCGTGCGAGTACGATAACATCACAACGCACCCCAAATGACGATTCGCTGTAAATCTCAAACTGACAGGCTGACTGTCCAGATTACACCAAACGGTACCGTTGTGGATTGGTGAATAGTGGGAAGAGTTTCATAACATTTTCATCCTTTCTACTGACCCCTGGACGGGAAGAGAGGGTGAAAAATGGGATTAGGGCACACTATCAATGTACTTCAGTCAAACATTTGTAGTTAAATTGACAAATACATATACACTGAGGCTAATCTCTCTTTCCCTGTAGGTTATTTCCTGCTGTATCGTTTAACTTAAAATTATAACTTTAGATAATATATGAGCTTTAGGTGTGGTTAGTCTTCAAATGTGCATGTAAATTTTAAAATGTGCCTGCACTAAGTTACGTGTTATGTCAACAATTGAGGTCATATAGCTGCCGGGATTCGCAACTCGCAAATAAGCAAAGAAAAACACTGGACAAAACAACCAACACCAATGATACATTACCATTGGCAGATCCATGAAATCCCGTAAGTGCACCCCTCTTTTTCTTAAGTGCGCCCTCCCCCTTTTTCTGAAAACCTGGATCTGCCTATGATTACTAATGTTTAAATAGAACAAAGTACATGTAGCTGTACACAGAATTAAAAAAAATGAAAAGCAGGATATCAATATATACACACATTGACACCCCCCCCCCCGGCACACACACAGTGGACCGTGGTGCAGCACGTATTGATTTTGTGACCCGCTGCCACCAGCTGACGTCATAGTTACCCAATTCCACGCTCATTTAGTGCATTATAATTGCAATTAACGAGCACAGCTTTCCACTAATGGGTTGAGGGGGAATGTTGCGGTGCGTTTACAATTGCCATAACAATTAATTCGTTAACATATCTAGTGAGTTCAAACATTTCTGATGGTTATGTCTGTCACGGTGGGGTTGATATAAGTCATTTTTTTATTTTCAGATATAGAATATTTGATACATTTAAGACAGTAAACCAATCAAAATGAAAACGTAAGCAGTGATACTGAAATATAACCAATTGAATGTAATTCTCTTCAGTGGCAGATCCATTCCGGATTTTTCAGAAAAAGGAGGAGGCCCCGGGGAGGAACGGGGGGTGGGGGGTGGGGACATTGAAGGGTTTTCATGTTTTTTTACGAGTGGTCGATAAGGGGCAAACCAAAAACCATTTATTAAAAATCTATTCGTGTGAGTAATATTTTGTATGACTGTATTTGCTAATTTATTTTGATAGATATGATTTAAAATGGCATAATATAATGAATATTTAATTTTCATGTATATAGATTTTAAATCTTACTTTTCGAAATGACCTCTCTCCAGAAATAGGCCATATGCCATATCATTCCCATCGTGTGACCACAAATGAACAGGTTCCTTCCCAAATGAAATATTTCAAAAGCAAGTAATGTTTGCTTGTCCTGTTTGGGTTTGTTCACTTAAATGAGTTAGAAGGCAGATTTTATACTGACAAAATATATTTTTGATACGTTGGTTACTTTGCCTATCAACTGGCTTTAAAATAGTTATAAAGTTAAACAATGTATATGTATATATTTATCATATGCCGCCAATGCAGATTTGAAAATGATATCATTAAAATCAATATGCTTCAATTTACATTCTTTAACATGGAAAGACGATTGCAGGTTATATTTGAAGTTTCTAGCTCTGCATTTATAGACGCAAACCTGGTGAGAGTACTATGATACAACGCAAAATTTCAGCTAGCATTGTATTTTAGGAGAGAGGCTTCGAGCAAGCACAGAATACAAGTACAGAAGAACCACATGTAAAAAAGAAAAGTACAGAACAACCACATTTAAACAAAAGGAAAAATAATAAACAAAATGAGCCTTCTGCGAAGAGTGACGTAAAATCCCTCGTGTTCACATAGCTTTCCCGTTCACCATTCACATTGCGCAATAACAATAAATCTGACCAGCGACTATAACAATCAAAGGTCCCGTTTTGGAATGCCATTAAATGCGCAAATGTCAGCGAATTTTAACAATTAAAGTTCAACCACTAATTATGCGATTGATTTTCCAATCATTGGCAATAAACGCCTCTGCGCAGAATGACAAAACTGCCCCTGCCACCAAAGGCGAGCTGACCGGGGGAGCAAGACTTCTAAATGGTACGCACGCGCTAATGTAGGTAGGCACGCTTGCCTGGTGTGGGTTGTGGGGGTTAAACAATCAAAAAATCCACCCCCCCACATTCCACGATTTTTTCATGTTGTTCTCCCACATCCTACTTTCTTGAAATCCCACACCCTTTTTTCCTTGGGGTTTTCCCCACACCAGAATTCCTTATAAACCCGCCCCATAGTTGGCGGTTCTTGGTCATGTGGGCCGTGAGCTCATTTTCTGGAGTTTCATGGTCACTAAAATGTGCAATATCTTTCTGCTTATCATTTGATTCTAATGTTGTAAATGTCTTTTTTATGAATATGTACCATAATTAGTATTGCACGTTTTTCATATTTTGGCACCCTGGTACGTATGACATATCTGTGCAAATCATTTTGCATAGGGTGTTAGAGTCCTGAACTCCTCCTGCCATGTTAACAATCTCCTATATCAAGTCTTGTTCATAGTTAGCTACCATATGTATTAATTTCACAACATACTCATCAAACAACTTCCATAATTATCATCACCTCAGCTGAATATAATCAATTTGATTAATTTTCACGCATACATCTTTTATCATTTCCACGCGATTCAAGAGAAGATACAGCCTACAGCACCAGTTGACTGTTCCCATACGTGCGTACTCTGCTACCCTCCCCCGTCCCTCATCTCCCCCACCCCAACCCCCCCATCCCACATCAGCTGGCCATCTGGCCTCCCGTTACTAAGTCCCAAATCACCCAGGCAGGTAATTAGGTGCTCGTTAAGGAGCCTCATTAAGCGCACCTGTTGTCACGTGGTCGGCCTATAAAAGCGCGCATGCGCCGGTCACCTGTCAACTCGTCGTTCCCTCAACACGAAGTGGACATCATGAGGCCGTTGTGGATCGCGTTCTTCGTCGCTGTGTGTGTAGCCGTCGCAGTGGCCAAGCCCTCTAAAGGTGAGAGAGTGTTGTTGCTGTTTTCTATTGGCGTTTTGACAACAATTGTAGAGGTGCTTTGCTTTAGTGTTAGTTAGTAGGCTTACGGTATGTGATGCTGTAGTTGTTAGCGCTTTTGTTTTGACAATTCATCAAAAAGTCTTTGAACTTTGAGTGAGTTGATAAAATCGTGAAAATAGTTGCTGTTAAGATGAAGTGATACGCGAAGATTGATGATGATAGACAGTTATGACTGAGCTTGATGATATTATTGGTAGCAACCCACGAAATGGCGTACACACTTCTCTGCATTAACGGCTGCAACATATTATATAATACCGCCACCAGCAAGTAAAGAGTTCCATGGTCTGCTGATCGAGTACCACTGAATTCTGGTGCGCCAAGCGTAAACCAACATACGACTAGAATTGTCTGAATACTCCAAACACATAATGTGTATTAGGCGTGGCAAAGTTTTGAAGATGACTCATGTCGCCTTTTGACACAGTGAATCCAACTTCATTTAAAAAAAATATAATTGTCAAAATAAAACAAGTGGTTCTCTGTCAATGGCTGGTGGAAGCGCGGACAAGATTCTTCAAGCAAGTGGTGGTCAGCCGCTGAATCAAACAATTTTCGGCCAAGTTCTGACAGGATGGTCGAGTGGTTTAATGATCGGCAAATAGGTGATCCATTCACGCACACATGACTGTGGGCAGAACGGCATGTCTGAACCCCAAATGCACGTGGAGAGACAAGTGTCATTCTATGCTGCATACAAATGGATAGATCTTTTATCAATTTGTTTCACATTCAATGATATGCATAGCAAGCTATATATGCTATGTACACAAAGGAGAAAAAGGGTGATTCCCTATCGATGTCCAGCTATTTTTGCTTATCAAAACTGAGCATTAAACTGCACATATATAGAGATTATACTGAACACCGCGCAAATCGCACACTGTATTTACGGTGAAAAGAGAGAGAATAAACAGTAGACATTATGTATACAGTAGATAGTGATTCTTATTTAGCAAATATGGTAGTATAAGGCATCAGTGGGTCTGCTAATTTTACATTGAAGGCTGAATGTACCATGAACGTACGAGTGCAACTTATCCGTCAGACAAGTACCTATGAGCATCTACTTACCCCAAAACAACTTTCATTTACGAGTCGATGATATGCACACAGCAGATATAGATTCAGAATAAATCGACATCTCTCAAAAATTAGATTAATCTAGATTATAGTGATCCAACTCAATCCAATTTGCGCAGTGATCTATTTTTGAATAAAAAATTACGTTGAACGTGAAATTCAATGACGGTGATGGGACACAGAATATTTGTTTGCATTGTATTTGAGATTCTGAACGAATGGAGTGCATGATGTAAAAATGGGATTTTATATTGCACGAAAGGGGAACTTATTTCTTCTTTTAGTGTACTGAAACATTTAGTCACCATACACAATATAAGTCAAAACCTTTGACCAGGTTAGTTTTTAAAAATGAATACGTGAAATGTGGTGTGATTTCGTGCGGTGATCATTGTAATCTCTATATTTACACGGTTAGATGTCGTGTAGTAATAAACAGAAATAGTTAGACACCAATGGGAATCACCCTATTGTTTTTTCTGCTATGTGATACGAAGATATATTAATATAACTCCTGGATTTTTATATGATCTATTAAAAACGTGCTGGAATTTACAATTGAATGCTGATTTTAGCCCAATAAAGAGTAAACAATACTTATCAATCCAGTTAGTGATTTTGTAAATTAAAAATTCACCACTAAAAAGTTTCCCGAGATGTGTTCTTGTGAATTATAACAACAACCCCGTTAACATTTATGCTTACTCGAAGTGTGTAATGTAATTCAAGACTATTGTAGACCATTGCACCGCCATGTGAAAGAGCATTTTGAATAGTAACAACCCAGCAACCGAATGTGAAAACACCACGCATGCTACAATAAACATCAGGCTACATTAATACTCATGGCATGGGGGCATTATGACTAAAATGCATTTTTCTTTTTTAGGGGCTGACGATGGTGACGACGAACCTGATGGTGAGTGTAATTTACAATCTACTTACGTTGTTATTATCTACTTCAAAATTGAGTCCTGCCTTTTTAGATTCATGCGCTTGCCAACATTTAGTTGTGACTTGCTTTGTAAATAGAACACCAGAAATATGCACGTACAAGCTACACTGTGACTGAAACAGATAACACTCGATTATAATCAAACCACGACATGGTAATTTTCATATGTCACTCGGATGCTTAATTGAGAAAACGCCACTATAAAGACAAGGATGAAAGCACCATCTGAGTACAATATATGGAGGTGCTCTCAATATTATAATATATTATAGTCACTCTTAACTGGAGGATCTACCATTCTAAACATAGACGCTTAATAAAGTTTCTAGTCTTCATGCTCATTTTGTGATACACGTGTACACACTGCACCTCACCCAGTGGCGTGCTGAGAGACAGTGTGGAGAGAATATTTATCAGTGGGGTAGTATGTGCGGGAGGTCGGGGCCTACTTTCAATCAGGAACTTCTACTGTACCTTTTCCTCTTGGGGATGCACGGTATGCATCGTTGGCATAGGGGAATCTCTTTAACACTCTACTTATATCCAGTGTTACAATATTCCCAGGGTCGTAGCCCGGGTTGCAAAATAGAGCATGTAAAGTATGGTAGGCAAAGGATGCAGGCAACTGCAACCCATGCACAGCCTTCGTAAAGGGGCGGGGTGGATGGCATGTTCCTCGCCCCTACAAATAAAGAAAATTAACAATTTTGGAATTCAAACACTTTTTCATAGCTGCAGCTGAGGCTATTTCAGACAGAAAAGTAATCTTAAAAACAGAAACTAAAGCTCAGTGTCATTCAAGGCTGATCTAAAAAACAATCCCAGTAGGCAGTTGCCTCCCTTGCCTCATATGTAGCTAATGCCCTGCTATCGTGATTTGAATGATTAGCCATAATAAACGAGTGTTTTGTGTTGCAGTGGTGAACAAGGGCAAGCCGGAGGACAAGGGGGAGGTGGAGAAGCCCAACCCCCCTCCGATCGACCCCCGTAAGTCACCTTCTCTAATAGTCAGCGGCATTAATATAATTAGTATTTGAAAACATTGACTAATATTGAGATAAATCCATTCTAAACTTACTGTCGTAGTTTAGGCAGTGTATCACAAGTATCAGCCCAAAAGCACATCACGAAGTTTTGACCCTGCATTTGGCTTCTTACAATTTCATCCTAAAGCTTTAGTTTAAATATTAATTTATGTGGCTGAACTTAATCTATAGATCCCTCGTACATAGCTAAAATTGATGTTTTTAATGAGATTTTTATGCAGCACGTGTACTGCTGACACTTTTCTGTCCATTTCAGCTGGCAAAGACAAGCGTGCTGCGGTGAGTGAGAAAGCACAAAGTCATAGAGGATAGCCAGAAAGTAGTCCGTCTTCTGCCGCCGCTTCATTCGCAGCTGACGAGACAGACTAACACACATACAATAACACACATCTGCAAAGCATTTTCTCTAGATACTATGATATTGTACTCACAACCTGTAACCGCACACGCACAGCACGATGCTGCAAATGCCAACCTACATAGGAAGGAAGCTTACCATAACAGATGTTTAAATATACAAGCATTCATTATAGCTAAACAGTTGATATTGTGATCCATTCAACAATACCCACTCACAGATTCAATCCAACACAACACAGCAATATTGTCATAAACAACAGCCGTAGATGGAAAATATATGTTAAACTACACGACTCACATTTGCGAGAAGACGTGACAATCTTGGCATTCAGTTTCTCAGTTCTGCTCACAATCCTTGGACGCTTTTCCTGCTACTGTATGATAGTCTAATAAACGATCTGATCAGTATTGGTCTTGTGTTTGTTATTGATTACACCCATAATTAATACCAAACTAGCACAGCAAAGCATACATGATTGGTCGTTTATAAGACTCCCCCAACCAAAGGTTAGCCCGAACCGCTAGGCGATTTGATGCCGCATATTTTTGTTTTGTTTTTGTTTTTCAAATTGTAAAACAACAACAAAAGAACACTAGCACACATAGTATTTCTCTTGGAGTTTATTATGAAAAAATACACTTTCGTGTATTTGATCCACATCACAAGTTATTGCAAGAAATGAAACTCTGAATATATATGCAGTGAGAGAACGATTAGTTTGTTTCCAAACGTGTGCACAGGGAAATTTATGTAAAATCATGTAAACGCATCGACTGTTTCCAATTCGACTACATGACTGTTGTCAGTATTTATAAAATATCTAATTGTTAATCTTAACATATCACTACAGAAAAATATTTTAAAATCATATCATTATCATACTCTTGTAACTTATAGATGCCAATCAGAGGTACCAAACTATTGAAACCCGTAAAATAAGAAAAACACCAATTGATACGTATCTACAAAGTTAGGATATCACTGTGTATTTTGAGTTAAATGATAAGCAAATTATGAAAAAGTGCTTATTACGGACTCACTCGTCAGAGACAATGACGAATAAGCATAAAGTCTAATTGATATAAGTGCTGTGTATAATTAGGTTTTCAATACTTTGTAATTAATCCAGTAGACTGGTGTAAAATTTGATATTGAACATTTGCATTCATTTTTTGCGAGGACAGTTCATAGACCCGTAACTCCGAGAAACCTAATGAAATCAGTCCACAGTCCTATAATGAAGTGTCCAGTCCTAAATTAGGAGCACAGAAAATCCTTGTCACAGGGACTTGTTCTCATTCCCAGTTGCCTACACAGTGCTAACATGACTGTTTTAATACTATTAGGGACACCATCCGAATAGGGCACTAGTGTCCTTAATGGGGAGGTACTTATACTGTCAGAGCCAGGTTTTTAGAACAAAAAAAGTGAAGGGGGGGGGGGGGGTTATTTTGCTAAATAAAGGGGGTGAGGGCGGTCTGCCTATGTGTTTCCTTTATTGTTATAGCATTATCATTACATTGTGGTTTATGCAACAGAAAAGGCCGCGTAACCCCCCAGCAGTTGAGTATGATGGCAAGAGGGACGAGGACTGCGGCTACGGCAAGGCGGGCGGCTGCGAGGACCAGGACGGCTGCGACTGGCACAACTACCCCAATAGTACGCACACACACACGCACGCACGCACAATTACCCCAATGGTACGGCATGCACACGTGCACACACACGGCTACCATAACAGGATGGCACGCACACACGCTCAGCTACCACAACAGTACGCACTCACGCACGCACACATGCATGCACACACACAGAGCTACTCCCAACAGCACGGCACAACACACAACGCATACACACAGACACACACACACACACACACACACACACACACACACACACACACACACACACACACACACACACACACACACACACACACACACACACACACACACACACACACACACACACACACACACACACACACACACACACACACACACACACACACACACACAGAGACACACACAGTTATCACTTTGTAACCATTCGTGAAAAGTCATAAAAATACTTTCTATATCACTCATCAAAACTATTTACTCCACCCCTTAACATAAAAATTTTGAGCTAATTGTCGAAAAAGGTGGAATACAGCAGTTGGTCTTCATCAAAGATGTAGAGCCACAAACTGTTGTGTATTGGCACTTTTATTTTTTTTTTTTTTTTTCACGAATTATTATTTGGTAAAAGTCTTTGTTTTTGAATTAATCAATTCAAAAACAAAGACTTTTACCAAGATAATGTGTTCATTGAGAAAGGAATAGAAAATAAAAAGTGCTAATACACAGCAGTATAGTGAGAATACAACAGCAATAACAACAAAAATTGTGATGTGATGAACTTTAACAGCGTCTGTCACAACATGCACGAGTGATCTAAAACCATTGCTGTAGTACTGTAGTGGCGCGGCGGCTGTTTCAGGCATCATGTGCACGGCCAAGGACACGTGGACGGCCACCAAGTTCGGCTTCTCGTGCGACACTCGCGACCTCATCCTGCACCTCCATGACGAATACCGCAAGAACTCCACGGTGGGCGGGGCTTCCAGCAACGAGCAGAAACTGGTGAGCAGGTTGCAGTATTAGTACGGCATTTAAGAGCTTTATACAGTGCATATACTGAGTTTGTGCATTTCTTTCTGAAGAGCTATGAAAATTGGCAGAGACATACCGTAGGAAATGTTCTCACGTTCGACACTTGATCGATGAGCAGAAACTGGAGCCGACAGCGCAACATGCTCACTGTAACATTTTGTTAAACCTCGTTCCCACACATCCTTATTAGCTAAGCTTTTCCAACACTCAAATGCATATTTAGAATTCATATTCATTTTGTCATAACTATGATGCACAACGTCTGTGTGTTACAGTACTGGGACGACTGCCTGGCACAGCAGGCCCAGAAACTCGCCCAGTCATGCGTCTTTGACCACGATTCCGGAGCCCAGAGAGTCTATCCTAGTATGTATATATTTCTACACAGGTACCTGGCGAATGATACTTAGCTCTAATGCTTTTTAAGTGGCAACACAATTGAGGATGTCGATCAGCGAGTATTTTCGGATAATTTGAGCATTGGTCATGACTTGTTTTATTCACAAGCGTCAAAGCCCATAAGCAATTTTCTCAGACCTTTCCCACACCGCCCCTAACACGTGCCTCCTCCTGCCCTCCAGATGCTGGCCCGACCCCTGGCCAGAACCTGGGCTGGGGCAGTGGCTGGCCAAGCGTCATCTCTGCCTGGATCTCCGAGAAGAAAAGCTTCACCTTCAACGGCAATAATGTGGCCGCAATGGTGGGTGGTCAGAGTTTGTTAGAATATAGTGCTATAGGTTGACAAGAGACATTTCGTGCCCACTAATCCTGAAGGAGTATAAACATGGCTGAGTTCTGTAAAAATAGAGTGATAGGTTGACAGGAAACAAAGTACAGTGGAACCTCCAATTAAAACCAGCTCTATATTGAGACCACCTCTATAATAAGACCACTTTTAATGGTCCCAAACCGCTATAAAGTTATCAAAATGAACCTCTGTACAGACACCACCTCTCTATCGAGACCACCTAACACTGGCCCTAAAGCTGGTTCTAATAGAGAGGTTCTACTGTACCCACTAATGAACGAGGTCGCAATGGTGGGGGTCAGAGTTCGTCAACCCTGACCCTAATCCTCTGGCTGTATGCACTATACCCTGATACAGCCGGTTGCATTTGTAGGTGGGCCATTACACCCAGGCCATGCATGGAGATACGAGCCGGATCGGCTGCGGCTACGCCTACTGCAAGAACGAGATGTTGAAGGACTACTACGTCTGCAACTACGGCAATGGCCAGTAAGTCGTTAGTCCAGGAACATTCCTCCATATATGGACCTAACCCGTAACAAATTGCTACAGAATTAAGAACACTGATGATGCCCACCTTCTACATGTGCAACTACGCCAATGGACAGTGAGAGTGGGGGGTGGGGGTTAACTCTAAGCATGAGAGGCTGCCCTGACACGAGGAGTGGAAGGAGACCCATAACCGTATACTAACCCCGAGAACCGCATTATATATACGTATTTAAGAAACATCTGCCCGATCTTTGAGAAGTATTCACAGATAATCACAGGTCTCCTGGCGTGCACAGACAACGTTCCATTGAAATGCATTAAACAATGCTGCGGAGCCAACTATGAAACTCGAGAGCATTTCTTTCTATACTGTCCTCTATTCCATGATAGTAGATAGTAGGGAAACACTGATAACTGCTATACACTGTATCATGCCCATTTCGACAAAAGATATGTTATTTGTATGGAATACTGCTGATATTTCAGCGAATAGGATAGTCTTTAATGCTGCCCACCAGTATAAAATAAACACAAAGCGCTTTGAATATGTTTTGACTTCATATAAATGTTGGGACCTATGATCCCTTGAACACATTCAAACACCAGGGTACAAGCACACATCTTTTGAATAGTGTATACACTGTTGGATATTTGCTAAATAAATACTTATTAAACCAACGAGATCGATAGCCCCTGAATCCAAGTCTCAGCCTGAGTTGAGCGCTACAGTGAGCTGGCGTGTTGCAGGTTCGCCTCAGACATCAAGACCCCCTGGAAGAGCGGGAAGCCATGCGAGGCGTGCCCGGACAACTGCATTGACAAAGAGTTTTGTGGTACGTGGCTGCTGCGGCCCCATCTTCTTGATTTTTGAATGTCTTCCCTCCTTCCCTTTGGAGCTGGGTAGCCGTCTTTATTGCGAAGACTATTAACACATAATTTTTCTACATTCAAAGAAGAACGTTACTACAATGTACATTATATTGTGTTATATTTAGTAAAGCTATAAGTTCAAAACTTAAAAGTTAAAAACATCTGTGCATATTCCTGTAGTTTCCAATGGACCTGACATAATATATAATGCATCATTTGATAATAGGAAGTCTCTTTATCAGTTAAAATTTAAGTCTCTATATAAGTATATATAATAAGAAGAACAGTTGATAACATGACAAATGATTGCTCTAATGTCACTGCGTACATCCAATGGTGATGATGTCAAATTGGAAAAATTAGCAATGCTAAGAAGAGCCTCTAAGTTGCATCAGCTTCATGCCTCTGTTCTGACAGGTTGTGGCTGTGTGATGTAATATAATGTGATCTAATATCTCACTCATGCTCTCACAGACTGCAAGGGTAAGATGTGTCATCACGGCGGCCGCTTGAACCCACGCACCTGCAAGTGCGAGTGCCCTGAAGCCTTCAACACCGACGATGAGTGCACAGAAATGGATCCCTCCTGGCAAGCAAGTGAGTCACAGCAGTGGTTATCTTTGCACATAGAGAGCTCTCAATGCTGACACTCACACAGGCAGATCAAGGGGGGGGGGCACTCCTATTCACACCAAAATACTTCATCTTCATAGGGTCTTTCATGAAATCCCATAAGTGCGCCCCCCTTTCCCCTTTCCAAAAACCTGGATCTGCCTATGACTCAAGACCATGATGTCATTATGTAATTTTTGTTTATACCTATCCAAATCCATATAGAAACAGCATCTAGCAGCATCAAACTATCATAGAGTATACAGACCTAGAAATACAACACATCAATGTTGATAGCTTTGATGGGGCTTCTCCACCAGTTTCAGTGCTGCCACCTAAAGACAGGAGTCAATGTTGCTGTTTTACTACGTTTTCACAACATTAGACATTCGACATTTTACATAAAGAATAACGATGTCTATACGTCTATATATGATCCGTGCAAGTTGTAAATGTACAATGTATTTATATTTTTCCTCTTACCAAGCAATATTGAATAAATAGTCCAAGTGTCTCTGAATTTCATAAAGTTTTTATTGAAACTAGTTTTGAATCAATGGGCTCCTTTACAGTCTTTACGGTAAGAAGAAAAATATGTGTATTTACAATGAGCTCACACACAGCTTTGCATTTAAACAGTGCATTAAGTAACCTGTGTAAGGGACCGTTCATTATTTATGAGAAGGGGGGCCTGAGGAAATTAGGGGGGGGGTCAACATTGTACATGGAAATCGAGGGCGGGCCATCAACTGTGTACATGAAAAAAAGGAAGGGGGTGGGTCTCCGACTTTGTACAGAAATGTTTAGAAAATCCCCCGCCCCCCTCCGCCTGAATAATGAACGGTCCCTAAATATGCTGGTTGTTGCAGAGAAGTGCAAGAACCCAGACCCCGGGGCTTGTGGCTCGGACCCCTACACCAAGGCTTCCTGTTGCAAGTACTCCAACCTGTACGCTGTGTGCCCCCACACGTGTGGCATCTGTGACGCCGGCGTCAACATGGGCGACCCCACGGGCTGCCAGAGCACGATCTAAGGTGTGTGTGTGTGTGTGTGTGTGTGTGTGTGTGTGTGTGTGTGTGTGTGTGTGTGTGTGTGTGTGTGTGTGTGTGTGTGTGTGTGTGTGTGTGTGTGTGTGTGTGTGTGTGTGTGTGTGTGTGTGTGTGTGTGTGTGTGTGTGTGTGTGTGTGTGTGTGTGTGTGTGTGTGTGTGTGTGTGTGTGTGTGTGTGTGTGTGTGTGTGTGTGTGTGTGAGCCGGGGGGCTGGTAGAGACAGGTGTAAGGTAGTCGGAACTTGACATTCCCCAGCTACAAAGATTGACTTTGAATATATTAAGTGGGCGTTGCTAAAACTATCATAGTAGGAAAACTATTGATGATAAAAGAGTATACCTTATTTTTGGTATAAAAGGTTCATTTTAAAATATGTTGTTCTTCCTAAGGGTTGGTGTCCACACATGTGTTATGATAGAAAAACAAACTATTTGGCATGAAAAGATTCACTTCAAAACATTGTTTTTCATTCTTTAGGGCACAACACATTAGAAAGCTGTAATTTTAGTTTGCCTTTATAACCTTTGTTGGTTATTTATCACTGTTTTCCTCTTTCAGCACATTTCACCAAGACAGATCCCGATGATAACGACCCGCATCGCATGAAGATGAATCGGACCAACGAGGACGGACCATAGTTCATAGTTTATCAACTCAACCACCTGTTCTATCCTTTATCAAGGACGTGATGATTTAGAGGAACGACGCAGTGCATTGCTGTTGATGGAGAATTATAATAATTCGTTGTAGTAAAGAGTATTTTCAATAAACTTTTTTCCTGCAATTTTGGTTTTGTGTTTTACTGATTAGATGTGAATTCCTCACCCTTAATTTTATTCACTCGCATAAAACGTAAACGTTACAGATAGATAACACTATTGTCTACACAATGCCCCCCAATCATTACCAAACACAACGCCCTCCACACTTTGCATTGTCGTCTGCATCAAAATAAAATGATTTAATTATGACAACATTCACAACATTCGTACTCCATTCAAAACATTTATAGACACCAAAGTCAACTTCCTATCGCAAATAGTAAGGAAGAGATTTGCTCACGTGGTTTATCAGGATGTTTTTCTTTTGTGGGCTGCCAAGGAAATTTTGTTCATGCAACCCATAGTACCATAATCAACAATAAAACATCATACCTTCAACAAAAACACGTTTTAGCGAAAATAACCCATTTGACAACTGGAATATGATTATATTGAGGTTTTTACCAGAGATCCCGCTTTGGCTCTACGCTGTGATCTTACGGGTGCACAGCCAGATCCAGATGTAATAACAACATTTTTCACTTTCATGTTTTATTTGCACATTCAGTTGTGATTACGAATTCAAGATCCTTGAACGACGCCTTTCCACGATTGCCAAAACATCAATTATTAAGCCATTTCAGATAAAATGATTAATGTAAAAAAAGTGACCCAACTTTGTCCCAATAGTCAACAATTCTATTCATCTAAGTTGTTTGATTGTTGAGCTGTTCAAGTCAACTATAGACAAATCTAGATTATCATCGATTAAGGCCTTGTGGGTGAGTCGGGAGTTGTATCTTGCTTCAGTGACTAAGCACTCTACTCCATTGAATTATCGACATGTTAACTGTTAACTTTGAAAATGAGTTGATGACAGGAATGAAAATGTGATTTAATTATACATTTATAAAACCATTCTGGGTAATTGAAATTGAATTACAACGTGACACTGTTACAGGCGATACTATGGACACGATATAAAAATATCTCCATGGCAAATAGAGAGACCTCTTCCCAGTCCATGCCCAAGATAAAGACTTATACGGTTTCAACCATAGGCAGATCTAGGGGGGGGGGGGGCAGGGGCGCGACACCCTTTCCCCACCAAAATACTTCATTTTCATAGGGTTTTTGATGAAATCCCGTAAGTGCGCCCCCCAACCTTTTCCTTACGTGCGCCCCCGCCACCTTTTCCAAAAACTTGGATCTGCCTATGTCAACGACAATACACCATACATCATACATGGACACTTTCTTAATACAGACATGGGGTTGGATAACAATAGCCTATTCGTCACACTACATACAACAAAGAAAATCTGGCACTCTATACATTGATTTAAAGTGTAAATTAACGTGTAATGTTCTAAAAATATACGGCTGAACCTATATATGGTCCATTTTTTAAATTTATTATCATGTTTTTCTACTGTTTCACATTACAAATGAATTTATTTCGTGCGTCACTCTGTAAACGATTTTGTCTGCACAATAAATACATATCTAAACTAAACATTAGTGTGTTCACAAAGTCTTCGGTCAGCACACATGACCAATGTCGGACACTCCACGCGGAACACTATGGAGCTGTGGTGGGTAATTCGGTTGTCTCCACGTCTCTATTGACGGTTGTTCCTCTATCCCCGCCGGCGTCGGTGGCGAGGTCGTCGGTGACTGTGTCAGTGGTGACCGAGGGGTCCATGGTACCTGCGGTCACGTCATTTGCAGTTGGAACAGTGTATACAGTGTATAAAGTGGCTATAGGTGATGTGTTTGTGCATGTTTGGATTTGGATAATAATCGTAATAATAAGAATGTCAAATCGTTCTGATTCGATGATGCCAAGAAAATTAGATTCAAATATCTAGTTCACTTAATCACCATCACTCACGGGGTGTCATGAATTCAGTGCAAATAACTAACTTGCATCTCATTAATCATGATAACAATACCTATCAGATTCACGAGAATTTGTGCATGTCAAGAACACTCCATATTTCTAATGTGCGTAATTGACAATAAAATTATTCTATTAAATGAGAAAAAAAGATGAGTGGATTAGTCGGTTTGTTTTCATCAGGGTTGAACTGTGTTGCAAAAGAAATGATTAAAACCGTCAACACCTACTCTTTGCTTTTTTTTTTAATTTCACTATTTCTAGTGTTATAGCTAATGGATAAGTATTTACTAATATTTATTGCTGTAGTCTAACAAAACAGAGAGGTACAAAACTAAGGTGTTGCAAATCAACACCAATGTAAGTATCATGTACCTGCTGTTGGTGCGTCCGGGCCTGTGCCGCCGGCGGTCGCTGTAGGCGGCATCGTAGTGCCACTTGTAGTGGGGGACGTGGAGCCTGTGGGAGGAAACACGGGGGTAGCAAATCGGCAACCATAGGCAGATCCAATGTGTGGGGGTGCAGGGGACACCCCATTTCCTTCCCACCGAAATACATTATTTTCTTAGGGTTTTTGACATGTCTGCTAACGGTCACACACACAAAGTCCATGCGATCCGTTAAGTTCGCCCGCACTCCTTTTCTGAAAACCTGGATCTGCCCTCTGGCCATCTGATTCATCTTCATCAGGAACTAACTAGATACTTTTACGAACCCGGCATTTTTCTCTTGGCAAGACGTTCGCTTATTTCTCATGTGTTGGGGAAAGAAAGTCTTGAGAGCAAGAGATTAACAGACGTCAGGTTCTTGGAGACATCTGTTTAGTTTATCAAGAATTCGCATAATGGAACCCAACACAATACATTGATTTGTCTGCTTGAAATGGCCACATTATGTATTTTTTACATGTTAATATGAAATCATTTACCATACACATCTCAATCAATCAAGCAAGTTTCTACCACAAGTGACAACCGCCATTGACACATGAGAAATCTTTTCCGTCCACTATGCACTCTACGCATTCACAATGCAAACAAACAAACAAACAAAAATATGAATCTCATTGTTTCCAAGAAAAACTCACCTCCTCCGCTGCCACCTGACAGACCGACCGCCAGCCCCACAACCAGGCCCACCACGGCGACACCAGCAACCACCGCCAAGGCAATGTACACGTTCTTCTTGCCAGCCTTGCTCCCAGCAGCTTGCGATGATCCTTTCTCAGTGGGGCCCTCCTCTTCCATGGGATGGACCGTGGATGAGGTGCGGGAGTGACCCTGGCTACTGCTAGCGACATCGGCCATTTTCGTCTATGTGTTTGCAGTTTACAGGACAATGCTAGTCTAACCAAGTGGTGCGTTAAAACATTTTGATCTCCTTGTGTGTGGATCACGAGCAATAATAGTGTCCACTGTCGAGTGGATTTATTGTGCATTTACACTATGTCATGTTATCATAAAATTAAAATCTGGACCTTGAAATAAACATCTCAATCACCCCCATCCTTAAGAAACTTCAGGCCAGTTTTTTTATGTCTATAAAACAATTGACATTATTTGGCGATTGCTTTCATGCCCATGCCCCTCACATGCATGCTAAAGGGAAGGATGGTGCAAATAGCAATTCGTCTTGGAAATGCCCATAGCAACATTCAATTGTATAAACACATTTCATGAGTTTATACCAGGGTGAAAAAATAAAATGCACGGTATGGCATTTCTGTTCAGGAAAATGCTTCCAATTTAATGTGCAAACTCATGGCTTCATAAAGTATTGGCCGTCATTGCTGTACGGTGATTAGCAAATGACATCAGGGAAGCGTGAAAAAGCGTGGGAGACTATATATGAGAATATGCATAGACGGCATGAATATGAAGTAAAAATGGTCTTTGAATCTAGCGAAAATAGCACGTGAAAAATTGCCTCTGTTTTGACTAAATTCCAGTTCATATATAGGTGACAGTGTCAAATAAAGTGTCTCAAGATACTGTGATCCGACTGTAACCTTATTACTGTTCAAATATTATTTGTTCGACTATTGATTTGATGATAGTTAACAGTCCGGTGTTTACTATCACTCATGTTATAACGGAGTCCACAATAAATTTTAAAATACAATAAAAGTGTATGGTAACTTTTAGCGTGATTAAAGCTTTAAAAATTCCAAAAGTCCATAAGTGGATCTTTATCACTGTTCACAAGATCTTTCTTAATGGCCATCAAACATACAGATTCTATATTTGCACACATTATCATTAGGTTCACACTGGGCATTTGAAGTGGATCAGAGAGTGAGAACCGGCGTCTAGGATTAATTATTATATGATCCTGTGGGAGACAGTGCTACCATCCAAGTCCGGCCTTTCTTTACTCCAATACATTTACAAATCAAGAGAAAGTAGAAGGATCAAATGATAATGTGCCAACGCCCAGATACGCCTTCATCATTTCCGAATCTGCATTTTACTGGCAATACACTGAATTGAGACGTTGTTTGGATGTTAAGGTATGGGTAGACTTCAGCATCACCTGGCCATGATGGTGAACACCAGCCCCACACGCAGGTACACCCCTGTTCTTGGCAAACAATTAATGTTGACAAACAAATTCACCGCACAATTATCTGTGCTATACCCCACTGTACCAAACCAATAGATCTGGTTCTGATACGAATCTGAAAAAAAAACCTGATTAAAGTGTTACATGATATAATTATATGAATGAATTGAAACTTATAAAGACAGATCTTGATTTTCATATATATTAGTAACAACCCCTCCTCTTGCCTACTACGCTGCCTGCCTAGAGTCAGACCATAGAAAAGCACCCCCGCCATCCCATCACAGCAACAATGGTCAGAAACGGACGTTTTCCCAGAGAGCTTGACCCTGTATATGTATGTGCATACATGCTATTTGATATGCAGCACCCTCGTGTAACATAATAACATTTGACCCGAAAGCGGGCGTTAATTTTATTCTATTTCTTCTTAGTATGATACCTTATACGACCTGTCAGTACACAAAATTTCATCATCATGATGATCGACGACAAGAATTATCATTTTTGATCGACATTCTGATCAATGTTAAGTATTTTCAAATATGTCATGGCCAGACACTATGTGCATATCCTCCACCCCTGTTACCACTGTGCCCATAGATGTACGCCGCGAGCCTCCTGCCTGATGTAGACCTTAGCCAGTGGGGGCCTGCAGAGAAACCAAAATAGGTAAACGAGAATCCGCCTAGAACAGTCCAAGTCTGGTCAGTTAGGTTAATCCCATCTAGGAGTATGTCATAATAAGGCCCTTCTCCCTCGGCAGTGATGCTCATGTAGCCTAGGAAGTAGTCGTAGTTCTCCGGAGTGGTGAAGTATACAGCTGTGTACATGGCCGCAATCGGAATGATGCTCAGTAAAGACACACCACTAGTGGAACTATTAGTCGCCATATACGCTGAGCATGGTGGGCTACATGAAATAACTGATATGGCATTACTGTCAGCAATAGATAATCGAACAAACTCTCCTTCATGGGCAATGGAAGCTGTACTATTCAAAGTTATGGTGGTATTAGCTTCATGTGCAATCACGCTTAAGGTGTAACCTTTATGTAGACCATCCCCATGATAAGGGGCTACAAATTCTTCATACGATTGCGGTTGTATCGATGTGATGAATGCGCCATCGCGTTCATATTTGTCACACATGTTCCCAGATATCACAGACACAGGCCTGTTGGAGGCAACCTTGATTCCCGTATGGTCAAAGTCTCGATTAACACTGTAAAGTGTGACATAGGTGTAGGTCTGGTATTGGTCCAAGGTGACACTTTGTTGTAGCTCAGTTCTGTTATAGATCTCTATCTGGGTGTTGTCTTCTGCTGCAGCGAGTGTGTAGAACTGGGTGTGCATGGGGTACAAACATCCTACATGTTTGTAGGACGCCAGATAATATGAATATTGGCCTTGAACATCAGCTAGAGGATATATCTGCGTACTGTCAGCGTAGACTGGATATGAAGATTTTGTCTTCCTGCTTTACCATACAATATAATTTGTGATCTGATGTGACAATGACACCTTTATTTTCCTTTCCATTGTCTGTGGGGAACGTCTGGTTCATCACCTGGAAGTACGGTTCTCCCGGCTGAAGTGTGATGCAGTCGGTGCCGTTGCTGTGGAGATTTGGACGCTGGCTGTGAGGTTACCGGAGCTCAGGGTGAGACCGCAGGCGGAGCGTTCTGGGTAGTCCACCCCATGTACGAGGTGGGCAGCTGAACGCGTAGCGGTAACATCCCACACAGGCTGAAATCAGATGATGAAGTAATTGTCTCTAATAACGTGATCATATTAATTTGCAGTCATAAATATAGCTCTGACAATGTCAATAAATGAATCTGAGTTACAGGGTCACTCGTAGTAAACTGTAGCTAAGAGCTGTAAACCGTATCTTAAGCTACGCCCCCATCCAAATAAGGCCTCTTAGTTGGGTGTTTTTGAACAGTTGGATATATAACATTAATAATATTTATGACATATGTCTTCAATCGCAACACGAAAAAAATTTTATTTACAGTTTTGGCTATCATTTTCGATGCGCATCTTGAGAGTAATGCATGCAGTCCGAGCAATTTCCCGTGACTAATACACATGAGAAAGTAAATGGCCCCCTTTGACCTGGTTCATTAAATTATCAATCCAGATTATTATATAAATATATATGAGATTTACTGAAGCAGAAGTGTGATCATTTATTTATGTATCTATTGTTTAAATTGTGTATTTTAGTATGGTTATCAAAACTTATCTTACACTGATTGTTCAAAACATAGCTAGGAGGCATGATTGACTAATATGTTTATCGGTATGCCACAAAAATTGTGTTCTTTGTTCATTTATGATAATAAAACATTTAGCCAGCAAGAAAAAAATATATGTCTATATATCAAGATTAAAAAAAAATAAAAAAAAAAATATTTATAGCGTATTTATATATATATATATATATATATATATATATATAGCCACAAGAGAATGTTCTTTTGTTATATAATATGTATATATATATATATATGTATATATAGCACGCAATGTATATATATATCATTTTCGGAGTATATGTGTATTTATATGTGTGTGTGTTTGTTTAAGAACAGAATTTGTAAATAAATATGTGTGTTCCAACTAATGGCTACACAATGTGTGTGTCAACGTGTAATCTGTATCATCATTAATGGCCATTAGTAGCCTAAATTAAGAAGTTTTTGTTGATTGTGCATATGGTGCGTTTGCAATGACAGTGTGTGTGTTTTTTTGGAAGGGGGGGCGCACTGAAGGGATTACATTGGTTTCGTACGTGCCATCGACCAATAAAACCCTATGAAAATGAAGTATTTGCTCCCCCTGGATCTGCCCATGCGTTTGGAGAGTGAAATACTGAATAAAAAATCTCCCATAAGTCAAATTACTATAACCTTAACTAATTTAACTTCAGGTTGCACAATAGAAACACACATTTCAAACTTCAAGTTCGTATATCATGTCATCGCTACCACCGGGGTTCTGGAATAGTACACATCTATCTATAATATTTGATAGATGTGTACCTTTGCTGTGGCAAGATGATATCATGTAGGACCCTGCTCACTCCAACACTGTGATGCTCACGTAGTGGGGGGAAGTTGTAGTGCGGGGTGGTGAAGCGCACAACCTTGTACAAGGATCAGAATAGAAACTGACACACATAGAAATAGATCAGGTGCTGCAGTTCTCCCAGGCGAATCTTTTTTGTACAAACTCTTCATTCATTGTGGCAGCTTCACCATGGATCGTTACAATGAAACAATTTGTACGCGAAATGACTCTCAGTGTATATCTCCGTACAATAGTGGCTGTGTGGGCGTTATACATTGAATATGGAGTGGCACTAGCACTAACATCCTCACATACTGCACCTTGTTATCGCGGACATGCATGCATATCAGACTAAATTTACATTCTTACCATTTGCAGATGTATTGCACGTTGGGTTTATCACAGTGGTGTGATCTGGTGGTGTGGTCATTTCAGTGAGATCTGGTGTTGTGGTCACTTTGGTGGGATCTGGTGGGTGGTCACTTTTGGGTGTGGGATCTGGTTGTGCAGTCACTGTGGTGGAATCAACTATTAACTATTGTACCCACTATAGGCTTTATATGTGTTGTTAAACAGACTAATACTTAGTATGCTCAAAGTCTTATAACCCAATAGTGACATTATAAGTCATTGCCCAATATCAGCCAAATTAACATCAAACAACTACTTTTTATGTAATGTGTGTACCTTGTTTTGTAGTAGACACATGAGTGGAATATAACATGAGTAAGTGGTCACTGAGTTGACCGTAGAATCCCCGAAGTAGAATCAATATATGATTACATTTGCAGATACCTTACATGTACAAAGACCACATTGAAAATAATCAATCTTTGCAAATTGGAATGAATGTGAATCATAAAATGACAGAAGCCACCAAAAACTCACCTGCCTCCCCGCGTGTGAGAGCCACCACCAGTCCAGCAGCACCGCACACGACACCAATAATCACCACAGCCACCACCACGGAGATCACCATTTTCCTTCGACGCTTATTAATCGTTGAATCCTCGGCACTTAAAGACTTCTCTGACTTCATGGAAGCATCCACCATGGGGTGGACTGTGGATGACCTCCGCGGAAACGGGATAGAGGCTTCAGTATCCATAGTGTTTACAGAAAATTGGTGCATTCAACATCGAAGCGCGTCTTCGCCTGAGGTTTTTTGCAGAAGGGCTTTTATTTTAATGACACTTGTTAAAATGGATTTATTAGGTATTTACAATCAGCTCCTTGTTATTCGTGTTATTTAGCCGTGACTCATTTACCATCTCCTGGCTTAAATTTGGACAAAAAAACAAACAGATTTTAGGCAAGTGTCCACTGTCCTGCTTGACAGTAAAACCCTCGATTTGATTGGAGTATGAATACTCTCCACATTACCAATATGACCACATTAGATAACAGGAACATGAGAGCGTGCCAGGTGTTTCTATATATTTAAGATGAAGTTTCACTGCTTATCATTGAAGAAAACAAGCATCATCAACACGTCTGGTTCAATATGGGACAGCTAGTCTTTCAAAAGACCTTTTATATCTAATAGTTTTTATTTCTATTATATTAAACCACTCTGCATCAACCATATATTAAGTAAGTGCAAAGATAAAGAGCACAGATGGCCTCTAGCCTTAATACATGCCAAGGCAAGGTCTTTACAGAACCCCAGGGAATTCCACTGATATTAAATATAGCCCTCAAAACATCCTGCCCTGTTATAGCCTTTTAAAACCACAGAGTGGGTCTGTTTTAGCAACAGCTGCAGAAGCAGCAGAACACATGCATGGGTGATCAGTAAGGGTCAGCCACACATTGCGGCAGCATGCATGCGTGACCGGGCAAGGGTCAGCCAAGATATCAAGTATGTAATCTTGATGTGTTTCCCAGTTACTTGGTACATGTATGACTTAGTTTGTTTTACCAAATGGATACATCTCCAAATAATAGTCCACCAAACGTTAACTACAGTACACCAATAAAAAATCAATAAGGGTGTCCGACTTCAACCTCCTACCTATTATCAGTGCTTGTTGTGCAAAAAGAAAACTTAAAATCAGAGAAAGTAAAACCATTGAAAACGTTCATATCCTTCAATATCCATGATCAGATAACAACAGAGTATCAAATAAACAAAATATTACAAAACAAACTTCATCATTCCCCAATATAAATAAACAGTGCCACGTGCTAAAGCTTTAATGTTACTAACTGGGACTGGCTTTTATTTGTGAATTAATGAACCAGAGCCACATTACAAATAACAGGCCCACGTGCTTAAACGGGAAAATACCCAACTACAGTTGACTGGCGTTTCTAAAATAGAAACCATGTGTTTTAGTAAATGACGTCACCTCGCAAAACGTTTTGCACTGATCATACAGAGGCTTTTAACAGGCCTCATGTCAGATCAGCTTGTGCTGCCTTTGAGATAGGCCAGGGGGCGGTTAATGATCATGTTAGCAGCTAGAGGAAGTGAACTAAGTTTGATGTATCCTTCATGGTAGGAGCTGATGCCTTTAATTTTGCCGTTATTGTAAAATCAATGGGCCATCAAGAGGGGGGCACTGCGTATTCAATGAAAACAAATCCCCGGTGGGAAGGAAGTTTGTCTTTTCCATTAGTAAGTCGTGTGTATTTTCCCTCTGCAAAAAACTCATTATGACAATGTTAGGAGTTTGCATTGTTGTAATTCCCCATGTTGATTCTGCTTATATAATTTTTGTAACATGTTTCAAGGGCCTATGGTAGAGCTACCATAGAGCTACACAACACTCAGATGATGATTTTCCTGCTCCGCTTCTGATCATTCAGTTTCAAAACCATAATGTTTTTTGAAAGTCTTTTCTTTTATTTTGCTATGGCGTTAGGAAGTTACACCTTCGTTGTTGACTTGAAAGTCTTGGATTTGGATATTGATGTTACTTGATAAGTGTATCTATTGGGTATTTTATCACTGCTTGTTGCTATATATATATATGTCAATGCTAAAATTCAAGTTCCTACTAGTAATAGAATTCATTTTGTAAATTAGATGGATGCCATTCAACAAACACTTGATCAAACTACCGCACCTTTGACTTTATGTCTACAAATGGAAGGGAGATTTTAGGTAATATATTGCATTTACACTCTTTTATGTCTCAGCACAGTGCTACTGCACATTGGTTTATTGGTTGTGATATGGTTTCTTGTAAATAATCACATGGTATGTCACATTGCATACATTGAACCACTTGTTAATATGTCTAAGGCTGCTTAGACAAATAAAAGTGTGACAATTGAGGTTGGGTCCAAGGCCCAGACCAAGAAGATAATGATATTTAACTTTGGAGAAGGGACCAATTGCTTTATCATCAAAAACATGTTGTTATAGATATATTGGAATTATTGACCTGAGTGTAAGTATTGACATTAGAGGATTTTTCTATTAAAGTCTGTAGGGCAATATCACATAGCCCTGTCGGGACTCGAACCTGGACCCCTGCCACTGTGGCATCTATTCACAAAGAACATAAGGCAGGCGTAGGTTGGGCGACTGATCACTCTTCTGTCCGTATCTTCCATCCAAGATACCACATGCGGCTATGCCCATAGCTGAATGCCTCCCCTGCCTGATGTTTTCAGCCAGTTGGGGCCTTTAGGAGCTAAACCATGGAGGAGAATCCATTAAGAACCATCCATGTCCTATCAGTGAGGTTATTCCCGTGTCCAGAACCAAGGTCATTGTGGTGCCCTTCTCCCACAGGTGCGATACTCACAATAATGAGGGAAGTCATAGTCCAGGGGTGGCTAAGTACACAGCTGTGTACATGGCTGCAGTCGGGGTGATGCTCAGTAAGGGAGGTTTACAACTACTTAAGTTATCATACCCCGCCATGCAGAGCAGATCACATGAAATAACAAAATGTGAATTTTCTTCCAAGACTGAGGTTCTCCACACACTGCCTTGCCTAGAGTTAGGCCATACGCCAAGTCAACACTGCCATCCGAAAACATCACAGCAACAATATAATGCCATATCACAGTTGAGATGAAAGCTAAAGCCCTCTTAGTCTTTGGACAAGCAAAGAATATAATACTCTTCAGGTCCTACCTTAGTACATTTTTGACTGACAGGTTTGTGTGTGCATAAGCAACATGCACTTTAAATCTGAGCTCTGATGAAACATGCTTTACATAAAGATTGTACTTTTTTTTTATGTGACTTTACTGCTTATTTATGACCGCTCATTGCTATTTGTGTACATAAAAAATGCCTATTAAAAAGTAAATTAGAATGGTCTGAAGATAGTCACTAAAGATTTTATTCTTATTTAAACTCTTAGTTTTATGTATTCCCAACATTGAAATATAGCATTTGTACATGCATATTGTTTAAGTATATTTTACATTATTTACAATGATTTTATGTTTCTTAATTGTTATGACAAGGAAATCATATGTTTAAGATATTTGTATGAAATGAAGTCTTTTAAAATGTATGGAAGTAATTTGAAAATATTGAGCCAATCTTAAAGTAAAAAATGAAATAAACTATAATAGTCCAACATGAAAATTTATTTTCATTATTATCATACAATTTTATTTGGTACAATACAAAATAACACAATTCTTCATCAAATATATGCTGTTGAGAATGTATATGCATAAAATCTTAATAGCACGTCTGTATATCACAAAAGTATAAAATTGTATTTGGAAATGTACAAAAAAACATTCACCAGACACTCACCTAATCAAACACCAGATGGCCTGTAAATGATTCTACATGGAACACTGTCATGGTGAGGCACAACTACACAGTGAATCTACATTCACATTTAAAGCCTGAATTACAAGATTTCATCACATAATTCAAATCCACACCAAATATTTCATTCATGCTTTCCATCACTTTTCTTTGGCTATAAAAGTAATAATACAGTCAAAGTCTATCAACATGATCCAATAAATAATCCATACGTTTAGTGTAATGATTGGTTTAAAACTGTTTAAACTGTTAAATATAAAAGGAAAAAATACAACCTCTCTTTATGTAAATGTAATATGCAAAAATATTTTAAAATAAATATAGATTGGGCTTCTACCTCTATTGTGTTAATTTGAATATAACTATATAATATACATAATACAAAACAAAAAGAAATTAGGACTGTGCACTATTTAGCTTTTTAAAATTACAAATAAAGTAGTTTTATTTTTATAAAATAAACAAGTTGATTACAACTTGTATGATAAATAAGCTCTTGCTTTTTGTCCATAGTATTATATGCTGCCTAAACACATGGTGTGGGCATATTTATCTGCTAATGAAAGTTAAATATAAAAAAACATAAACTATAAAAACCTGCAAAAATACAAAACACATTCCACATCATAAAATCAGTTGAAAAGTGAAGTGGCATTTTGCTTGACATAGAACAGAAACTGCAGACAGATAAATCCTAAAGCAGAAAGCTTATGAAAGACAACACTGTCTGGGAACTACAATATAGCCCCCTCACATTTGAGGCCAGACAATGATATTGAATGTAAATAACATATATTTGTAGATAAAATCCACACCTATGTTAAGCAAACCACAATGTGAATATAATATGAGTCTTGAAATATCACTCATTATTTTTTTTCCTTTTTGAGAGAATCATTAATGAAATGAAATGGTGGTATTACAATTTTAATACTTACATTCTTGAACTAGTTAAATAAATTACCACGCAGTGAAAATCTAATTCATATTGAAATTGATTATTATATCATTCAAAGCAGCATATATCTCTGCCATGAAATATTACGCATGTTTTAATAAAAATTAGATTTTTGCTCAGAAATATACACACATATGCACCTGTTGAAATACATGATAAAAAGTTTCACTATAAAAAGCAACAACACAAATACTTTATAATGCACACTGCTAGTTGCGGAGAAATAAATTATTGTCATTTCCTATTATATTGGCATTTATGTGTATCATTTGATATCAAGAACACATTCAAAAGCAATCATCATAAGCAAAAGAATAGTCATCAAAATAGATAATCTATAGGTGTCATCATTACATAAACTAAAAGATATCAGCTCTTAATGGATACAATGAGACAGTTTAAAATCACCTGTGACTTTTTAACCATCATATTTGTTCTGTAATCCATTCTTATTAGTCTTGGAAAACGAAATATACAGATACCCAACAGACATTGCTATGTTTGGAATGCTGGAGACACGGAATGTGGAAATTGCAAGAAGAAAAATAACAGCAGTTTGGTCCTTGGGACCTAAATAAATAATACTGATGATTATGTACACAGGACCTTTTAAGGCCCACTCACTCACACAATACGCTGGGCGCAGGAGAGCACATCTACAATACAAACTCACTTTTATAAGCATAATGGCAACTCGTCATCAAAGAAGTTTAAAGATGGTGACCTGACTTAATCCTTTATAATGGTCTACAAGACTGGTATCACAATGGCACTTAACAATGCTATGGCCACATATTGTCATTATGAGAGTCTGAATAGTCTTTTAACATGTATGCATTATCTATTATGGAATATATGCTGCACTGTATCTAGACAATATTATCATGTTAGTATTCCAATTAAAATAATTGTCTCCTAAATTTTGTAATGTACACTAAATCTGAATTAATCCTTTCGGGATTTTTCCCGGAAAAAGACTTTGTTATTTTCAAAAAAAGGTAAATTTACATTCTTACCATTTTCAGATGTATTGCACGCTGGGTTTATCCCCGTGGTGGGATCTGGTGGTGTGGTCACTGTGGTGGGATCTGGTGGTGTGGTCACTGTGGTGGAATCATTAACTACTGTACCCACTGTAAGCTTAACATGTGTTGTTAAACATACTAATACTTAATATAATCAAAGTCTTATAACCCAATTGTGACATTACAAGTCATTGCCTAATATCAGTCAAATTAACATCAAACAACTTCTGTTTATGCAATATGTGTACCTTGTTTTGTAGTAGACCTATGAGTAGAATATAACATGAGTAAGTGGTCACTGAGTTGACCATGGAATCCCCGAAGTAGAATTAATATGATTACATTTGCAGATACTTGGCATGTACAAAGACCACATTGAAAATAATCAATCTTTGCAAATTGGAATGAATGTGAATCATAAAATGACAGAAGCCACCAAAATCTCACCTGCCTCCCCCGCGTGTGAAGAGCCACCACCAGTCCAGCAACACTGCACATGACACCAATAATCACAACCACCACCACGGAGATCACTATTTTCCTTCGACGCTTGTTAATCTTTGAATCTTTGAAATCTAAAGATGTATCATCACATGAGACTGAAGGCCTTTTCACTGGCCTCAGGGAAACATCCGCCACGGGATGGACTGTGGATGATCTCTGCGGAAACGGGATAGGTGTGTCAGTAGCCATGGTGTTTGAAGTTTTAACATTGGTGCATTCAACATCGAAGCGTGTCTTTAACCTGAGGTTTGATGCAGGATGGTTTCCATTTTAACGGCACTTGTTAAATGGATTTATTTGGTATTTACAATCAGCTCCTTGTTATTTTACACCCATAATAATAAGATAGCCAACATGTGTGTTATTTAGCTGTGACCCATTTACCAGATACTTACCGTACCTCCTCCTGACTTGCATTTTGACCGCGGGGGTCTGCTTTTTCAATGAAAACAAATCCCCTATTGTTGTAATTTCCCTCTACAAAAACTCATTATGCCAATGCTAGGAGTTTGCATTGTTGTAATTCCCCGTGTCGATTTAGAATTATCTGAATCTAGTAACATGTTTCAAGGGCTTATGGTGCTCACCGTAGAGCTACACATCACTCAGATGATCATTTTCCTTCTCCGCTTCTGATCAGTCTAAGCTTCAACACCTTTACTTTTTTGAGAGTCTTTTCTCCAATTTTGCAATGTGTTAGGAAGTTACAGCTTCGTTGTTGACTACATCAAAGAGTGGATTAGCATATTGATGTTACTTGATAAGTGTATTTATTAGGTATTTTATCACTGCTTGTTGTTATATATGTCAATGCAAAAATTTAAGTTCCTACTTGTAATAAAATTCATTTTGTAAATTAGATGGGAGCCATTCAACACACACTTGATCAAACTACCGCATTGCTGATTTTATGCTTAAAATGGAAAGACATTGTCAGCAACACATTACACTCATACTCTTTTATGTCACTGCACAGTGCTTAATGCACATTGGTGTATTGATTGTGATATTATTTAAATTAAAAAGTCACATGGTATGTCATGTTGCACACATTGCACCACTTGTAAATACAGCCTCTGGCTCCTTAGAAAATAAAAGTGTGATGTTTAAGGTTGGTGTCCACTCAGGCTCACTCAGACCAAGAAGACTACGATTTAAGTTGGTGGAGAAGGGACCAATTGCTTCAGTGTGTTATCGTCAAAACATGTTGATCTACATTTATTGGAATTGATTGACCTGAGTGTAAGTATTGACATTAGAGGATTCTTTTTCTATTAAAGTCATTTTGGCTATATCACATAGTCTCTGCCTTGAACCCTGACCACTGCCACTATGGCACCTATTCACCAAGAACATAAGGCAGGTGTAGAATGGGCGACTGATACTCTAGCTCTGTCCCTGTATCCTCCATCCATAGTAACCACTATGCCCATAGCTGTTGCGAGCCTCCTTGCCTGATGTAGTTTCAGCCAGTTGGGGCCTTTAGAGACACTAAACCATGCGGAGGAGAATCCATGAAGGACCATCCATGTCCTATCAGCGAGTTTATTCCCATCCAGAACGAGGTCATTGTGGTGCCCCTTCTCCTAAAGGTGCGATACTCACACAATGAGGTAATTCATAGTCCAGGGTGGCTAAGTACACAGCTGTGTACATGGCTGCAGTTGGGATGATGCTCAGTAAGGAGGCTTACAACTACTTAAGTTATCGTACCCCGCCATGCAGAGCAGATCACATGAAATAACAAAATGTGAATTTTCTTCCAAGATAGAGGTTTCTCCACACTCTGCCTGCCTAGAGTTAGGCCATATGCCAACACGATGCGGCCATCCGAAACATCACAGAAACAATGTGTAATGCCATATCACAGTTGAGATGAAAGCTCCTCTTAGTCTTTGGACATGCAAAAGAATATAATACTCTTCAGGTCCTAACTTAGTACATTTTCGACTGACAGGTTTGTGTGCGCAACATGCACTTTAAATCTGAGCTCTGATGAAACATGCTTTACATAAAGATTGTACTTTTTATGTGACTTTACTGCTTATTTATAACCGTTCATTGCTATTTTGTGTACATAGAAATGCCTATTAAAAAGTAAATTAGAATGGCCTGAAGATAGTCACTAGACTTTACTCTAATATTTAAACTCTTAGTTTTATGTATTCCCCAACATTGAAATATAGCATTTTGTACATGCATATTGTTTAAGTATATTTACATTATTTACAATAATATTATGTTTCTTAATTGTGCTATGACAAGAAAATCTCATTTTTAAGATATTTGTGTGAAATTAAGTCTTTTAAAATGTATGGAAGTAATTTCTGAAAATGTTGAGCCAACATTAAAGTAAAAGATATAAACTACCATAGTCCAACACTAAAATGTGTGGTCACTTTATCATATAAGTTTATTTGGTACAATACAAAATAACACAATTCTTCATCAATATATGCAATGCTGTTGAGAATGTATATGCATAAAATATTAACAGTACGTCTGTATCACAAAGTATAAAATTGTATTTGGAAATGTACAAAAAACATTCACCAGACACTCACCTAATCAAACACCAGATGGCCTGTAAATGATTCTACATGGAACACTGTCATGGTGAGGCACAACTACAACACAGTGAATCTACATTCACATGTTTGCCTGAATTACAAGATTTCATCCATAATTCAAATATTTCATTCATGCTTTCAATCACTTTTCTTTGGCTATAAAAGTAATACAGTCAAAGTCGATCAACATGATCCAATAAATAATCCATAAGTTTAGTGTAATGATTGGTTTAAAACTGTTTAAACTGTTAAATATAAAAGGAAAAAATACAACTCTCTCTGATGTAAATGTAATATGCAAAATATTTTAAAATAAATATAGATTAAGCCACTTCAATGTGTTAATTTGAATATAACTATATAATATACATAATACAAAACAAAAAGAAATTAGACTGTGCACTATTTAGCTTTAAAATTACAAATAAAGGTTTGATTTATATAAAATAAACAAGTTGATTACAACTTGTATGATAAATAAGCTCTTTGCTTTTGTCCATAGTATTATGCTGCCGAACACATGGTGTGGGCATATTTATCTGCTAATGAAAGTTGAATATAAAAACATAAACTATAAAACCTGCAAAATACAAAACACATTCCACATCATAAAATCAGTTGAAAAGTGAAGTGGCATTTTTGCTTGACATAGAACAGAAACTGCAGACAGATAAATCCTAAAGCAGAAAGCTTATGAAAGACAACACTGTCTGGGAACTACTATAGCGCCCTCACATTTGAGGCCAGACAGTGATATTGAATGTAAAATAACATATATTTGTAGATAAAATCCACACCTATGTTAAGCAAACCACAATGTGAGTATAATATGAGTCTTGAAATATCACTCATTATCATTTTTAATGAAATGAAATGGTGGTATTACAATTTTAATACTTAACATTCTTGAACTAGTTAAATAAATTACCACGTGAAAATCTAATTCATATTGAACATCATTATATCATTCAGCAGCAGATCCTGCCATGAAATATTACGCACGTTTTCATAAAAATAGATTTTTGTCAGAAATATTACACATATGCACCTGTTGAAATACATGATCAAGTTTCACTATAAAAAGCAACAACACAAATACTTTATAATGCATTACACTGCTATACAGGGATATTAGATCAAATTATTGTCATTTCCTATTGGCATTTATGTGTATCATTTGATATCAAGAACACATTCAAAAGCAATCGTCATAAGCAGAAGAATAGTCATCAAAATAGATAATCTATATATTACCACACATAAATCAAAGCACATTTGTATTCTTAAATGGATACAAATGAGATAGTTTAAAAATCACCTGTGACTTTTAACCATCATATTTGTTCATAATCCATTCCAATTAGTCTTAGAAAGCAAAATATACAGATACCCAACAGACATTGCTATGTTTGGAATGCTGAGACACACGGAATGTGGAAATTGCAAGAAGAAAATAAACAGCAGTTTGGTCCTTGGGACCGAAATAAATAATACTGATGATTATGTACACAAGGGACCTTTTTAAGGCCCACTCACTACACATACAGGAGAGAGCACACCTACTCTAATAATAAAAACTCACTTTATAAGCATGATGGCAACTGTCATCAAAACAGTTCAAAATATTATGACCTGACTTTATCCTTATAATGGTCTACAAGACTAATTAATGGCCCTTGCACAATGCTATGACCACACTTTGTCATTATGAGAGTCTAAGAAAATAACTTTTTAAAATTCATTTATATATTATACTTTAGTCAATTTAAACAGTAAAAGATAAATAGATAAATATCAATATGAAACAAACTATTGTACACCAACAAAATAACATTGTGTTGTTCTCAAACATATTAGTATCAAAATGGAATATAAAACTCACATAAAAATTAAACTTGTCGAATTATCAACAAAATATTCTGTAAACTACTGTGCTAAAAATACAGTCGTAACACTATAAACCGTGTTGCACAATATTGAGTTATTAATACATAATTTTCTAACAAACACATTTTCAAGTCAGGAATCAATATGATGTAATTATCAACATTATCAATGGCAAAAAGCAAGATGACAAGTACAGACTTTTCAAATTGCCTTAAATGCTTCCTAATGAACTCCACAAAATGCCATTTATTTTGGCTATATTTGTCCTATCTATGAACTCATAACAATGAAGTCTATGTCTGTCAGTTTCCAGCACTGTTGGTAGACATAGTCACATAGCCATATATTCAAGTAGGCAAATACATGCAATGAATACATATATGGATATATGGGTGCACAATATAGCTCCTATGATCATGGTGGATCAAACGATTAACGAAAAATGTTTATTATATATGCAGAATATATAGATAATCCCTAAATAACACAGAGGTATTTCAATCATGTCATTCAACGTTCATTGACAACATAATTCTGACAGTTACAAGTATATATGCAGCACATTCTTGCATTGTTATACAATATCTCACTATACACTGGTTGTGAAATTGCATACAAAACTCAATGTAGTCCTACACTATTTTGCAGTAAAATGACACTCACGTCTGTAAAAAACAATGTCATTTAGAGTAATATTATGCTTGGGTCAAGTTGGCAACAAAAATGAACAACTGCATTGTTTGGACCTAAATGGTGAGGTGGGTCTAAAAGAATAAGTTCACATTCTTTCCTATTTACCTAGTATTGAACACAATGCTGCAAAAAAACATTAAACTGTAATTTCCTATGTTTGTATACATATTTCTACTATTACATTGTATGGCTATTTGTACATGTACATGTACATGTACTTGAGCGAATATTTGACATTTTTATGCTAGCATTGTGTGATAGTTTTTAAAAGAAAAATAACATATGTAATAGACCGAGACCAATATGATCTACATACATGATTACATTGACTTTAGTAACAATATATGCATTCATGCTTGATATTAATAGTGTGAACATAAAGTTACAGGAAGTTGTTCCTAGATTCAAATGAAGTATTCTCTCATAAGCAGCTAAGACTGTACATTAAAGCCTTCAATTAAAAATAAGCCTATTTCTTATGGTACTGAATGCTCACTAACAAATCACAGTGAACACTGAAACTCCATAAAGAGACCACCCTTCTATTGAGACCACCTGATGGCAGTCCTTAAAGAGAGGTTATACTGTAATGTACTGTCCATATATAACACTACAGTAAGTGTTTTTAGAAAGCTCCATCAAAACTACATCTACAACTTTGTCCTGTGAACTTCAACACATTTGAGCATATCTAAATGAACACATGACATAATGTAAACTTCAAAATATCACGCCTATCCATATGATTTCAATTTCCTCCAAGGGCACGTATGTTATCCACAATATTCATTGTCATATATTCATCGAACCATTCAACCTTACATACAAAACACTATTATTGATGTCAGCATCACCAACAAACATCTGCTAACGTAACTTCTGTCCAGAATATTTTGTAGCATGGATTTGAGTGCAGGCTATTGTTAAGAACAGACAGCTGAGACTAATAGCAAATTGGACAATGATGTGGTGGCACTAGCAGCAACCACCATCCTCACGTCACAACAACCACATCCAGACTACAGTTCAACATCATGAGCAGATACACGGGGCACCAGCCACCTTTTCTGTCAAAATCTTTCATTTTCTAGTATGTACACTATCCATCGTGAGTACAAAACTCACAAAATCCGTTAAGTGCACATCCTTTTCCAAAATCTGCAAGTGACCCTCATTATCCTCCTATACACTGACCACATTGGAGATGCCAATCCTTTTTCTACTTCTGCCCCAAAGTTTGTACAAAAGGATTACGCATACCCATTCACCAATATCGCAGATAATCTCACCATTTCTGGTCAAGTCACAAGCCTGTGCTACACGGAAGACACATTAGATGCCACGACCCCTCCCCCTCCTCCCCTGATCGTGGGTGAGACCGGCACTAACATCTTCTCCCCCGCCAGGTCGGGCATGTTGTGGCGCTTGTGGACTCTGGCGTCGTACGACTCCTCCACATCGTACTTCTGGTGATGCGACTTGCGCCGCATCAGACACACGAGGAATAGGAGGAGCGCCAGGAAGGCAGCACCAAGGATCACCTACAGAAAGAGACAATGGTAATCATTTTATTACACATCGATGCATGATTTCTTTGTTTATCAAGCTTTACAACTGCTGTATAACCCGAACAGTGTTGGTTTAAACATATTTTATTTTAAAAATGAAAAAGGATTCGGCATGGCAAAATGCGACTTGAGCCGTCTCCACAACAGTGTTATGACCCCTGTTCGAAGGGATGTGATGCTAGGATTATCAGTCATGTTGTCATTGATGTATAGGAATCAGACACAATATACTATGTTCATTTTTACGGATCAAGCTTTCTAATACTTTGGAATGGAACAGATTTTCAAACACTAATTCTGATGTGGTAAAGTAAAATAATAGTTATCAACCAAAATAAGACTGATAAAAAATCATGTTAATGTGTGTGGACAAAATGTAAAATAGATTCTATTTATATCTATTAAATGCAAGACATATATAATTTCAACTGTTTCGCGATTGCTCTCTACAACTATGATGAATCATATTCAGTATAACATAATTGGCAGTAAAAATAATAATATTTGACTATTCTTTTCCAATTTATTAAGTTAAGTGCATTGATAAATATATATGCATGAATTGTTTATCATTCATTTCTTAAGTACTGAATATTTAAGTTTGAACGTTTTTGTAAGCAAGTGTACAATTAACTAATCAGATTTGCTCATTTCATTAGTTAGTTAAAAAGATTGCCTAGACAGTGCAAAATTATGTAGAATTGTTCTGAAATTAGAATATTCTACAGGATAATGTTTGAAATGAAAATAACGTAATAAAAAGTTTAAAAAAAGGTATTAAAAGCACATGTTTGCACACTGCTCCTCACCACGGGTATGATGATGATTTTGAAGTTCTGCGGGTCCGGCGTGGGTGTGGTCATCATGTCCACTGCGCTGTCCACTGTGTTGACCGCTTGACCACTGGTCAGTGTGCTGCTTCTGGGAGTGGCGGTTGTGGTTGTGGGTGGTGTGGGCGGGAGGGTGGGGAGGGTTGTCTTACAGTTCACACAGCCTATCACTATGTTACACGCCTGAAAGAAACACGTATTTCTTCTATTGTGATTTCTGCAACTGTTGCTGTGTTTACCGTGTGAGTCATGTGATAGATTGTGTGCAATGTGAAGTCTTTTAGCAGAAAGGCTTCTTTATAGAGATGATATCAACTCGTAATAGGTCAAATGAAGTATCAAAAGTATCTTTCACAGAAAATATATTTGTTTTAACAATTTGAAAGACTGCATTTTAAAAAATCAAAATGATTTCTCAGCATTGGCACAAACCACATCATATTCACCACCATTTATGAATAAAATAGATACTTTACTAATACAGCCAATAGATAATTATACTACTATTACACAATAACTCAAATATCTGCAACATGCACTAAAATGACAGAGAAAATAAATTCACCTTATTTATCTCTATTTCACACTCTTTAGGACACTCCACAGCTGGCGGACAAGCTATCGTTGTAGTTGTTGGTGTTGTCGTAGTAGGTGTTGGTGTGGTTGTTGGTGTGGTAGTCGGTGCGGCTGTTGGTGTGGTGGGACTCTGACAGTTGACACAACCAACCGGCCCGCACCGCTCGTCTATGAGGACTTCGCAGCCCTCGCGGCATGTGACTGTGGGTGGGCACGTGGGGGTGGGGGGAATGGTGGTCAGTGGCGGGCAGTCGGTGCACCCCACTGGCCCACACACAGGGTGGTATTCGACGTCACAGCCCTCGCGGCAGGTCACCGTGGGAGGGCATGGGACGGTAGTGATGGTGGTGGTTGTAGGAGTGGTTGTTGGGGTCGGTGTTGTGGTCATGGTGGTTGTGGGTTTGTCACTGATGACAGAGATGTAGATACTCCTAAAACGCAAAATTTGAAATACAAAAATTGAAACAGAACATCTTTTGTATTTGAAAGATAGCTATGAATTAATCAGGAATTCAAATGGGTGCTATGGATGTTGTGTTGCCCGTAACACAGTGAAGGGTGTTATGTAGTTAAGGATCATGCCATTCGTAGTAATTAGGGCTCTGTCAATTGTACTAGTTAGATTTCTTCAATTAGAATAGTTAAGGCTGTATAAGTGGATCAGGCAGGGTTACTATAAATAAGTAGCTAATGTTATTGACATTGATTGGTTACCTTTTTAAACTTGAGTGGTTAGGATCATGTAACTTATAGTGATAGTCATAGAGTTGGAATGTGTAGGTCAATGCAGACCAACAAAATGTGTCAGTTGTCATTCACATTATCAAATACATCACATTTTATAATGCCTATTACCTGCTTGCCGTGGCCTCCCTGTTCTTGGCGGTGCATGTGTACCAGCCTGCCTGCCGTGCAGAAACGCTCTGTAGGTGCCACGACGCCAGCGTCTTGTAGTTCGACCTGAGGGACGGACAATGAAATGACTATGAGTGATATCATTGCAAATGCTTTTTGATTCACATGTACACTTTGCACCATCTAACTGCTCGAGTTCAGACATCTAAATCAAAAGCACCTAAACTAGACTATTTAACTCATATTTCAATTTCCAAATGACAAAAGTGTCAGAACCCACCCTACCTGATTATAAGTAACCATGAAACTCACTAAACTAGACTATTTTAAGATAATAACAGTTATACACTCCTCGCCAAGCATCCGCCATTTTTCACAGTTTGAACACTTGTTTAGAAACTATTGTTGAACTTGTATCTCTCATATATCCAGGATAAATTTAGCCATGAAACCCACTCTGTACCTGTCATCTGACGGTGTGATGCTAACGACCTCTCCTTGTGGCGACCTCCACTCCACCTCGGCGGCCGGGTCGCTCTGAGAGGAACATGACAGGTACACAGAATCTCCCTCCTGCAATACGGCGGATAACAGGTGATGATTCAATGACCTTATTCATAATGGAAAGGAATTCCTACTTAATCATCTCTCTCAGCAAGCACTGTCTTAACACTATATCAAAATGGCTGAAGTCATCAAGTCTCAAGCCTTGTGGTCGTGAGTTTGAGTCCTGTCAGAGCATTTTAAATATATAGAAAGACAAGAACTACGCTACACCTGTATGTGTTTATCATTAATCATATTTTATTTTGTTATTGAGCATCATGTATTTGATGCTTGTCACCATGCCTTGATTTATATTGTGAATGGATTGATTGATTTAGATTTCATGCATATTATCTAAAAGATATACATGTATGCTCGGTGCTTTATTGCTATATCTACCCAGCTATTTACCCGTATCGTTGTATTGGGCGTCATGTACGTGATGTTTGGGGCTGTGCACACAAAGTCAGTGTGCTCGAGGCTCCATATCTTGTCGCGCCTTGGAGAGCCGCACGTGTCCACACCCACGTAGGTCTGGCGCGAGCCGAGCCAGCGCCGGAACCACGCCATCTCACAGTTACAGTGGAACGGGTTTCCATTCAGCTCGATGGTCGTCACCTGCAAGAATGAAGTGAGAGTGTGTAATACACTGCGGAAGGGTTTTCATATGACTCCATGGCTGTCACCTTTTGGGATAGTGTGTAATACGATTAACTATGTATGAAGATTGAACTATATCTGTGCAGGCTGAACTTTATATATATTAACTCCAGTTTGCTTGTACCATGCTCTGTCAAACAATATCCTAATGCCCGCACACCCCCACCCGTCTTTGTTACAGTGAGGTCACATCTCTCAAAAATCATCTGAAGCACGACTGAACCAGCCTCATCACCCCAACAATAACTGACCACCCCACAACATACCTTGTCAAGATGTGGCCACATCTCCTCATTGAGGAGTTGGAGGCGGTTGTACTGGAGGTTGAGCTCTGTCAGCGACCCAAAGTGCTGCAAGTCACGCGGGAACAGCATGCTCACAGAGTTACGCTCCAGACTGCAGCAAAATTATTTATATCATATTTATTTATTGCCGAATATATAACTCCATACATTATAGAAATAGTGAAATAAAATCATATATTCATTGTAAAAATGCTATTAGAAAAGGTACACTTTTCACACGGCAGCATGACAAGAATTAAACTTAAAAATAAACAATTTACAATGGGTTTGACTAGTAGAAATAAAGTGCATAGTGTACATTAATGATATAATGATATTTGGTACACACCTTCACCCGTTGTATTGTATTGAAACAGGTAGTTGTTAAGTCTGGTTGGATTAACAAAAAACAATCATTTACTGCTTTTAATGTTAGAAATTCAATATAACTATTGATAATAGAATTAGTGGCCAATGTATTATTTACCTGAGGGATGAGAGCTGTGGCACGTAGAGACCCAGGTCCGGAGGGATGATCTGCAGGGAGTTGTGGGCGAGGTTGAGGGTTTTGAGGGTGGTCGACATATGGGCCAGGGCCGCCGCTGGGAACATCACCAGGTGGTTGTACGACAAGTCCAGCCGAATGACCTGAGATGGAGGTGAAGGTAGCAAATTGTGGTCTGTGAATCAATAATCTATCTCTACTTGGTGTGGAAGTTATCTATGAGTGGTGTCATGTTCCTAACTTGCATGTGTGTCGCATTTTTGTGTAACTACCTATGGAAATAAGGGTTTATTTTCATGCAACACTACTACTAATAGATCATCACCTGCTAGATGTTGGGGCAGCCGTCACAGAGCTTTTACATACAGTGACAATTAACAAATGGCTCTGTCAAAAAACTGAAATCCTATGAATTATCTTTGTGAGAATAACTCTTTGAAGTTCTGCACAAATGATGGCTAGAAAGCCAATATTAGAGATGAAAAACTAACAAATGCTCATAAGGGAGGTGAAACTAACCTCGAGATAACAAACAATTCAAGATAAGTAATATTGAGATAACACGATTCTACTGTTTATGAGTACCTCTTTGAAGTTCTGCATGAAGGAGGCGATGCTAGCGGTGTGGAGGGACACGTTCCTCAGAGACAGGACCTGGGCACGCGCGAAGGCCGCTGAGTTGATACGGTCCATCAGCATTCCCGTGTTGTCACCCAGGTCGAGGAATGATGTGGTGATATACTGCATGGATAATTAGCATATGATGATATATAAGAACTGGCCCTTTTTTACTTTCATTTTATTTGTGAACACTTTTGACTGTTCCAGACAATTTCAAACATTATCTACATTCAGTAAATTATATCTTCATTGAATTCAAATCAGACAAGCTACATACAGATCAATTTAAGTGGTTTAGATATTTAAGAACAACACACTTAGGCATACGTATTAACTTATTCATTTGTGTACACTACCATAAATTACAACTATTCAGCTTAAATAAGCATGGTATTCATGGATTTATATTTTCAAATGTGTGTGTTCTTGTAGGTTGGCTCAACACCACATGTAAAACCAAAAGAATACTATGCTGCATTTGAGCACATAAACATTTAACTTCAAGTCACTAGCCATGATAATCCGGTCTCTGACCTGCAGGAAGCCTATCTGCTCGAGGCTACTGTTGTTCAGGACAAGTTCCCGGAGTCGCGTATCCTTAAACGCGGTATCCTCGATGTTGAGCGTGCGCCGGTTGTGCGAGCAGTCAAAGAGCTCAAGGCTGCTTCTGATGGGCTCTAGAGAGGCAGCCGAGAGGCTCGAGAACTGGTTGTGGCTCAGGGTGAGTGAGGAGATGGAGGATGCGAAGAACACTTCCGGCGGCAGCTCTGACAGCTGGTTGCTTCCTGAAACATGGTGGTCCGTGGGCGGTCAGGCATTTGTAACGTTTTTAAAAAAGAAAACAACAACATTTAGTTGTTTTAATGAAACAGGGTGGTCAGCGGTAAGTCTGACATTTGTAACGTTTTGAAAGAAAAAAACAACAATATTAAGCTGTTGTTACTTTTACATCTCCTCCATGAAAGCTTCATACTCGTCCACAAGCATTCATACTAACTCTTATAAAAACAAAATATGTACATCTATTCAAAGTAGAAACATGACACAATGGCATTAGTCAAGTAACATTTTTTTGTTCAAATATCCTGTTAAATATGACAGTTTATTTATATTTGGATTTAACTGCCTTTCAACATCTAAGATAAAATTTAGATAGGTAAGAAATTTTATGATATTTTGGGCTATATTCTTGTGCAGAAGAAACACTTCTATGATTAGGAAATTTCAACATATCAGTTTGATCCATACTGCATTTATTATGCTCTAAAAGCAACAATTTATCAACATAATGGATAGACAAAGATCATGTTGAATACGGATGAGGACCAGCACGACTACTGACCGAGATGCAGCTCTGTGAAGGTCATGCCATTGAAGATGTTGTTCCTGATCTGCTGGAGGCGATTGCCATCCAGATGGAGGGAGGAGACTTTGGCGTTGTGGGAGAAAGCATCCACCGCGATATCCGAGATCTGGTTCTCAGAAAGGGAGAGTGTTTGCAGATCGTATAGGAACCTAAATATCATAGAGAGATGTGCATTTTAGTCCCATACAACATGTATTATACGAAACGCATGTTTGCATTCATTGTATTGATATCTGGGTAGTGTTATAGACATTGAGACTACCTTCATGGCATTATAATAGGGACATTCTAGTTAAACCAATGTATAAGCTTGCAACAAAAAGGATCTGAGCAATTAATATGCTAGAGCCCACGGTAACTTGTAATGAAATATATATAAGAATTACACAACAGTTTAAATATGATATGAATAGGAATACATTAAGCTATCTTGTTAGCTGTTAAAACTATTTTAAACTCCAGTTGCTTTATTGGTTATGCTATTTAATTGGTAAGTTCGCTGATGTGCTACATGTAGGGGTGTATACAAGTGCTATACAGTTGGGGGTATTTATTACAAGACTGCTAAGTAAGATATTATCCTGTCCGTAGTTCTATATCATCTTGCTTCTGGACATAACTGACTACATGTATATAGCTGTACTGACAGCTCTCGCATCTGACGGCAACTTAGATCCACTTCACACTACATAGTATCACATCGCCATATCTCACGGCTATACACACAATGCCCCTAATATTGGTGGAAGTGGGTCACAAAATGCAATCAATCACAAGGTCCACTGCAGAAATATTCAGCCATGTCTACTGTACCAACTTACAATAATGAGTCGAAAAACCGAGTATTGATTTTGCTTTTGACACAAGTCTAACCCCCATGATATTTTTCAAGTTGAAAGCCACAACACGACCCACAGATTGATAATGAACATGCCCTTGTGTTTGATGGATCAGAGCTGTAAAGCTGTCTTACCTGAAGGCATCCGAGGGCAGCTTGGTGAGCCCGCACCGGTCCATGCGCAGCGTCCTCAGGTTGGGCAGGGCGGGCAGGGAGGTGAGGGACGTCAGCCCGGGGTTGTCACTGACGTCCAGCTCAGACACGTCAGACGGGATCTACGGCGAGAGTATGAGCTTGAAAAACATGAGTTATAGACCAGGGCAAATCCAATACAACAATACAAGTGCAGCCAGAATTCACGAGGAATTCAAGAATGGGTGTTATTCTTTGTGGGATCTAAAAGGGCTAAAAGAATTGTGGATAACTGTTTAGAAATTAGAGTATGTTGGTTATGTGCATAATGAGTGGGGATCTAAGGGGAGAACTTGTGTTTGAAGAACATACGTTAAAATACTTATTTGAGTAAGACAACCAATACACAAGAAAACTGTAAGAATGGGTTTAATTTTTTATGGGAGCTAAGCACCTAAATTGTGTATAATTATTTTGCGCATGAGGGTAAAATTTGTGGTAAAAGGGTTGTGGACAAGGTAATGCAAGCCATATGCAACTAAGTGGTCAATAAATTATTTTCAAGATATGGTCATTTCATATGACTTGTGTAGGTGGCATTTTGAGGCAATTTTGCAAAGGAACTGTTGAATCTAGTAATAATCGTCCCAGGTTAGTAGTAACAGCTGTCATATCTGTGTCAATCTCTGACCCTGAGAGTTATGGGTTTTGGGGTCATTGAAAGGTCAATGTCTTGACCACAACAGACGACAGCTTTATCTGTCACAAGGTATTGTATTACATGTACGAGAGGGTTGAATAAACATGCCTGGCTCAATGTCCAGTACTCAAGACGTGGTTCTGTTCAAATGATTACATTAGGAAAGAAACCCTCCAATGTAAAAAGATAAGACATAATAAACTGCGCTGTTGTTTGCGCACTGTCACTCACGTTGTCGGGGAAGCTGGTGAGGCCCTGGTTGGAGCAATCCATGCGCGTGAGGCCCTGGGCCGTGGTTGTTGTGGTGCAGGCGAGGGCGACCCCGGGCAGCAGCAGCAGGAGCAAGGGAAGGAGGGGCCCGGGCATCGTGAGGCTGAAGCAGAGAGAAGCGTGTCATCAATATACACGTACACTACAAAGCTGTACACTACCACAGACAAATCCGGGTGATCAGAAAAGGGTAGCACTTCAGGGATTTCATGGGTTTTGTGCGCAAGATCGTTAGCGAACATGTCATAAACCATGTGAAAATAATTTTGGTGGCAAAAGGGGGGGGGGGGGTTTACCCCTGGATCTGCCTATTCACTACAGCCTCTCTACTGAGACTGCCCCGGGGATGACCTCAAAATGAAAAAAATGTCTCTTTCTGGAAGTTCATGTTTGTATCTTCAAGAAGGCTGCAAATCTGAGAGAAATAATCAATTGATCAAGAGATAATAGAGATGAGATGTGCGCTTAAAACGTGTGCCACTGACCTGATGTAAATGTAATGTGGTGGGAACAAGACTTGGATCATGACTATAAACTACCGCATTTACATTTTGCTATTGTAAACGGTCACCTAAAATTGCACATTTTCAACTTTCATAATATTGTTTAAGTTGTGTTCTTCATCAGTAACATGAGAGTTCCTGATTATAATTGAATATCACGAACGTATACCACCATAAAACGGCTACCAAAAATGTGGTGATAAAAAGAATGTGACATACATATGTGTAGATTTTATCACCGCTCGTTCTTTGCAAACCACATAAACTGCCATAAAGAGTACAGTAGAACCTCCAATTAGACCACCTCTAGAAAAAGGCCACCTCCATGATTACATAATTCACTACAGCCCAAAATCTGTATAAAATTGGATAAAATGACCACCACGAGCCTCCATAAGGAGGCCACCTGTCCAATTATAGGTTGATTGGGGATGGTCCTAACACGGGGGTCCTGCTGTATCGTCATCATTTGATCCTATATAACACGCTTTATAAACAGGTCCACGCTTTATAAGTCTCCCACCATGGTTTATTTATCTCCATATCTCCATATGACACACGGTTTATCTGATGCACAAAATAATTGGTGTATTCTACAGTCAGGAGGTGAGGTGTTTTATAAACGTGGCCTGGACTCTCTTCAAATGTACCCTCATTATATCATACGGTAAAACCTCTCTAGTGGACCACCTCTTTAACTTGACATATGCTCGAAGCTTAACAAAATATAGCAATACAAAATACATGTGATGTTACATGTGGATTTTACGGTGATCACCTTTATATTGAAAGTGATGAATTATTTCCTAGTATCATTTCTCGTCCTCATAGGTTGTTCTTTCAACAAGTATACCATGGTTTGCCAAACGTGAACATACAGGGAGTTTTATGCTTGCACTATATCATATGGCTGATTCGTGAGAACTAATTGCAAGAAAGTTTTATCAGATCTGATAAAAGAACACGTTTTACACGTGTCTCAACGCCTTGCAGTATGTGAAAGATGGCTGTTTGGTGCATGGCTATAGCTATAGCAAACGAGATAAAAAAAAATTCACCCCTCGTACTCTATAGCACATATGTAGCTACATGTACTACACAAAAGGCGACTGCAGCAGTGAACGTTGTAAAGAAATTTGATATTTGAATCACCTTTTTATTGAAACAAATCAAAGCCCCTGATGCAGTTGCCTTTACTAATATACCACAATGATATATGTGTGATCGCAATATCCAAACGAGCTCCCAAAATGAAGTCTAGACATCGTAAATGTTCTAAAATGCAGGGTTCCCTAAATGTAGGGCCCCATATTCAGGGCCTTGTCTGCACCCCACTCAGAAACTGATACACGAGATTATATGAATTCAGGTAATCCATTTCCATGTGTCATCCAAATTACATAGCCACATGGTAATTTAAAAATGAAATTTGGAGTTGGCAATTTCACATTGTCTGAAAGCTTATTACACTTAGCTTTCCAAACATGCATGTTGCCATTGCTTTCCCCCAAGCAATGGATACTTTTGTTTGAATGTTTGAAAAGTGAGCTGGCCTAGATCAAATTTAGTACAAGTGGTGATTATAAATGACTAACAAGTTATCCTACATGAGGTCGGAAATAAATGGCGTGTCCGTGCGTCCACGAGTACAACATTCCGAGGGAAACCCAGTCGCTGTTTTCTTTTGGAATGTTCACAAATGTTAACGTGTGTTCAATATCACCATGGAAACGGATGCATTACGCCAATGCTTTTTCCCTATGTACACAGCATTCATGGAAGCATCGAGAGTAAAATCACGGCCTAATAGAATAGTAGTAGTTCTATCAGACCCTGGTAAAATAGAGAAGAGATTTGTGCAGTTTATAAAGGTGATGAAAAACGCATTGTACCAGAATCAGGTGTTGAATATTTCATTCTCATCTATTTCGGGCTTATTGATTTCAAAATATTCTAAAACAATACTCCCTTGCGTTGGTAATATGTATCGTGAGATTCCCGTAGACCGACAAATCTACTGTTCGTTTGTGTTTAGAAAAATATAAACAATTGTCCAACTTGACACGATTAAACTCTCTGTTATCTTCCGGTTCCTATAGACCGCTATTTATATATACCCTTAAAATCCATGGTAAAATATTATGCAGATGTATATGCAAACTTTATGATAAATACACAGTTCTTTTCATAATATGCGTGCATTGTGCAACAATTTCTTGCTTTCATAAAATTATATTTCTATCTCCTTTCTACCTTTACACGCCAAATTCTCCCGTGTACCACTATTTGTTTTCCTTTCCGCTTTACTTCTGTTTTACACCGTAAAACTCAAACGAGCGGCACATTTGTCGACTGACCTTTGACCTCGGGTCACGTGCACGGGTGTCTAGGTCGGCGCCTGTCGGCCGAGATAAGCCTGGATTGGTGAGATAATCCCCGGATTATGGAGATAATCCATGCGGCTGTCGTGACTTAACTTCTGTGCATTTTACTACCGGTTCATGGTAGAGTTTTGTAGCCACCTGCTGCATAAGTGGTTCTTTTTCAGAGGTTCTTCCTGGGGGCAAAATGCGTTACCATGACGATAGCAACTTTGGGGATCTTGAACTAATAGCATTGCTAAAATGCGTAAAGAGGGTGTCTTAAGACCGTACTCATGCTTTATTTTTTTTGTCAATGTATTTCTTAGATTTGAAATGTTTTTAAACATGCTGGAACACACAAAACAAACGCCCGAAACAAAAACAGTGTTTGACTGAGCACTAGGATATACAATGCACCTTCTAGACCAACTCAACACTAGCTTCATAGTTCAAATATTCAAAGCATTTACCTGGTGAAATCGATGACAACTACTTCTTTTTAAAGCATACACACACTAATTCTCTGTCACAATTAACAAGTTGTGTACGTGTTTTTTGTTTCTACCAAAATTGAGTTTAATCATAGTTGCGTATAGCTAGCACACCGAGCTAGCGCCATTTACGTAAGCAGTTTGACATGTTTTCATATATTTAGCCTGCAACCACAGTATTGCTGCGGTGAGATGCGGGAAATCACCAGGCTGATGTCACTATTCTGCCGATCTGCGACATGATGGACTTCCTGTCTGATATCTCCTTGTTAGGGAAAGATGAGTTGTAGGCCTAACTGACCATGATGATCACCTGTCTATCTAATGTGACCACCTCTGTAATGGGAGCACTATGGCATCAGTAAACCGTGCCCAGACAACATGTGCATGCCAAAAATGCCACCAGGCGTCTGGAGTTAACCAGCCAATCCGTAAAGAGAATACTTCTGCAATGAGACCACCTTTGTAATTGATCAAATACGTAATGGTCATACTTCACAAATGAGAAGATCCACTTGTGAAATGTTAATGTTTATGAGATTTGTGGTGTACTAGTCATCTGCTAAGTCGACTTTACATCTGCTAGTGATGAGTTGGCTCAACACCCACCACCAGAACCGACTGGACTCGAACCATTGTATCTCTCTGACAGCACATGAATCAACACGTTATAGTCTGGGGTCTCATGGGACACATAATTACAAGCAGGATATTACAAAACGTGCATTTCCAAGCACAAGTCTGGATCTAGTGTAAAAATGTAAATGCAGCATTGATATCTTCACCCTGAATGTCCTGACAACCTACCTATACTTCCTATACTGCTGGTCGAAGCGCTCAATGCTTTTGCACCCAACTTTTCCTGCACGCAATGGGCTGATTTATAGAATACATAACTGCACAAAACCATATCCAAATATGAAATTAGCATATCAACACCACACTCCCGTTGGTACTTACATGTACTTGGCTACACCAGTATCCATCAGCACAATATCCACCTATAACTGTCGTCATACAGTCACATAGTCAGAGATCAAATGCACAAAAACTACATTCTTCTTTTACCCAAGTTCAGGTTCAGATAAAGACCAAGTGTGTATTTCCTTTTTGAAATGCAATCATAATAATATTTACCGTGCAGTGGCTTGTGTGAGTCAGAGAATCAATGCACATTCATGGGCCATTTGAGCTTTTGAGACTATTGCATTTTTTTGAATGTGCATTTAGTACAACATGTGATTTTCAAGAAAAAATGACACTAGCTCTTCCATAGCTGTACGCTTATCCGGTTGTGTGCACTTTCTATCAAACATGAAAATTCCACTTAGTCATGTCACCAGATGGCCTTGTAAGCCGATGTTCTAACTGTGCTAGGATCAGGCGAAAGTCCATCAGCAGGGAATTGGACCACACCGTCTAGCTGTATCCTGGTCATGGCATCATGTAAGGGTCAGTGAACTATTAGCAAGACCATGTTGGTATAACTGAAAATTATATAACCTATATGAAAGCAGTGCACATGTGTATGTAATCGTGTACTATGAGTTTACACTATGCAAATGCTGAGGTTGCAACTTATGAAACACAGCCTAAATAGGCATCTACATAAGAGTATCCAAATAGGAAATGTGCATCCAGCGGAAAGGAATGATATACGCATGATACATATTTATGTGCATCCTGCATTCATTGAAATGTAAAAATGATATGAAAACTCCATTCAGTTAACGCATATGTGCACATCAACCCATTAAATCTATCCATTATTTGTGTGCAAAACTTGCTTAAGAACAGCCCACATGCATGTTTATCTATCTTTAAATGAAAAGCCAACAAACTCTTTTAGCATTATTCATGTGGTACCTTGTCATATTAGTACGAGAAATGACGCTCTCTAGCGCGTTTCCTTAGAATCTAGAGCACCTGCTAGCACACTGTGGGAATCAGCTCAACAGGGGTGTATTATTTGACAATCACGTTTACTTTAAATCAACTGTTTTCATAAATAAAAACGCAATTTTACAATTCTAAAATCTTGTGTATAAATTGTTACTATATGTATAAAATATAGATATTAATATATACAAAAAAAGCGTGATTCTAAGAAAGGAAAAATATCATTCTTGAAATAAAAGCCCACTGAAGCAGTTCGCCCTGCATGGACGTTTCGTGACGTCACAGTCGTGCTGTCGTCACTTCTGCTGCCATGTGTCAAAAACACAACAGTGACCACCACAGACACACACAGACTGTGTTACGTGCACAGAGTTTTTGTTTTTTGTGAAGTTATTTTTGAATCCTTTTAGCACGTTGATGAGTGATATGGAATCCCAGAGGTGAAAACGAATGATTTAATTCCTTTCATATAAAGAAGAATGGTAAAGGACTATATTTGAGGGGGGGTTTAGAAGGAATTGCGATGTGGGGAACTGAAAGTTAAGAGGGATATGTGGGGTTTCAAAATGCTGATATGGGTGTGTGTGTGTGGTGGGGGGGGGGGGCTGGAAAGGTGGGGTTTTGTGAAATAGGTAAAGAAAGAAGCACCTCAGAAACAAATCAATAAAAAAGAGGGACGTGGGATTGACCTTTACAACCAACCCTCTTATATGTTGCTTATCTTATTCCTGGTGATGCAATGCTATTTTTATGATGAATGAACAAGTTTCCTTCATTTCATTAGTGAAATAAATGCAATCATATCTAACCTAAAATAAACGGACTCATAGCTCATCTACACCCAATGAATACCAAAACAATCATCCACATATATCACAAAACGAAAGACACCTTCATAGTTCTGAGATCAGAAAGAAAAATGACCATTTTACGGATCATCTGGTGATATCTCGTCTGTTGTTAGTGTATGTCATTACAGCTTAGCTACCACGTTCATCTAGACGTACAGAAGGACATTTCTATTTGGACCATAACGAGGGACTGACCACAAGTGGTCTCAATTGAAAGGTGGTCTCCGTATGTAGGTTCATTTTAGCCTCTTTATAGAAATTTGTGACAGCGATATATGGTGGTTATCTATCCTATTCATAACTTTACTTTAAACATAAAGCAGGTATGATTCCATATGTAGAGGGTACACTATATACAGTACAACCTCCAATTAAGACCACCTCTCTAGTACGTAAGACCACTTTCACGGTCCCAAACTTTCATAACGCTAATAAGATTAACTCTGTATAGAGACCACCTCTCTAATGAGACCACCACCTAAAACAGTGTGCCCAAAGTCGGTCCTAATAGAATCGTTCTACTGTATATCTGAAGTGGGAAATGGACCAGTTCCCACAAACCACCTGTTCCTGCGTGCCTCGCTGAAGCGGTTTCCCCGGCGTGATACGATGATTGACAGGTGTCACAGACAGTAAACAGGCGCCTCAAACGGAAACTCATCTGCGGTCCAAATGACTGATAAAAGTGAACATTAAAAAAACAAGCTCATGTTTCCCCCATCTCATCTAGTCAGTTTATTGTGTGTATTGTTGTTATTTTTGCTTTTGCACGGTGTGAAAATAATTTAATAGCAGTGGTAATTGTAGGCTTAAAAATGTGTTCATTATGAAATTATGATTGTTAAATTTGTAATAAAAATTGCTTGTTTTTAGTGGAGTGGGCAAATACATCTGCACAGTAAGTATGATAACTGTCCTGATTATAAAAACACTTTATAGACTCTTTATTGGACTCTTTGAACTCTCAAGTATCCCAATCTTAAAATAAACAATCGAATCAATTTTGGCAAGCACTTTTATGTGTAGCTAAATTTGCAACATAATATATACATAGGCGAACTACCGTTTAACAGCTGTCAGATTTGGTGATGGGTTCTGAGCATACTCCGTTGCACATTGCTCCGTGGTACCTACACGTTAAACAGGTACAGGTCAGATGAGTGAACGCTAATGTGAGTGATGTGCACTGTTATATATGCAGAGGTAGCAAGTGCTGTATGTTCCAGGTGAGTTGAGAAAGGCAATTTAGAGTGACAATGACGTCAATGACTTGGTGTTATTAAATGAAAAGTCGCGGAAGCGCAAATACAGTGAATTGCCATTCTAAATACGTATACTAGTATCTACAACTATTGGTGAAGTTACTACACGACTTGATATCACTTGGTGAAAAGTTGATGATGTAAGGGACCCGTACGTTATGGTTATGGCCACTTATAATCGAGTGTTTAGTGCGTGTTAGATAACAGTACATAGGAACCTGTATTTATGGTCACAGGAGTACAGAGGAACATGTTCTTTTGGACACCACAGAGCACTAAAATCTATTTGTAGAGCACTAGTATAGTGAAATACGAATTAAGAGGCAAGAATCGCTGATGCCAAAAGGGTACAGTGCAACATGTTCTTGTGGAAACATGAATGAATTGAGCAACTTCTTGCGCCTACCTGTGAATGTAAAATTGCATGTAAAATCGTGAGGGCAAACCTTGAATTACGACTATAAACACCACATTTACATTTACCTTTTTGCACTACAAATTGCAGTTTATTACCCCGTGGAGTGTGAAGTTGCCTGGTGTGATAACCCCACCAGTTACAGGGCAACTGAAATCATTGCACTTGCTATAAAAAGTATTGAGATACCGAGTGGTCACTTATGGTTAGGTTTCACTGTTCTCTGTTCCAGATGGCCCAATAAGATAATCGGTGGGGCCTGTATGTGGCTGTGGGGAAATAGGAAAGAAAACCAGACCATCTGACCCACTGTCCTGGCTACAATCATACCCCTACTGGGAAATGGAGTCAGAAAAACGCCAGTGACCCCGTGGTATTAAACATGGCATTAGATAAGTTGCCATCTTCAGTAGAACATCCACAAGGACCACCTCTCTACCGAGGCCAGCTCTATAATAAGACCATTTCTTGTAGTCCTAAACTTCCAAAAAGAGAACACTTTGAACTTCCGTATATAGCGACCATTTTCCTTCACTCACTTTAGATAAGCTACTATGTGGTTTTAATTGAGAGGTTCTACTGTAATTACCCTAAAATTGATATTCTATCAGTTTCAATATTAAATCACAATTGTCTTTAAGAGAATTCCGCTACAATATTCGACACGTGGAAACAATATAATGCTTGGACATCTGTGTAAACTTACAGGGGCAGCCATGAAAATTGTCCGGTAGTAATTCTAGGTGAGGGGGCCTGAAATGTCACTTTTAGGCTGAGTCCTGCAAATCATACATGGTTTGAGTTTTTGTCACACACCCTTGAGCCATCATATATGGCGGCCCCCTGGGTGAAAACATGCGATGGTGGGAATTACGCAATCGTTATGACCACTACAACCATTTGTTGTACGCTGAACTAGCCACGGAGCACGGGACCTTTTGGCAGCATCGCAGCAGTTTGATGTTAGTAGAACACTGAGAAGTTGCCAGGAAAACGTGCAATTAACGTGATGTGATGAAGGGTCCAGCTGATGGTGCCAAGAGGAAACTAGCTTGTTTGTGAGAGTTCACAGTAGAATATACAGTAGAATCATCGACTATTAATGGAAATACTGTTGCTTTTGGGGCAGTTAGTTATTGTGAGGAGAGAATCGTATACAATGGAACCTCTCTATTAGGACCACTAGGGGGTGGGGTGGGGAACTTAAAGTGGTCTTAGCAATGGAGAGATGGTCTTTTATGGAGGTTTCAATTGGAATCATTCTTTCCCACCCCTTACCCCCGCCGTGTTATATGGCGCAAATCTGTTTGTTTACATATCTTATGAGGAATCTCTAGACTCGAAATATAATACAATAAAGTAGGTGTTTTGGATATTGTTATTTTTTTGTTTTGGCTTTGCAATAGCAATATTAATATACATATGTAATAATGTAATCATGATAATGAGTCATATGACAATAGGAAGCATCTATGATTACATTGTTATATCATCACAGTGGAATTAAAGCAAAACTTGCCGAGTTTCATGTTTTAGAATCAACACAGCGACGGCAAAATTATGACAAATTTAGCCGGCAGACAGTAAATGGATCGTGTGACGAGATGATTGCGGGAAACCCTGTAGATTTTCTGCGTCAGCACACCGTATAATTTACCCCAGACCATTAGACAAATTGCAGGTTTTATACAGGCATGCACTTGTCACATTTGTTTACTCTATGATTGCATGGACTGTGATATGTGAATATGGATTTCCACGTCAGCGACCTTACAAGCTCAAGCAATATTCACCAAATTCGGGCATTGAATTCATGCATACATGTATTTGGTATTGAGAAATGCAGCGGTACATGACGTATCTACCGCTCAAATCAGATGGCGAGAGTATTGACAATGCAATGAAAAACCTTTTTTTTAAAGGAAAGGGCGCCCCCACAAGATCTTTTTAGGTTAAGTACGTTCGATAACCTGTTAAAAGGGAACGTTTTTAGCTGACCAATGCCCTGCACTCCGCCATCTGGATTAGACCTGGATCTCTCTCCTTCCTGTGGAATGCGCTGCCGACTACATCTGGCCCTGCCTATGGCGCGACTACAATGCCATTCTGGATTCGGCTGCAATATTCGCCACTGTCTGACTCTTAAGAGTTATGCCCTGGTCCCACACTCACACATTGTCGATAATGCAAGTGATACAGGACCGTATCGGGTGTAACATTCGTGCACGTCAGACTAGTATATACCGCCTAAAATTACGGGCCTAAAATGTTATCTCAGGGGTTGAACAATAACAAGACAGTTTAATCTCCCTTGTTTGCTTATTTCTTACTTCAAGAGAACTCCATTTGCGACTTTAGTACAAAATAGGTTCATTAACCCACAAACCACACTGCACGGGTTTTGTTCCCCGCCAAGCACGTACATGTATCACACATTCTCAACGTATCTTTGTTTCCTCTATTCCCTCTTGGTTTGAAATGAATACTATTTATGTAACTAATGGTTTAAAAGAACCAAATTTTAACACCAAACCACAAGACGATCTGTCTTTTTCAAGGTGAAACTTCCATGCATCATATTATGTTAATGAGCGTCGGAAGGTCACTGTTCTCTTAATAACCACAAAGTGTAATGAGACTATGACTGCCTAATCCATAAAATCACTATCTTGCCGTGCTATATGGTTGTTACTACCATATCGGTCACTCTGTGACACGATGGAGAGCTTTATGACCACTCTCTTGTCACCATAGTAACCAATGACCAGTCTTATCATCATCTCAACAGCATGCCGGCTGTCATATGTGAAAGCGTCACCGATAGTGACAAACCAGAGCGGGACCGGATAATGACAATCATAATGGACTCAAATACAGTAGAAACTCCAAATGCGACCACTACCTCTGTAATAAAAGCATTTCTTGAGGTGCAAAACCTTCATAAAGAGACCAACGTGAACCTCTACAATAAAAATGCCATTTCTCTTATACAGATCAATTCTAACAAAATTTCTCGATAGATAAAACCTTCAGAGTGGACCAACACGAACCTCCATAAAAAGACCACCTCTATATTGAGACCACTAGAGGCCAGTCCTAGTGGTGATGTTGTTATAGATACGAGTCAGGTACTAATGTACTAGTAGGCCTATATAGGCCAAATATTGACTTCGTTAGCCATGGTACTGATGCCTGCCTGTATTTCTATAGGGTGCCATTGATTTTGATTTCAACAACACTTGTTTTAATCCTCCCTAAAGTGTTAAACCACACATAAACGTATACATAGGATCGTCGCTTGTTAATTTCCCATGGGTATTTCCATGGGTGGGTCGTGAATTGATATATTTTCACAGGGAAAATCCAATTGCCACTAAGTACTTATAGTTACAAACACGTCAAAGATCAACATGGGATGGCTTCAATGGGTTTTGTTTCAATTAAAATCAAACAATTCATTTACATTCAAAATGCCTGTATTTGTACAAGAATCGGAAAATGCAATAGATGTATGACATAGTATTGGTAGGTGTTATAGAGACCAACGATAAATCAACGATAAGAACAAGTATGTAAGTTCTCACGCACACGAGTACATTACATAAGTTAACTACTACTCAGTTTGAAATAGTGCTGAATTTTGGGGTGGAGTATACATCATTATACGTAATTATGTGATTAGGTCTATGCCTCTAAGTCAGATTGGGATTTCATCATAGTCTCTGGTCTGAAATACTGGGCAATCTAGTACCATATGGTCATGAGTTCGAATCCCACCAGAGGCTATGTGATATAGTTTTAGCCTAACCTGGAATCCTAAGACTAATTACGTAGCTACATATACAATCGTAATATTATATAAATACATCCTGTCTTGCACCCTCTATCGTATCTCACTATTGGGAAACACTTAGAATGTAATCCATTTTATGATCACCTCTCTACAGAGACTGTCTATAATAAAGCCACTTTTCAAGGTCCCAGCCCTTCATATGGAGACCACTGCAAACCTCCATAATGAGACCACCTCTCTATTGAAATAACTTTGGCTCAGTCCGTCGGGTGGTCTTCGTAGTGAGGTATAGATGTATATAATAATAAATATAATATTTACTTACCTATGACTTACACTCCTCATGGTATCCATCTGTGAACTGTGAGGAGTTCCTGAGATTATCCATATAAAGTCAACACATATTCCTGGAAACAGTTAAAATCATGATGTCGGATAATCCTAAAATGACGTCTGATGTTAGATAATCCTCAAAGTGAAGTCTGCACCTACATGATAAGACAATGGTTTTAATGACAGTGCAACTTATAGTTACAATCAACTACATACTACCATATTATACATCCTCATTTATATATAGCTTATTATTCAAATCATAAGTTATTGAAAATTGAGATATATGTAACACTGGACTGTGTGCAGTGTGAAAGAGATCCCCGTAGACCGACAAATGCACTTATAGCTGTGGAAAGCGTAGATAAAGTATCAACTAAGTGGGGTTCGAACCCATAATGATGATTACAATGGAGTTGGGACTTTGAATGTGAAAATCCAATTGCATTAGTAGTAACTAGGTTCTTTAAGCCCAAGGCTCACTGTCACAAATGGTCAACAACTACAGTGTGCTCTGTAAAAGATGTCCTAGCTTTAAACACTAAGTATAGACTAAAACCAGGCTTGTTATTGATAATCACAACCCGTCAGAAGAGTGCCAACTATCGTCTGTTATCACTTTCACTTCAAGTTGTGTACCCATCGCTTGTGTCAATACCCACAGTTTGCAACGTCCAATACCGGCTGCAAAACAGAGGCCATACAGTGAAACCCCTTAACTTGTATATAGGGAACACCTGTCTATGTGTACACTTGTCTGGAAGGTGTCCACGTACAGCAGGTTCAACGTAAGACCTACAGTAAAACGTCTCTATTGTGACCACCCATTTGCTGCCCCTAAATGGTCTCAATAGAGAAGTGGTCTCTGTGTGGAGGTTAGCTCAGTAGTCTACAGTTCTCTAAAATCTCTTCTAGGATGGTTCGGACCCTAAATAATGCTTCTTTTAAAGGAGTGGTCTCTTGAAAAGGACAGCCTTTTAATTTGAGGTTTATTTTATATGTATATAATATACATTCCAACGTTCACATTAACTGTCAACCTCTTTACGATGACAACTTTTCTAATTTGACTGTGGTATGTTAAAAAGCGTTACAGGTCAAGTATATGAGATGTCCATGTGTGTTTAGTAAATAACGCCTGTCATGGTTTTCCAAGACCTACTACATATCCAGGCAGCCATATCTGTACACGGAATTCCTGTCATTATTTACAAATACACTGTGCACCCTCCTTATGTGAACATCTGGACTTAAACTAGTTCAGTAAATTACCAAATCCCATATGGTCACTATCCACTAGCTCTTAGTCCACTCGTTGATATCATATGTGGCATTTTCGGTCATCCCGAATAAAGCTGTTAGAATGTGTTGCAAATATGATTAAAACTACATTTCCAAACAGACAGTCGTGTTACATAAGTCACTTCTCTAAGTGTTCCATATAAACCATAAAACAGTTTACACAAATACACTTTTTACTCGGCAAACAAGACCCACCAAGCGCTAAACAGATCGTATTATTTGCTGATCTCAAGAAATCAGCCCGATTATGACGTCATTAGCGTATTCCCCCGTCAATCATCGCGGCCTGATAAGGGAATTCCCCGGAGCGAGCGAACGCTTTTATAGGTTTAACCCTTGGACCGCTACAACTGTTTAAAGTGGCGTCTGAGGTCATCATTGGACAATTATGCAGACAAATTAATTGACAGACACTTCAGAAGTACTTATATGGCCACAAAGAGTTGAAATCCGAGCTGACCTTAAAGTTTGAACTTTTGCTTTTGTGTTTATACATGTTGGTGATATTTCGATCATTAATGTTGCAGTGATCGGCTGATAGCTCTATAACCATACAGTGCGACCTATGTTTGGTCAAAAAGGGAATAACAGATGTCAATATATTGCCCTTTGACAAAGATCTGCAGAGAATGGAGGTTTAGAATGCAAATTTGTGGTTTTAACGTAAGTATTATCCATGCCAGTATTAGTACATCGTAAAAGAGAAAGATTCTGAACTGCCTTTGTAGTTTTCACTGTACTTCTCTACTTAGATCAGTAATAATGACATCCTTGGGGTCAACACTCTGTGAATAGAACCCTTTCGGTCTTTTATTCGTTTACACGCGGTTTATAGCAGTATATTTGGTGAAAATATTTGGTTACAAGCTTTGTAAAGTGTTTATGTTCTTGTGGTGAAACATTCTACTAGAGGCTTTCTCAAAATGCGGTAATAAATGTTTGTGTTCTTGATTGGTAGATTTGAAGGGGTCTCATTCCAGTTTTCTATGTTCAGATTTTCATATTAAGCTAAATACAAATAAATGTTTAAATGTGTCTGTCACCCAACTTCTATGGTTTCAATGTCTACGTCTTCCCTGAATAGAATAAAACATGTTTAGTTTCTAGATTATAGAACTTAGTTTCACTCATGTTAGGTTTTAATATCTTCATCATGACATGAATTAAAATCAAAAGATCAAATGGGCCTTTTTGTGTCCTGTGTTTTGAAGGTTTCTACACCTTTGTCCTAAATAAAGTTGACAAATGTTTTTACATTATTAGAATTTAGTTGCATGTGAGTTATTCTTGGCTTGCAATTTATACACGATCTATTTGCAGCAGCTTTGGACATAGACGTCAGTGGACCGGAATATAAATAATCTAGAAATGAGTAAAACTATTTCCTTTAAATTCATAGGACAGTTTCAAAAATACCTCAGCAGTCTGTTTGATGGTTTGTTTCCCATGTTTATCAAAATGTGGTTCTAACGATATTGCACCAGTGTTCAGACACTAGCCTAACTTCTAACGTTGCCTTTGGTTCCAAGTATTTTCCTGTAATATATTTAAGTAAATTAGTGTCCAATAGAATCAAGAATCGATGCATCACTTCTCTTGAACGAGATAGGTGGATATCATCATTATCGTATACGGTAGGTAACTCTGCCAATACACATATTTGAAATGCACCACCACGTCTGCATATTACATTGCTGGTACCTTTGCTTAATATGAACACACTGATATAGATGCTATCAACATGACGATACAGTAGACACTCCATTCAACACCACCTATACAGAGACCACCTCTATAATATAAAACCATATCTCAAAGTGTCAAACCTCCATCAAAAGATCACCACGAACCTCAACAAACAGACCACCTCTCTACTGAGAACACGTGACTGGCTCTGACAAGAGTGGTCTCATTAGAGAGGTTGCACTGTTCCCGGTGTTTACTCAGCATCACACTGTCAATATTTGAGCACGGACTCCGGTGACGAGAGGCACCATTACTCACGCTCAATTTGACTCAGCTCACCCTCATTGTCAAGCACGGACTGGATGGTCTCTTGTCAGGGGGATTGATGTCCACAATTGTAGAATTTTGCACAGTTAAAATAGTCTACAAATATGGGATTGGTATAAGTCTGTATTTAGGGCCTGGTTCCAATAGAGAGGTGGTCGTTTTGTGTGTGTATGTGTGTGTGTGTGTGTGTGTGGGGGGGGGGGGTTCTCTTTGATAGAAGGGCTCGATACAGTGATGGATGGTTGTATATTCTTTTATTTATTTTTATTATTGTTTTGGAGGGGGTGGCGTCTCTTTATAGAGTTGGTTTCCACAGGAAATAATAGAGATTGTATAAAGTTTAATCTAACAGCATATGCCTATTAGTCCCAGCTTGACGATGGCCTCCTGCGAATTCAGGGTACTAGCTAGTCAATGAAGATCTGACAATGATTACATCAACACTGGTTCTGCTGTATTCTCTGTATAGACTAGTGTGTGGATGCGTTCGTGTTGATCCTCTACAGCTAAGCAAGTTTGTGCATATGGTCTCTTCTCCCGACATACATTTTATACGGGTTTGTCCCTACAGCGCCCATTATAACATACCATCTGTTCCCATAAATACATGAGAAGAACACATCAGATTCAAATTAGTAGTGACATGTCAAACCAGGGTTTTTATAACTTCTGTTAACATATGAACATTTGATCAGGGGAAGCACTGACAAGATATGAAGGCGGCCTAGACCGTTCACCCCGCCAATTTATCATAAATACCATAAACAAAGAAACAAAAAAAACAAACTACCTGCACTCTGCATGTTTCCATACAAACCGTAGCCTTGAGAAGCACAGTAGAACCTCCAGATGGGACCACGCCTATATAAAGATCACCTCTATCAACAGACCATCTCCCAAGGTCCCAAGACGTCATATATTTGCGAGCCTCCATAAAGAGACCACCTCTCCACCCACAACATGAGGGCATAGCCTGACCTATTGTGGTCGCAATAGAGAGGTTCCTCTGTAGCTTTGACACACAGCCTTGAGAAGTCTGAGAGACTCTTATGTGATGGGGTGGTGGTGGGGAAACATGATATAACAGGATTCATTTTCATTTTCAACCTTCTCCCCAAACACACCTTTCTACAAGCATATGTATACAACGGTATACAAACACTGTAGCTGAAGACAGGCTTAACCCTAAGCTGCCATTTATTAGTTGTAGACCCATATTAACTAATCACAACAAAGGGTTACTACCGCATCTGCAAACTTAGATAACTAAGTGATGTTAACCTCTAAACTGTAACTGTACCATTACATCACTGTTTCAGTGCCCCACCCCTAGGGCATGTGAATTTTGATTTTTGGATGCCATACACAATACAATAATAGACATTTTAGCACTGGCAGATCCAATTTTTGAAAATTGGGGACACTTGAGGATATTTTTGGCATGCTCTATCAATAGACCCAAAACCCCCATGAAAATGAAGTATTTTGATTTGGGTGGGGGTGAGATAGAGCTTCTATCACGCCCCCACGGGTAGATAATCTGTATGTAATGGATGATGGTTGCATATTCGAACACCTTTTCCCAAAACAATATTTCATTTTTTCATGGGCTTTTGGCATGTCTGCTATCGTGGGTGAGCATTCACATGCACCCCCTTTCAACTAAAAAAAAAGCCCAATCCGCCAGTACTAACTTTAGTGGTGCATGTGCTGTATAGATCCACCGGTTTCGCTGCTGACATCCACGTCGATATGTTTTTATTTGTTAAATGCCATGCGTATTTACCCGGTACATATACTAATCAGACTAGTATACGTGTCTAGAACGACTATGCGCCTGTGGACGTACCACATGCACGTGCCTGCCCCCCGTGCCATCCCCACGCCGCCCCGTGGCCCATATCACACAGTCCACAGCGTCTGTGTCTACCAACATTGTCCACAATGCACACCGTCTGCTCTAGTCAGCATTGTCCACACTAGCCCCTTGTTGTGGCCACAGAAGACCCTGTCCCTTCAGAATCCGGCTCTATTAAACACCTATGTCTATACGTCCCCAGGCGCACACTTCATTTGTTATTGCGTGGTATTTTATAGCTTCAACAATAAACAAGTCTCAATGTGCCACAAAGTCCACAAAACATAGATCATGAGTTTCTAACACAATAGGCTTCTTCCAATATTTGGCAAAGCCAAGACCCCGTCGCCACCACCCCCATACTTAGCTCTATTTCTACCTATTGCACTTCGTATGGTAAAACACGTTGAAGCTAAAACAGAAATACTTTAATCCTGAGCCACTATGTGTTCATGTTGGAGAGGTGGCCACCTTAAATGCACAGATTCTGTAAATAGATCTTAGAGAGGTCGTCTTTGTTGGGATCAGGTCACCAAAGAAATGTGAAACCAACTGACGAAACCGAATGACAGACGAATGGCCATCTTAGAGAGGTGGTCTCTGTATAGGTGTTCGCAATGGTGTTTTAATAAAAAAATAAGCCCGCGCAAAAAGCCTTGTTATAGAGGTGGTCTCTCTGCAAAGGCGGTCTCAACTGGCGGTTCATGTTAGTCTGAATATAGAGGTGGTCTCAATAGAGATGTGGTGTCAATAGAGAGATGGTCTAAACATGGAGGGTCAATTCGGTCTTATCAAAGAGAGAGTCTCACTTGACTGTTCTGCTGCATAGTGAGCCTCGCGGCGGCTGCACTGACCACTGGTCACTCTGACCACTGGTCACTCTGATCACTCCGCTGCCGCCGCCGGGGGCGACAAGTTAATGGTCTGTAATTAACTGACCGTGTTTGGCACGAGACTGGACATGATACAGTGCAGCGTCTATACACTAGACGGTCTCTATAATATACGTAAATGTCTAGTAGAGAAGCAGACCCTGAGATACGCTCCCCTGCCTCCCCCCACCCCCACCCCCACCCTCATTATCTGCCAAAATACCCATGTTCATAGGGTTTTTGGCATGTTTGCTATTGATCGCTCGCACAGAAAAAAAAACATGAGATCCACACTTCAGTGCGACCCGCCATCCCCCTTCTTAAAACTTGGATCTGCCAGTGTAGTATGAGGCCATCTTCCCAGCAATGCAAGATCAGACGATTCTACATTGACACCAGGTCATTGGTCAATGCAGTGGCATCCACCTCGGCACACCACTATGGCGTTCTCAACTCCCTGGGGAGCATGCAGACTGGAGTGGAAGGTCTCTATCAAGACCACACGCATGGGAATGGACTTCACGAGGCTGAAATAAGAACTATTCGTACCGTACCAGAGACTGTGAAAAACGTACATATAAAGAGATCACCTGTCTAAAAGGACCAAATAGAGGGTCAACTGTATGTGGAGTGTATTACAGATTTTCATGTGAACACTTGGTAAAATATACATTATACAGCACAGTGCCGCCCGCGGCGGTGACATAAAAGTGTATGCAGTACAACCTTTCAACTAAAACCACTTATCTATTGAGACCACTTAAGTCTTGAGATCACGTCTAATAAGATCTTGTCTTTAAGTCTTCAACTTCTATAAATGGTCCGCCATAACAAAGAGACCATCTTTCTATTGACACCACTTGAGTCCCGGGGAGGTCCTAATGGAAAGGGTCTACTGTATGTAAGGGAGAGTCTCTACTTCCTGGTTAATCACCTGTCCCTCGTTTGGAAGTGATGTTCTCTTGCATGGCGATTATCATGGTCACATACATGGTCATAGCTCCTGTATTAGGTAATGACATCATCTACATCTGTTCACCCCAGCATCTAGTTATGCAACGACGGGCACAAGTTGAAAAGGCAAAGACTACTTGATAATTAGTACTTTGTTTGATCACATTCCTCCATAAAGTTTTGTGGTAATTAAATCACATTTCTACCTTCTGCACCTGAAGTTATAGGGTATGAGAAAACAGCGTAAGGAAATATCGGGTTACACATTACGAGCGTTGGACACCACAACTATGCTAATGACTCTCCGGGTACATGCTACTTGAAAGGTGAACACACAAAAATAATACAGTGCAATCATTAAAAGGCAAAATATTCTTTTATTATGGAAACTGCCAATATGGAAACCCCTTTTGGAAACAGAATGTACGCGAGAAATGTTTTTTTTACCATTCAATCTATACTAGCTGCCAATCTATAAGGGAATCTCACTAACATGGCCACTTCGCAATTAAGGACACCTTTGAATATGATATCTTAAATAACACATCTAACTATTAAGGACACTATGACGTAACCACGTGATCTATGGGGCTGAAATCAACCAGAAACCTTCACAATGCCCCTCTTGCTTGCACCGGGTCCCCCAGACGCCCCTATAGCCCCACCGCACAAACATAATGCACTCAGTAACCATAATTAATTCTATACAGTGTTTCTCAGGAAAAGTGTCTGCAAGTTTAATTGCTCAACATTCTTAATGTTGGAGCCAGACGATACCGACAACTGACGTTTTTTTGCAGTCGGTGTTACCTTTCCATGTGGACACCTCTTGTGTACGGACACCTGTTCTTAGTGACCACCATTCACTTTGTTTCTTTCCCATATTAAGTGAACGTCTCTCAGATTTAAGGACACCTGTCCTTTGTGGACACTTTTCACATATCAATTTCCATACATATAATCTATAAAGTGAATCTCTCTTTTAAGGACCCCTGTCTCATGTGGACACTTTTGTTACTGCTGAAGTTGAGACAGATTCCACTGCAAATGTAACTTAGTCTATATTTTGCTATTTTCATATTGCACCGGTATATGCCCATCTCTCACCGCACTGTCAACAGTTCGTGACGAAGCATCGAGAAAGTCAGACAGGGGCTTTATAAAAATAAAATGTGACTTCAATGTCTTCTAGTTAGGTTCATAAAGTACCCAGTGAAACAACTTAAACCATTAGTACTCAACGTATTACTAATTTCTATGGGAAAGGGTGACTAGGTAACTTGAAAGTGCTAACAGCGTGTTACTGAATATGGACATTTTAAAATAGGATAGTTATGACTAATTCAAGCTTGATGTAACATACTGCACAATAATGACATAATTATAAATGTGCTGTTCAGAGAGCCAAATACCGTTATGTGTTCAGTTAGATACAGAAGAGCCCATCAATTTGGAAAGTAAAGGTTCTAGAAATACAGTTTTATAAACGTTGATGATGGACAGGAAAGATTGTTGGTCTTCATTGCTAAATGATTAGACTTTGGCAGATCTTTTTTTTTTAAAGATCAGGTCTGGTGGTAACGATTCCATCTACATGTGGGTTTTAACCATGAGATTCCACTCACCCAGGGGTTAATCCTAAACTAGTTATCCAGTTTTATCCACGCGAGGGTTAAATAAAAATACAGATGACACTACTTTTAGACCCTGTCACAATTAACATAGTCAGAAGCACCCCCTGATACTAAGCAATAGGTAACTCCCAACATAGACCAAACAGTGCCAGTTATATACTGAATAGTCATTGTTATTCTTCTAGAAATTTACCACAATTTAAATTATCCATAACTATCCATATTTTGCAACATCTATTTACACTCACACATAATTTTGTGGATGTTTATTTATTATTGCTACACGTATGTCACTTACAAAACATAATATGACATTAGCAAACTGAAACAACGATGCCAATGATAGTGAGAATATCACAACTAGAGCACCAGTTTTTGAACGTTAAACATCAAACTATATTATGATCCAATATCCAAAACTTGAATCTGCAGCACACATTTGTAGCCACTATATTAAAGTAACATGTCAACAATCTACCACATACCGACTGCACTGTAGTATCACTTATTAACAAACATAACCCAAGCTTTTTTATGCCTATCGCTGTGTCACCAAATATGGTAGTGCACGGGTTTGTTATGCTCGCCACAGGGCGCAGATCGGGCCCCGGCGCTGTTAAAGCATAACAAAGGTTCTGTGTGAATGTATCACGGCGGAGGAAGTGTTCACGCGCAAGTCAATGCCATGTAGACTTTCCTGTATTATATGTTCTAAGTGTACCTTTTAACATTCTATATGGTAGACAGCATAATTTTAGGTGAGATACACTGTTTCAATAATTTTTGCGCGTGGAGAGATGGGATATAAGTCTATACACTAAAAAATGGAGATGTCCGTCATAGGCAAATCCAGGGGGGCAGGGTGCCCCCGCCCCCCACCAAAAAATATTTCATTTTCATAGTTTTTTTTACAAGTCCGCCATCGATCGCGCGTACGAAACCCATAAAAACCCTAAAGTGTGCCCCCCCCTTTCTAAAAACCTGGATCTGTCATTGTCCGTACCATACCTATATTTAGAGGCCTTGTGTTGTGATGATGGATCGGATCCAGACGAATGTCTCGTCTCCTCAACCTATTTGTCCTGCGTCTGTGTCTGCGATGACTGATCAGCCCAATACGTGAAGCGCAAGTTTGTTGGCAGTCACCCCAAACAAATGGTGAGCCTCCATATATTTGAACAGGGGCGGATCCAGACCAGGTTACACCAGGTTCTGGAACCTGGCAAAGACATATCAAATTAGAGAGGAAAACAAAGGCTAAAAGTGTCATCACAACGCACCATTGTCATTGTATTTTTCAAAAATTTTCCTGGGGGGTGGGGGGGTGGGGGGGGGGAGGGGCGGCATGCCTTCAAAGCTCTTGTTTACATACCAAACCTTCAGCTCTGGATCCGTCCCTGGTTGAAGCTGCAGTTCTTTCAGGGATTTTTCTAAAATTTCGCCTTTATTAGCCTTAAAGGGGAAAGCCCCTACAATTTAGCCCCCTGCCCCCCTTTTGTTTTCCAAAAATGCTTCATTTTTCAAACATGGATCCCCGCCTTTCCAAACCTTCGCCTTTAAAGCCCCCCGCCCCGCTCTCAAAATTTGAAAATTAGCCCCCCCGGTCTCAAATTTCTGAATCCGTCCCTGGTCTTTCTTCCTCGAATAGTCTGCATCCCTCATAGCTCACTGCATCTACTGTGCCAGAGTGTACGCTCCAACGCAGTGGTCTCATCGAATTGAGGGGCGATATTGGAGCCTTTAGGACTACACAAAACAAATCTTTATGTCTTTCTCGCTGTCCAACTCTGCTGACAGCTCGCCTAACACGCGTGCCCATGATTTTTTCTCAGCTGTAGATGTCCGGCCCAGCGAAACTGTGCACGGGTAGTCATCAATGATCTGTGCTGCAACCGACCATACAACTAACCTTGCCAATGCACCGTCGGTTTCCACGGCTTGATCACTCCACCATGGGCCTCAGCATCATGGGACCTTTTAGGGTATATAATGGTCTACTACTACGGTTTACAGACACTATACCATACAGTAAACAGTATGTAGGACTATATGCTGTATACTGTGGGATAGTGTTTGTAAACTACGGTAGTAGACCATTATATACCCAACCCCGTCCCAAGATGCTGAGACCCTCGAACAGACTTTACAAGTCTATGGTAATATCAACTGCGTATATAACCATGAAATATGACGATGTGCTAAAAGCGACTTCATGTATTCCAGTGTTTTTATACACTGGCTTGTACCCAATTAATTGTCCGTCCGTCCATCCATCCATCCGTCCGGCCCTACCTGGGGTATTTCTGACGTTATATATCAGTACAGAACGACCTTGTGAACTCTTTTTTTGCCATGTGGAGTAATGCAACAAGGACATGCGCTTAAAACGTCAGAAATCGTCCAAAACCCCGAAAAAATCAATAATCTGGCCTAGCTCCACAAGTCCCCAAACAGACGGATATCCGTTGTCCATCCATAATATTAAAAGACCACACACAATTTTAATCGAAATCACATGGCCCCATGTTTACATATTTGAATTTAAAAGTATGGCGTCAACATCTCCTATGGTCTCCTATTGGCTAATGAAGTCACGTGACACCGCATTCAAAGAATGGACAATTTTTTTTCCTAAAAAATGTTATGACATTTTCATAACAACGACCATATGAACTTTTTTACCATATCACATCAATTTGTTTTTGTGGAGCTAAATCTGATTCACATAATCGTCCTCTACAAAGAAAACGAGCTTTGTTATAAGACTAATTTTGTTACATGGTGAAAACAGTAGTTTATGATAAGTGTTTAAAATGTGAAAATATAACATGATTTTGGTGAATATTTGAAATGTCATTCATCTATTATGATTAGCATTAGTCATTTTACCTCTTGAGGAAATGATGTTAAAGACTGATTAGTGTTCGATAATATTAACATATGTAACCAATGTTTGAAGCAATTTTCTCTGTATTTTACAGTTTTCTTCCAAGTCTGACTGTTTTGCCACCAATTCCATTTGTCAGCACCAGATTCAATCCTGCTCAGAACACTGAATAATATTTATATAGATAGATCAGTTCATAATTAAATTATGTTTAAGGACAAATAATTGATATTGCTATATGATTGTGTATGTTCATTTGGTTTTTGTTTTCAGTTAAAAACGTCAGTATGCCGCGCAAAAAGGGTTATACAAGAGAAAAAAAGAGCATTCGTCTCACTAATAACGAAAATGAAAGAAAAATACAAAGTTTTCCAAAAACGCACGGACTTTTCTATTTGTCCTCATCAGAATACAAGGGTTATTGGCCGTGTGAAATCCTGCCAGATGGACAAGTGTTGTCTATTACTGAAAAATTCGTGTGAGTATTCATTTTTTACTGAAAATGTTATTCTGTGGTCAGTCAATCACTAATAGGTTTCATTTGCAACAAAATTTAAAAGATAAAAAAACATGTCATCTTTGCACGTTTTTTATATAAAGAAAATCAGACATAGATAATTTTTTTTTTTTTTTTTTTTTTTTTTTTTTTTTTTTTAATAACGATAGATAATGAATTTTCCCCGTTACCCAGGTGTAAGCCTAGTCTGGTATCCTTACCAGAAGAGTTGGATGGACCAAGATCTGAAGATATTATATCAAAACACCGAAGTAGGCTTAGATAGACTAAGACTAAGAAATGCTGTATCCGTTCATTCAAATATCCAGAACCTATTGGTTAAAAATCATTTCATACTGATTGAGGAAATGTGTGAAAGTTTGAGTGTACAAAATTATGTAATTTAAAGTAGTGCATGGTCGGCGTTTGGGTTGAAATCTTACAAAATTTTGGGTGGATGCATTTGAATGATTGGATACGGTACCTAATTTTAATGATTTTGTTTCTTGTTGGTTGAGTTCATTTTTCTGTTTTCAATTTAATGACTGAAAGGTTTAGAAAGGACAGTTGCATGGATCTTTGACTTTTTAAAAAGCAAGCATTTATTCAACCGTGTAAGCCTTTCTATTTATAGAACAAGCAGTCAGCTAAGCCGTGATATTTTTAGAATTCCATTCAGGTGCATTTTTTTTTCCACATCACCTTGGCAACAAGTCAAATGTGGTTTTATAAGTGCATCTTTTAATGTATGATTTGAATGTAATTGATATCAAATATGTGAATAAATCTATATTGTCCATGTTGGAAAAAATAACTATAAATTTTATTTTGACATTCCTTAACGCTTTTTGTTAGCTTTGAAAATATATAGTTCTGAACTTAATGGAATTATTGTTAACATTAAAAAAGTTTTAGAATATCATTATATATAGCAGCATTTAGCATACGATAGTATTTATTTGATTGATTTTATTTTCACCCATAAATAGAGTGAAGACTAATATGATAAATTCACAACAAACTGCATATTTATATATTAATCTTAACCAAATTTAGTATGTAGCATCTGCAGGGTAAGGAGACAAGAAATTGTAAATTTCATGATCCCCCACCCCACCCCAAGGGAAGGTAATTTTGGGGTAAAAAGTATAAAATTGATGTATTTATTTAAAATTGTGAATTTTATGACCACCGGGGCACTTGACCCCCTGGCCCATGGTGGGGGGTCATGAAATTTACAATTTCTTGTTTCCTTTCGCTACAGATGGTACATACCGAATTTGGTTAAGATTGGCTCAGCAGTTCTTGACACAAACTGCTTATTTTGCTAATATTTGTTGAAGCTCAGGTGACCGTTAAGGCCCGTGGGCCTTTTTCTTTTTAATAGTGCGAGAATTAGAAAATATGATTTACTTTCAGAACGCTTGAGCAAACGTCAACACTACTTGGAATGTTTTAATCGGGACTTGGAGCTCTGCTTGAAGAATTGTTCCGACCGGCGCATAGATGGTTTTGAAAGAGAGCCCATTCACACAGAGTGTTCCAAAGCAGGCGAACCATCAGAAATGGTGAGTCAGAACTGCCCCCGCTTGCTTGTTGTGTACCACGTCAATTGATAGTCATTCTGTCTTCTTGCATGTGCCATGCATTGCTGTTTCATTGAGCATTTTAATTATTACAACATGAATTTTTAGTCAGCTCGCGCCCTAGGTACTTGTCGCCTCTACTATGAATACACAAGTTGTGCATGTCGCCTCTTTTTGTGTCCACATGGACTCCTTGTCGCAGTAGGCGTGTACATTCTTTTCTTACTAATGTCTGCGGCTTTCAGAGACGAGATGCAGGTGTACAACTGGTCGACTCTGGTGACGCAAGTCTTGACAGGAGTGGTGCCGGCACCGTGCCCCCCGTCCCGGATAGTTGCGAGGAAGGCGATTCGGCGTGTCGCGCTGTAGTGGTTGTCGACGAAGGTCAATCGTTGGTGAGTGCCCGCTGCTTGCTTGTTGTCGTTCCACCACACACACCCCGCAACCCCCCAGTGATGATACATGAAATATTGACAAAGACATATAGACTAGGTATTTTAAAATGTGAGCCTGCATTATTACAGCATGAATTTTTTTTGTGTCCACATGGACTCCTTGTCGCATTAGGCGTGTACATTCTTTTCTTACTAATGTCTGCGGCTTTCAGAGACGAGATGCAGGTGTACAACTGGTCGACTCTGGTGACGCAAGTCTTGACAGGAGTGGTGCCGGCACCGTGCCCCCCGTCCCGGATAGTTGCGAGGAAGGCGATTCGGCGTGTCGTGTTGTAGTGGTTGTCGCTATTTTAAGGTCAATCGTTGGTGAGTGCCCGCTGCTTGCTTGTTGTCGTTCCACCACACACACCCCGCAACCCCCCAGTGATGATACATGAAATATTGACAAAGACATATAGACTAGGTATTTTAAAATGTGAGCCTGAGGCGATCCCAACTGGTGCCGCACTGCTGGTGACGTTCGGACGTGTCGCGCTGTAGTGGTTGTCGACTGTAGTGGAAGGTCAATCGTTGGTGAGTGCCCGCTGCTTGCTTGTTGTCGTTCCACCACACACCCCCCCCAACCCCCCAGTGATGATACATGAAATATTGCCAAAGACATATAGACTAGCTATTTTAAAATGTGAGCCTGCATTATTACAACATGAATTT
>CM032664.1:21106339-21122769 GCA_019095985.1 Streblospio benedicti | reverse complement strand
AATTAAAATGATAAATGATCATGAGGAAAAATTTAAAGTTGATATGGATTCTCCGCCCCATTGTTCTGTCTTATAAGATACACTACCAAAATTTTTACTGAGCAGACTATTTTTGCATTTTATCATAGCTTTTTTTTATATGCAAACTTTTTTGGTGCTGGTGTCCATGACTATGAGATGTTTAAATATAGAGGGGGGTTCGTGGCATTAATCATAACCCCCCTTTTTGGGCTTACACAGGCGGGGGGGTGGGCTTGCATTGGTCAAAGTCTCCAGAGAACTTTATCCTTTTTGGACCTTGGATCCCCCTCAAATTCCATTTTTGGATCAATGGCAGAACGGAAAGGCACAGACATCCACTGACAGAAAGGTCAGTGGGGTAGGATAAAAAATCCCATATGAAATGGTCCCGGGGTTTAATTGTACGCCATATAATATGATAAACATCGTGAAACAAAAGAAAAAATTTTTAAAAACCCGGGAAATATTGGGGTTTTTCCCAAACTGAAAAGGACTTTAACTCTGCAATGGTTTTTTTTTATTATCTCAAAAAAAGTCACTTGAATATATTAATTTGGTGGCTCTTGTGAAAAATCGAGGCTATGTAAAGTTTTTGAAGGGGGAATTGAACTCAGGGTTAGTCAGGATTCGACCCCTCATATTTTGGGGGTTTCTCTCTGAATTTTTTCCCCTGACAAAAGTACACACTTAGTTTGAACCAGTATCAATCTTTCCCTTTTCCCCCTTTGATACTATTTTAGCCTCTAGTTTTTTGGCCTTAGTCACCAATCAAAGCCTACTACTACCGACTATTTTATAAGTCATGGGGCACATTCTGATACCACTTTTCTACGACTTACTAACTCCTCACTACTAACAGGCCCCCAATCGGAAACCTTTCACGCCCCCCCCCAAAACCCCTCTCCGCGACCAGGGGGCGAATTGATCGCCAGGGGCTCCTAACCCTAATCCCACTTGCACATCTTTAAAAAATATTTTCACATACACTCAGTTCTAACTGAAAAGCGGCATTTCGGACAAAAAATTTTTTTTGGACCCCAGCTCTGTGGAAAACACGACCTATGATAGGGGAATTACATCCATCCGAAACTTGACCTGGTGAACTTTGGAGATGATTCAAACTTAGGCTTATATTTTTTTATAATTGAAATTGTTGCTGCATAAAATTAAATTTCATGATATTTATTTTTTATATTTTTTTCCCCCCATCCTTTTATATTTCCCATGTCATTTTTTTATATTACATTATTACAAATTTTATTTATTTACACTTAAAATGCAGATTGGGTTTTGAACAAGTCAGGAATAAATGACATTTGCATCTATCCGACCATTTTATGGCAAATGTATGTTGCAAAGTTTCACCAACATGGAAACCATTCAGTGATTTTTTTTCCATAATATTCCATATCATATAATACTTGACTTTTTTAAGTTTGAATTGTATGGTTTTTGATTGCTAATATCATATTATAATTCGTTTCAACATGCTGAACAAAAGGGGCCCCAAAATTGTTTGGGTTTTATGGAACACGACGAGGCATATGCCGAAAACTAACATTTTCATATTAGTGTCGTTTTGACAGCCTTAAATCATAACTTTGTGCGATGAACGTTTGTACCCCTGCCGATGCACTGCGCACGCCGTTCTGCGCAACTGGAAAAATGAAGAATTAGTAACTTAAATGTTTAACAAATTTAAAGTTTGCATCAAAGCCATAATCTTACACACAACATGAAATGTTAATTGATCACACCTCAATCATAGGATTATAAGGTATTGATTGATTATATATTTCATATACATGTATGTACTTTCAAAAACATTAAATCTTAGTTGATTATATCTTAAATGTATATTAATGCACAACACTGAATGTCAATCGATTACACATAAAATATATATATTTATATATAATTGCCAAATATATGTATCTCAAAAATTGTCAAATATCAATAATCTATACATCAAATACATATTGCAAAAAAGAATTGCTAATTGTTTTTACATCAAATATATAATGGGAAAACATTAAGTATTGAGTGGGTAAACATAGATATAAATATATATGTATGTTGTAAAATCTTAAACAGACAAAAAATTGAGTACATATGGATAACATATTATAAAACATTAAATGTCAATTGAGTACACAGAATACACAGCAAAACATCAAGTGTTAATTGTACAATAAATTATAGTTTCAAAGCATTAACCTTATTTATATATGTTTACCCAAACATTTGTAAGCAGTAACACTTCAAAATCACATGTTATCTGTTTACATTATGTCACGTGCGATTCAATCGTAGATTTGAAATATTTTTGATAGCTGTATACAAAGTTTTCAAATATATATCTCATCTACCTTCTTTCAAATACATATTTTTTCTTATTAAGAAAAAAAATCAGTATATATAATAAGTACTAAAATCTTGTATTTAACTCTATGTTTTGATCAATTTTAGGAACTAAAACCCTCAATATCTTTTTAAATGGAATGTAACCTATATCAAATTTATATTTTTTGAAGCGCTTGATAGTATCTTTCAAAATAATACACAAATATTGCTTTAAAAGCATTTTAGAGCAGGATTTTTACTTGTCTTAGTATAAGTATCTTGCATTTAACTCTATTTGTTTCATTTTTACAGATATCAAATTAAAAATGTTTATACATGTACAAATCATAATGTTCAAACATCAGGACACTCAGTGGGATGGAGCCAACGTTTAGTGCACAATCTTTGTCATGGACCAACCCAATCCTCGTTAATGAGACCATATTGATGCTAGGTGTACTCGTCTAAAACAGAGTATGGCATATATGAATGAAATCTCATTGGAAAAATGTGATGGCTGAAACATAGTACTAATGTAATATAAGACTATGCGCGGATGTATGCATAGTGCATGCCAGATCACGCTGAGAGCCATGTGAGATAGAAATATCTGTCACGGTTGCTTCATCCACAAATATCTAGTGAATAGTATCAATGAATGACATTAGCTTTCAGTTGAGAGTGGCAGAGATGACTAACAATTGCATGCACTACGTGTATATTGTTTCAGAACAATAACAATCTTAATAATACACATTCATTTAGAGCACTACAGCTATTTACGAAACACACAAATTAAAGCAGATTGTATATTCTTAAATGTGTTCATTGTGTTGGTATCAAATATTTTGGTTCATCTCTCTTTATTCACAACACTATATTTTTACATTCATTAACAGTTTCGCCAAACAACTGTTGTCAACATCAGAATGCTCTTTCCGCACACTGTCAGGAGATCAAATATTCCGAACCTGACTGAGGATAGAATCATACACTCGCGAGAGTTGGTCCCCCCCCCCTTTCCCCCTTGTCTCTGTTCATAACCTGCTTGCAGGTTCGGATGTGTACTGATTCTTTGATGGTTCTAGAGGTCTCCGTTCTAGAGAAGATGTTCTAATGTTCAGTTAACATGCGTTTACATTACTTTACGTTTACATACGCATTTTACAGAGCTATTCAAGAACTACTCAAAACTAAAGAAGATTGGTCTAATGAAAACAGCTGCTATATACTGACCAAGTATTTCACAGTTATTTCCGATGTGTGTGTGTGGGCACGTGCAGGCATAAGCTCCATCAGCATCAGTACTGCACGTCCCAGAGTTAAGGCATGGCGAAAAGACATGCATCCATCTGTCAACAATACTTATGTCAGTCTTTAGCATTTACAGTGATTTTTTGATCCCCCCACAGTAGTGTGATCCTTTGGTTTAGATTTTATAGTTTGAAGGAGGGGGCTTGTTTGGATTGTGAAATAAAGGTACTTAGATTTTAATTCTACTTAGCATACAAAATATTTCATATGCAAAGCATCTAAGCCTTTCTGTGAGTCTTTGGTTTTTAACGTGATTTAAGACAGTATAATCTTTATATTACTCTACATGTGGAGGAGGATGGGGCCAGGGATTTGATCATCCCAATGTTGCACCTGAGGGCAATAAAGGACTGTGATAGCAATTTAGATGTGGCCAAATGATAAAATCGATCATAGAGGATAAATCTGAAGTTGATATGGATTCTCCAGCTCTATTGTTCTGTCTTATAAAAGATACACTACCTATAGCCATTTTACTGAGCAGACTATTGTATTGCATGTTATGCATAGTAAACATTTTTATATGCAACCTTTTTTTGGTGCTGGTGTCCATGACTAGTGAGATGTTTCCTAATCATAGAGAGGGGTGCTCGTGGCATTAATCATAATCCCTTACCTTTGGGCTTACATTACGGCTGGGGGTACCGGCTTGCATTGGTCAAAAAGTCTCACTTGAGACAACTGTTCATGCGCATTTTGGACCTTGCGCATCTCCCCTCTAATTGCCACTGATTGTGTGGATCAATGGACAATTGAACTGGAAACCTTTGGGCACAGACATCCACTGACAGAAAGGTCAGTGAGAGTAGGATAGCAATCCCATATCTGAAATGTAAGTGCCGGGGTTTAATTGTACGCCATATAATATGATATAGCATACGTAGACAACTAATAGAAAGAATATTTTAAAAAGGCCTATGGATATCATCGGGTTAGTTTTCCATACTGTAAGGACTTTACACTCTGCAATGGTTTAATTGTCATTATCTCACAAAAGTCACTTGAATATATTAATTTGGTGGCTCTTGTGAAATAATCGGGTAGGCTATGTAAAGTTATTTGGAAGATTGTGGAATTGAACTCATGGTCTCCAGTCCATGATTCAGACCCCTCATATGTCATGGGCGGACGTTCTAACCTCTGAATTAATTTCCCTTGACGAAGTACACACACTTCAGTTTGAACCAGTATCAATCTTACACAATGCCACTTTCCCGCCTTGATACTATTATTAGCCTACTAGTCTCGCAGCCTTAGTCACCAATCAAAGCCTACTACTACCGACTATTTTACGTAGCAGTCATGGGGCACATTCTGATACCCACTGTATCTACGACTTACTAACTCCTCACTCAGTTCATAACTGTAAAAAGCGGCATTCTCGGACAAAATTTTATTGGACCCCAGCTCTCAGTAGGACACACGACCTATGATAGGTGCTAATTACATCCATCAGAAACTTGACCTGGTGAACTTTGTGAGATGATTGCAAACTTAGGCAGTTAAATTACTGTACATGTACATGTATAATGCTGAAATTGTTGCTGCATAAATTCAGAATTTTCATGATACTTGTCATTGTTTTAGTATTTTTCTCCCTATCACTTTTATATTTCCTATGTACATTTACTTTATATTACATTATTACATATTATATTTATTTACACTTAAAATGCAGATTGGTTATGAACTAGAGTCAGGAATAAATGACATTTAGCATCTATCACAGACCATTTCATGGCAAATGTATCGTTGCAAAGTTTCACCAACATGGAAACTACATGTCGAGTGATTTTATTCCATAATATTCCATATCATATAATACTCTGACTTTGAAGTTTGTAATTGTATGAGTTAACTTTGATTGCTAATATCATATTATAATTGCGTCGCTTCAGCTTAGCTGCTGAAGCAAGCATTGTGTTTCGTTCGTTTGTAACTAACTAACTAACTATGTATGTATGTGTGTGTGTGTGTGCGTGTGTGTGCGTGCGTGCGTGCGTGCGTGCGTGCGTGCGCGTGCGCGTGTGCGTGCATGTATGTCTCCGGACAAGCTAGCGGGCGTACCGATGAACTGATTTCGTTCAAACTTTACACAACTATGAGGTATTAGGCGACACCGAAGTGATTTGATTTTGGGCAATCTGCCAATTAAACTGTATGAATTGACCACGAGATTGGAGTGTCAATCGCAAAATTGAGCATGCTGACGTCTGCATGCTCAATTTTGCGATTGACACGACAATCGAGTGCTCAATCACCATTCTATCATGACTAAAATCCATTTTATTTTAAAATAAATCATATTATAACATTCAACATTCAAGTCAATTTCGTTTGTTTTGAGCGCGCGGAGACGTCAATTCCTACAGTTTTGAGCGCGCAGAGGCGTTAGTCTAAACTGTTGATCTCCGCAACAACGAAACACGCCTTACTACGTCAGCGGCTGTATTGATATTGTGAGGAGATTAGACTAGCGGCGTGGTTTTTTTGGGAGCGTGTTTTCCATCGCAAAATTGAGCACGGAGATTGACCAATCAGCGTGGGTTATTGGCGGTGATTTTTCCACGGAATGATAGAATGAGCTTTCTAGAAGCCCATTCATGACATTCTTACTGATATTCAATGCAATTAAGCCAGCAAGAAAAATCAATATATTCCAACCAAGCAGCAAATATTGATTATTGGGTTTAAAACGGATATTGATTAGTATCTGTTATTCAAATAGCACTATTGTATGGCAACACAAATATCATTTCCCTGGATATATTGATTCTCATTCATTCTGATGTTTTTTCCTCAAATTCATTTCTTGATTGTAATTTCAGTATATATCTTAATGGCCCATAAGTCAACGTTGTTCTAGCGACGCAGAATTTCTTTGAACACCTTCGATCTAGTTGCTAATATGTATTGTTCATAATATGTATATATTGGGTATCACCAAACAGAAGATTGCATTTCATACTCCTTAAGCAACTTTTAGAAACCAAGCAGACATCTGGGTTCAATTAAAATGTCATTAGCCAGACTCAATCTTCCACTGAAAGAATTGCATTAAACGTTTAAGTTATAATTTCTTTATTTATAGGCGTAGAGGCTTCAAAAAAAGATCATTTTGCTCATTGTGCAAAAAACACATAAGATATAATTACATAAGATGAACTAATCAACATGTATCCCTTTTGAAAGAGAACAGCCAGTAATAAGTGCATTTTATCATCTCATTAACAGAAAATGACCATCAAAACCTGTTGAGAAACCAACAGCGATCACAGTGGGGACACTAGGACCATAAAATTTCCACCAAAAATTGTGGTGTTGGGTTTTCTGTCAGTTGAACCGGAGTGTGGCATCGGAGACACCACCGTTACGCGTGAAGTACGGCAGCTAAATCATAACGTACTCCGACTTAAATAGCATGCGCACACATCTTCGATACTTAAGAGTACTTCATTTTTTTTTTTAACTTTTGCGAAAAACGTGTTTGGAATAAGTTCTGTTTTCTACAACTTGAGTTCTGATGGGTCATGGAATGAAATGGGGCTGAAGTGGTGTGACGTTGGCTTGAGAGACTTGGTATTGAGCAGATGCTGTGTTTTAAACCCAGTTTTCCACGAGGAATTGTTTAGAATGTCGTCAATATTTCATATGTTTGTTCAGTAAATCAAGCTGTAGGTTTTTATGTAAAACTTCTTAAGACTAATAGCACTCTGTGTCTATCAGATAGAATGTCAAGAAAGCAAGAATAGTTAGATGTTTAATGTCAATGTGTTAAGATTTTTGAGCTTTGCGGCCAGTAGTCTAATGGACATGATATTCTGTCTTAATTTTGAGTTTCCCATTTAACAATGTTTCTTATATTCTTCAAAGTTGTCTTTTAGTTATGTAATTAAAGTTATTTCTTTTTTCTTTTCAGATATCATTCGGCAAAATTAAACTTAAAATTGATTCTTCAGCTAATAATGAATGACTATATAATTTTCTTGGATCTCTTTCGTGTTTTCAAGTCAAGGAATTTTTTCGAAAGTGGGGTTTCAAAAATTTGATATTCTGGACTTTTTTAGTCATCCAGAGAGGCCATTTAGAGTGTCATGGGTTATGGCATATTCAAACTTAAAGGAACAGTATAAGTCACTGACTTTTTGGACATGCTTAATAATCTAATAGCGCAGTTCATCATTAAATGGTATTTCTTTTTAATTTAAAGAATGAGTTAATGGGTTTCTCTTTATATAATAAAGAAATTAAATTTGCTTTGTTCTCATTATCTTGATAATAAGTTTCATTAATTTCAGTTTTCATAATTTATTATTTCTGTTTAATGAAACTTGTCTGTCTTCTTTTTCAGCAATTTCATGGCTCTCTATAGTCTTTTATTTGAGATCATTGTCATGAAGAATATAAAGATCAACATGCAGTAATGGTTGTAATGTGTAAATTTGTTTCTAAAATTTGTAAAGGGCTGACATAAATATTGGGAGTTTCCAGGTCATTATTGTGTTTGGCACTTTAATTGATGCAAAATCTTTAACTTGTGATTCTCTGTTTTTTTGAGTTCAGTATATTTAATAAAAGTGAACAGTTTTGACTATTAATGTTAAAATGATAGGAAAAGCCAAGGCAACCCACAAATGTTTTTGCTTTTGCTTAAAATGACTTTTTTAAACAATTTAACAAGATGCCTGGGTGAGGTATATTTACTTCATCTATCACATTGTGACATCCTTTGTAAATTTTGCAGACTTATCTAAGTCTTTAAATGTTTTATCTGGGTTTAAAGAGGGCATTTAGGTTATCATCTTTGTAAAGGGCAATGGTGCAGTAGTATCACACCTGGTAGGAATAAATTAGATGTACATTTAGAATAATATTATTTAGCTAGATTACATGATTTTATGATTTAAGGCTACAACGGGTCCTCTCTTATTTAAATAATAATGGAGTCCCAAAAGATTCTATTATACTCTTGTTCGAAAAGAGTCAAAATACTCAGAAATACTAAGTACATATCAGTTTTCCATTTCCACAATAAATTAAATTAAAGCAGGTATACATACAAATAAGTATTTTGACTAATATCAAATAAATAAATATCATTTAACACACAAAATTTAAAACATCAATTTAACTTCAGCGATCCTGAAAAGACCATACAAAGTTGATAACATCTTTAGGTCTGATGATAAAATAGGCAATTTTTGTTCTAAAACATGTATTTATTACAACCAAACCAACACCATATATGAGGGAAACTTCTTTTTTGTATACATGAAAATTTATTATAAGAACTTTTATGACACTACTCATTTGTTTTTCACCAAATTTTGTAATTCTCCTTGAATAGCTAAGACCGCTTCGACATTGTGCGGTTTTCCTCAGCTCTAAAAAGGCATAATACATATCGTATGTTTGTCTGATTGGCTGTTAAAAAGGAGTCGTCAACTTTTAAGTGTTCCATGATGACAAGGGAGTTCTATCCCACGTGGCTCAATTAGCCCTCTGCCGGACCTAACCAGGAATTCTCCAGGTGACACCGCGTTCCCTCCCATAGTCAGTTTCAGTGACCGATGGACCCGTGAGAATTCACTGACTGACCACCGACGTATAAGCTGCCTAATTCTAAGTTAGAATCCGCTAGCGGTAGCTCCCTTCCCTTACCCAACATGGCGTTTTGCTGGTGAATTCTAACTAGGGAAACTACCGGAAAGCACCCGGGTCCTTGTCTTCCACCAAATGTGAAATAATCGGGTAGGCTATGTAAAGTTATTTGGACGATCGTATTATTGCCAGTTGAAAACTATCTATCATTATTAGTGCTCTGTCCATAGGTGTATGGGAATGTGCATGTAAATGTGCACATACTTGTACGTCATTGTGTGTGTTTGTATAACTGCGAGTAGATGTACATGAGCATATTTGAAGTGATGTATACATTTGTACTGTGTATATTCAGGTATGATACTTTTATATATGCATATTGGTAAAACTGATTAACATTGCATTACACGTGATGCATCAAGAGATACACCAAACAACTCCAATTCTGCTGTTTCATGCAGACTTGTTCTCTACGTGTTGTGTATAATTTGTGTTTTTTAATGTACTGCTAACTTTTAAGCACACATTACTTCACAGTACACACTACTGTTCTTGTGTATTTCTTTTAACTCTCATTATTTCACTGCTTTTTTTATATGATTTTGTTTAGCATATTTGACCTTCCTTGTCATTTCTTTGATAATAAATTTGGTTTTGTTTGTGGCGAGCTTTGATTATAGAAGTTATTTTACTTAATGTGGGACTCTTTGATGGCTTTCTGTTGTGCTGTTTCCATGCGTGCAATGTAAACACTGTTTATCATTTGGTAGAAATGTCATAAAATGCAGAACTTAAATAATTCTCCACAGATGATGTAATTAAGCACATTTAATTGCCGAGGCCTTGGACATCGTTCAAAATCTATATATTTATATATCAATATTGGGTACAAAAGAAACATAATGGAGTAATATTTCTGCAAAAAGAACATAAGACCTGTGCAGCTGAGTCTTATTGGAGAAGTCTGTGGAAAGTACAAATTGAATTTTGCACGCTGTGTCATCTGCCAGAGGGGTTGCCGTACTCATTCCAAATCATTTAAACCCAGTTTATGTAAAGGAATTTGACACATGTAGAACATACACTGACATGATAACAAAAGACAGATATATTTGAACGAAACAGGAAATAATCCATCATGGTTCGTGGTAATCATTTTGGTGAGTAGTGGTGGTCCATACAATAATGGATAATTACTGTACATGACTGTACAAGAAAAAGCCTGCATAAACCCAGGTTAGCAAGCATTAGACAAAAGCGGGCGATTTTGTAACATGAATTATGTTATCAGGTGAGTTCTCGGGGCGTATCATGGCGAGCCCGAAGGGCGAGCATGGTGCGCCACAAGAACGAATCCTGATAACATAATTCATGTTACACAACGAACCAGGTTTTGTATCTATCATTCTTTTCTAAACATTTACAACACTGTTTTTAAAAAATGTGAAAAAGTAGTCCGGCTGAGAACAAGCATGATAACCATGGTATCACCCCTCTTTGAAGAAGAGTGATAAACCCTCTCCGGGTTATCTGGTATTTCTGGGACATGATAACCAATGAAATTACATGAAAAAGAATGATAAGGTCGGGTGCCAAGACTTAATTCAGATGGAGTGATCTGGTAACGGGCTCACATGGCCAAGTGGAGGGACGTGGGCACACTGCGGGGTAATTTGGGACTGCGCAAGCTACTTTTTCTTTTGATGTTATTGATAATCATTGATAATTATTGATAATTATTTGTGTATTACGGCAATCGCCCACTCTGTGATAATTACAAATTTATTATCCAAATGTAGGCCTAACTTGACATTTTGCTTACTGAAGCATAATGTGTGTGGGTTCTATCAGTAAATGATATTCTCTTTAATGTACACATGAATTGTTTTCAATTACAGTTTGTTTTGGCTGGCGTGGGTTGGCTAGTAATAATGTATAAAAGGATGCACATCTAATATTCATTATGACGGAGGAAACAGATTATATAATGAAATAATTTGACAGATCAGTGTTATCATCATATTACACAAGACAAAGATATAACGCCCTAAACATTTCGATTTTCGATATAATTATTTTGCTTGCAATTATGCTTTTAAAATTAATGGGATACTTACATTAAATGAAAGGTAGACAATCAATTATACATGTACATGCTGTTCTGCCAAGCAGTACAATTATACATGACTACTGCAGAAGACAATAGGATATTTTGGTGTTATTACGTCCACTGTTTTGACAACCTGCCATGCCAAGTAATTTTAAACATGGGTCTTTTGTTACAGACACGTGGGTTGATTCGTGTAACACTTAATCCATATCCATGCATCATCTGGCAAACTTTTCAACTTTCACAAAAATTTCACATATTAGGGAACAATCATGAATAACGATACCTGGGGGGTCGTCCATTTTTTGGGGCTCGAAGAAAAGTTAACAGACCCCCCCCCTCAACATTTTAAAATGTTGAGTGACTACAGGTATATGTACAGTTTCTTTCCTAAAAAGGATAAGTGTGAGGGCCGTTTCATTAAGTTGCAGGATGAGTTGTAAGAGAAAAGGTGGCAGATTTTAGTTTCAGCCACTAGGTCATGACCTTTTGACCTCTGGTGATGTCTATAATGACTTGACGACATAAATAATGCAATAACCATATTCTACACATCCATACCTTTCCAATGATACCCTACTTGCATACAAAAGCTAATTATAAGCATACAGAAATTAGCTTTATGTTTCCCCTACCCCTAATTTTTATGGATCGCGAAATCTCCGTGAGTTGGCAAACTTTCATGAAAATAAGCCCCATGGGACAATATTTGGCAATTGGAACAACTTGATTTCTTTCCAATATAACCTAAGGATAAAAAATCATATTAGAAAAACGTTCCAGATGGCCCTTGTGACCCATATCGGACGACTAGACTAAATGACGGACGCTTTTTTTATCGTTTCATATCGAAGGTCGCGCACTGAAGGATAGATTAATCCATATTCTACATAGCAGAACTACCCAAGGCCGAGGCCACCAAGTCAACCATGACGCTCCTTTTTTTAGGACGAGGAGGCTCCCTGAAGGAAAATAGGTTCGCAGGTATCGCAGGTCGATTGAAACATTATAGAAAAAAAAACTGGTCAAAATATACATCAGACGTAAATATTCTTTAAGCAATAACAGCATGAGAATAAAATTCTCGGATGGTAAACCATCACAAAAGTTCGTATCACACGCACTCTCGCTTGGTACTAAAGAAAAGGAGGCTATCATTGCTTTCACATTATTTATTGCATACAAGTTTGTTTCATGAGCATATATACTCAATCATGAGTGCTGATGGTACTTAAAATTAGCACAATACAAAAAATTTGTATTCTAATCAGTATAGGATATCGATACTTAGTTATATTAGTAAAGTTCACAGGGCATATTGCCTAACTGAGAAGTATTTCATCCTCTTCAAAACTAATATGGCTAGTCTAAACAATAGGAACGAGCTGGCAACACAATGCAAACATAAATTGAATCATCTGTTGTGCAGCTTCAAAATGAATGTGTTGTAATATTGTAATGCATCGTAATAATTTGAGTGCGCCATATGTTTATACTGTGTATCATTCGTTATCCATTAACCTCACTCATATAGTTCATTTATCTAGGATTGAATGTCGGACTCTACGAGTCCTCATTTAATCCTTCAATTAAAAGGTATAAAGTTGTTACGAGCAACATGTCAAGTGTAGCAAAAAAAAAAATCATTAATTGCCGTGCATGTAAAATGTAAATGTGGTTATTTATAGTCGCAATTCACTGTTCTCGTGCTCTAGCGACTTTACATATGTCCCTCTAAACAGTCGGTTCTTATGATGTAGTCTGCAGTAACATTTCATGAAATAACAGTGTGCAACATTAATTAAAATATACAGTCATTTAAACAGTAGACAATTGACACTTGCACGGGAGAAACCCATATATATCACACAATAGAATATTATTTATAAATCATACAAGTTTACATAAATATGCTGTTTAAATAAAAGGTACTAAAGGTACTGATCGTGTAAAAACAAACCACAAATTGAAAAAAAAAAACAAAAAAAAAACAATCATTGTTTCTCCCCAGAAATTCTACCAACTTGTTTTTTGAATGTACACGTAGTATGTGAACATTATGAGGCAAACTCAAAATACGTAAAAAAATGCAGTTTAAACAGAAGGACTGATCCTGTTGGAAAACACACACACACACACACACACAAACACACACACACACACACACACACACACACACACACACACACACACACACACACACACACACACACACACACACACACACACACACACACAAAACAAGAGCCCTGCTAAGTTTCTCTCCCTAAGAAATTCTTTTTTTTTGTTCTTTTACGGCGTGAACGCTATGAGGCAAACTCATACTGAAATCGAAATTCAAGACAAATACATACATTTTCATTATACATTGTGTTTTTTGTTCTTTCAGCACTTTTGTTGAGCTAACCGTAAGTATGACACTAATTTCCTGAGCATTCCTACCATGGACGCAGCTTTGTGAGGGAGGACGCGGGTATTTATACTTTATTCACCATACAAACACAAATTCTATCCGAACAGTGTTTGTATAGAAAATATAAAATATTTACCCCCTTCCCCACCGCAATGATGGCCACATGGTCCTACCTTGCAATCGCATTCCATCCGTATCCTCTTAACATCATCATGCTGTTGGTTTGTCTCCTAAGTACCTAATCACTAGCTTCTCAAGGGAGTTACAAGTATTCCGAATATTGTTCAACACCCGCTAAGGTCGTGTTTTGTCATTTGCTTCACACTATTGCCAGATTTTATTCGTTGCTTTGTCCGATTGCCGAGCTCCGCGTTACCTCACCCGTGACGCTGCAGTCAACTCTTTGAGCTGAAGCTCCTGTCACTGGTACACAATGCCGCTGGTACAGCTGTCTATGACACAGCTTAAAGAGACATGCACAGGTGAATTCCACATCACATCAATCTTTTATGCCACATAAATAGTACTTGCTAAGCCATTTGAATGTATACATTTTTATCTATATGCAATTTTTCATTTCTTCACAATAATCATTACTACAAACTGGATTTATGAAATGTACCCAAAAATCCTGTCTGTAAATATTTACATTGTGCCAGCCTTAATAAATATTTCTGACCAGCTGCTTTTGACTGTCAGCGCACGGGTGATAGAGGCTGCAAGATAATGCAGTGCTCCTTTTTTCAAGGGGGAGATGTGAAAGTGACAATCAATATGGCAGCCTACATTTTTATGGGTATTGATATTTTATCAAAAACGCATGCTAATAATTGTAAAATCATTAGTTATTAGGAGTAACGTGGCAAGTGTATCCAAAAACAAAATATTTAATTCAATATATCTAAAAAAATGAGGCATTTGTTTTGCATGTCCCTTTAACAGCAAGCAGCTAATAGCTGTTAGATTAGACTTTGGGCAATTGCTCACATGGTTTTGATTTGATTTGATACTACATGTATTTATTCATAATTCAACATGTTAAAATGCACTTTACAACAAATTAAAATTAAATGGAACATAAAAAAGACAAGGAAAACATAATAAAACTTGAATAATACTGATCGCAGGTGACGAAAAATACTTGGGGAAATACTGATATTACTGACAATAAATAAAAATAATAATGCAAAAACATGAAAAATACAAAAAGGCCCTTAGGATTAGACCCCTGTCACACAGGCTAAATTCGGGGTGGCATACTTACATTGTATCAAAAATACTGCAAAATGTGTCAGTACGACCACAGGGGCAATTTATAGACTAAAATATAAGCTAAACACTAAGGAACTCACTCACGAAGTACGGTACTTCGTGAGTTCCTTAGCGTTTAGCTTATATTTTAGTCTATAAATTGCCCCTGTGTGTTTGATCAGGTTAAAGTCATCTTACAAGGCAGAATCAACCGCTAACAATGCAGAAATATGAGGAAATCTAGATTTAATGCTTATAAGAAAATCATCTATTTTGAATAGAAACTGTGTGGCATATGAAACAAAGAGAAAGTGTGATGCGGGATCGGTTGGGGCAACTTGTAGGCGGGTGATGGGGTGGGCGCCACATTTTTAAAGGAAGAGTGTATTTAGGATATAGTATAAGACCCCATGTAAGCTCCGGGGTCAGACGTAGGATTGTGATAGGGAGCAAGGGCTAATAATGATATACATTTGTTAATGTGTGGGAAGTCTTCGCTGGCCATCATAAACCGTATACACCCGGGGTATAGGGCTTCTTACTCTGTTGAGAATTTTGTTCAGAAAATTGTCATTATTCCCCCGTACTATATATGTAAGTGTGATTTATGCATATTCATGTTGCTTTCTCTGGGCAGCTGACAACAAACACGTGACATTCCATGGATCAACATTTAGTTTATTCATTAAAACAACCACTGTACATGTATTACAGAAACTTATAAAGCACATGACATGGTTTGTTTATTGCACAGTTCCCGTTTTTTGCACTTTCCCACGATATAAAAAAACATAACGTAACTATTATTGTTCACCACCAATGCCAATCTGTTGCAACAACTACATTGCTGTCTTGAATACACCCCCTCCCCCATTGAAATCCACGGGCTACGCATTTGAAAGACAAATTCATAGCATTGCACAAAACCATCACGCTATTCACTGTTAATATCATGCAATAAGTTATGCACGTTTTGTTACATGCCTAGACTAAGTGAGTCAGCTTTCAAAGGTGCCATATTAGCCAGGTTCTACTGTGTTATAGCATGAGTTTAACATGTCTAGCTGTGATAACACAGTGTCTGCTGTATGTCTCACAGAAGAGATCCACTGACTCCATGATAACAGCTGTGTGGAGTGAGTGTGTGCACATTCACAATAAACTAATGACATAAATTAATGCAGTTGAGTTGAAGTTTTGCATGATGAGCTTTGGACAAAATACTATACAAATACAAGATGTCCCACTTGCAAAAAGAAATTTTCACTTAGTCACCATTGTGACAAAATTCAAGAATTTTTCTTGAATATAAATGATTCGCCACATTGGCGAAAGAGTAATCAAAATCTTTCGCCAATCTTTACAATATTTAGCCAA
>CM032664.1:21023619-21106239 GCA_019095985.1 Streblospio benedicti | reverse complement strand
TAACTTTACATAGCATACCCGATTATTTCACACTTGGTGGAAGACAAGGACCCGGGTGTTTCAGTGAATCCACCGGGTAGTTTCCTAGTTAGAATTCCCCAGCAAACGCCAAGTTGGGTAAGGGAAGGGAGCTACCGCCCGGGAATTCGAACTCATAATTAAGCAGCTTAGTGGGTGGCACGGCACTTGTCAGTCAGTGAATTCTCACGGGTCCCTCGGTCACCGAAAGCTGACTATGGGAGGGAACGCGGTGTCACCTGGAGAATTCCTGGTTAGGTCCGGCAGAGGGCTAATTGAGCCACGTGGGATAGAACTCCCCCTCTCTCTCTCCGATGCCGAAGTATAGGTAAAGCCAGAGATGGCCAGGTTAGTGCAAGATGTGCAAGTCGGTACTAGGGCTCTAGGAGACCCGTGGCGATCAATTCGTCCCCTGGTCGTCAAGGAGAGTTGGGATTTGGGGGGGGGTCTGTGAAAGAAGTGATTCCGATTAGGTCCATGTTAGTAGTGAGGAGTTAGTAAGTCGTAGATACAGTGGTATCAGGAATGTGCCCCATGACTGCTACGTAAAATAGTCGGTAGTAGTAGGCTTTGATTGGTGACTAAGGCTGCGAGACTAGTAGGCTAATAATAGTATCAAGGCGGGAAAGTGGCATTGTGTAAGATTGATACTGGTTCAAACTGAAGTGTGTGTACTTCGTCAAGGGAAATTAATTCAGAGGTTAGAACGTCCGCCCATGACATATGAGGGGTCTGAATCATGGACTGGAGACCATGAGTTCAATTCCACAATCTTCCAAATAACTTTACATAGCCTACCCGATTATTTCACAAGAGCCACCAAATTAATATATTCAAGTGACTTTTGTGAGATAATGACAATTAAACCATTGCAGAGTGTAAAGTCCTTACAGTATGGAAAACTTACCCGATGATATCCATAGGCCTTTTAAATATTCTTTCTATTAGTTGTCTACGTATGCTATATCATATTATATGGCGTACAATTAAACCCCGGCACTTACATTTCAGATATGGGATTGCTATCCTACTCTCACTGACCTTTCTGTCAGTGGATGTCTGTGCCCAAGGTTTCCAGTTCAATTGTCCATTGATCCACACAATCAGTGGCAATTGTGAGGAGATGCGCAAGGTCCAAATGCGCATGAACAGTTGTCGCAAGGGAGACTTTGACCAATGCAAGCCGGTACCCCCAGCCATGTGTAAGCCCAAAGGTAAGGATTATGATTAATGCCACGAGCACCCTCTCTATGATTGAGAACATCTCACTAGTCATGGACACCAGCACCAAAAAAAGTGGTTGCATATAAAAAAATGTTTACTATACATAACATGCAATACAATAGTCTGCTCAGTGTGTAACATATAGGTAGTGTATCTTATAAGACAGAACAATAGGAGCTGGAGAATCCATATCAACTTAGATTTATCCTCTATGATCGATTTTATCATTTGCCACATCTAAATTAAGCTATCACAGTCCTTTATTGCCCTCAGGTGCAACATTGGGATGATAAACCCCGCCCCATCCTCCTCCACATGTAGAGTAATACAAAGATTATACTATCTTAAATCACGTTAGAACCAAAGACTCACAGAAAGGCTTAGAGGCTTTGCATATGAAATATTTGTTTATGTTAAGTAGAATTAAAATCTATGACTTTATCATCACAACTAAATGTTTCCCCTTCTTTCAAACTATAAATCTAAACCAAAGGATCACACTACTGTGGGGGATCAAAAATCACTGTAAATGCTAAAGACTGACATAAGTATTGTTGACAGATGGATGCATGTCTTCGCCATGCCTTAACTCTGGGACGTGCAGTACTGATGCTGATGGAGCTTATGCCTGCACGTGCCCACACACACACATCGGAAATAACTGTGAAATACTCGGTCAGTATATAGCTGCTGTTTTCATTAGACCAATCTTCTTTAGTTTGAGTGGTTCTTGAATAGCTGTAGTGCTCTAAATGCGTATGTAAACGTAAAGTAATGTAAACGCATGTTAACTGAACATTAGAACATCTTCTCTAGAATGGGAGACCAGAACCATCAAAGAATCAGTACACATCCGAACCTGCAAGCAGGTTATGAACAGAGACGAGGGGGGAAGGGGGGGGGACCAACTCTCGCGAGTGTATGATTCTATCCTTAGTCAGGTTCGGAATATTTGATCTCCTGACAGTGTGCGGGAAGAGCATTCTGATGTTGACAACAGTTGTTTGGCGAAACTGTTAATGTATGTAAAAAATATAGTGTTGTGAATAAAGAGAGATGAACCAAAATATTCGATACCAACACAATGAACACATTTAAGAATATACAATCTGTTTTAATTTGTGTGTTTCTTAAATAGCTGTAGTGCTCTAAATGAATGTGTATTATTAAGATTGTTATTGTTCTGAACAATATACACGTAGTGCATGCTAATGTTAGTCATCTCTGCCACTCTCAACTGAAAGCTCAGGTTATTCATTGATACTATTCACTAGATATTTGTGGATGAAGCAACCGTGACAGATATTTCTATCTCACATGGCTCTCAACGTGATCTGGCATACACTCTGTATACATCCGCGCATAGTCTTATATTACATTTGTACTATGTTTCAGCCATCACATTTTTCCAATGAGATTTCATTCATATATGCCATACTCTGTTTTAGACGAGTACACCTAGCATCAATTGGTCTCATTAACGAGGATTGGGTTGGTCCATGACAAAGATTGTGCACTAAACGTTGGCTCCATCCCACTGAGTGTCCTGATGTTTGAACATTATGATTTGTACACATTTCTTATTTGATATCTGTAAGAAACAAATAGAGTTAAATGCAAGATACTTATACTAAGACCAATAAGAATACTGCTCTAAAATGCTTTTGAAGCAATATTTGTGTATTATTTTGAAAGATACTATCAAGCGCTTCAAAAAATATAAATTTGATATAGGTTACATTCCATTAAAAAAGATATTGAGGGTTTTAGTTCTCAAAAAAAAAAATTGTTCAAAATACAAGATTTTAGTACTTATTAAATATATTGATTTTTTTCTTAATAAGAAAAAAATATGTATTTGAAAGTAGGTAGATGAGATATATATTTGAAAACTTTGTATACAACTATCATAATATTTCAAATCTACGAATCGCAAGTGACATAATGTAAACAGATAACATGTGATATTGAAGAGTTACTGCTTACAAATGTTTGGGTAAACATATAAATAAGGTTAATGCTTTGAAACTATATTTTATTGTACAATTAACACTTGATGTTTTGCAATGTATTCTATGCACTCAATTGACATTTAATGTTTTATAATATGTTATCCATATGTACTCATTTTTTTGTCTCTTAAAGATTTTACAATGTACAAATATGTATATATCTATGCATACCCACTCAATACTTAATGTTTTCACAATATATATATATGATGTAAAAGCAATTAGCAATTCTTTTTTGCAATATGTATTTGATGTATAGTTAATTGATATTTGACAATTTTTGAGATACATATATTTGGCAATTATATATAAATATATATATTTTATGTGTAATCAATTGACATTCAGTGTTGTGCATTAATATACATTTAAGATATAATCAACTAAGATTTAATGTTTTTGAAAGTACATACATGTATATGAAATATATAATCAATCAATACTTGATACCTTGTAATCCTATGATTGAGGTGTGATCAATTAACATTTCATGTTGTGTAAGATTATGGCTTTGATGCAAACTTTAAATTTGTTAAACATTTAAGTTACTAATGTTTGAAAATAAGGAGCACATTAGTGGTACTCAAAAATGCTCAATGTAAATAATCTGATAACACGAGTAGAAAATTTAAATAAGCATTATTTATTTACATGAATTGTTATTGATTAAGTGAATCAAAACTCCGATTACCATCTTCACTTGTATTTGTATATAGACTCAATAATACGTGGCATAGCAATACTATATTCTAACATTAACTTTACATATATATGTAAACCATGTAAATTTACTACGTTAAATTATATTGATGGATTTAGAAAATAATGACAGAACATTAGATGAACTTATTAACATTCTAAATATGATAATTTATATTTTAAGTATGATATTTTAAATATATTGGATTTTAATCACGACGTTGAATTTAATTATGATGTTGAATTTTAATCATATTGTATTAAGTTAACTAATTGATAATTCATAAATACTATGCAATGATGATGCTGTGCTAACAATACCAAGACTGATGAATAGATTTTATAACAAGCAAAATGCATTTTTCAAAAGTTGTGTGCAATGAGTGGCCTCTGATTACACGATATTAACTGAAATATGGATATATTTCTTCAAAAGGCAGAGAAATGTGGAGTCATTATATGCACATCAACATTATATATGCATTTCTTATAATAAACGCAGCCTATTTATATACTGACCGTAAACATAGATGTGACTATGGTTTAATAGGACAACAGTACACTGTTAAGTGAGGCTAAAGAGACCATTCAGTATTTATGACAGGGGTGGGGTAGGAGGATTTTTAGGACGGGCCATGAACTTTTGTCACAATGTTTGGAGGGGGCTATCAATTTTTTCACACACTTTTGAGGGGTGGGGGGGGGGCTATCAATTTTTTTCACATAAAATTTACCCCTATTTTTTTTAGAGATTCTGTACTAAAAGTTACTGTTTTTTTATATTATGGATATCCATCAAATAGGATTTTAGTTAACTGACAATGAATGCATTAACTGTTGGGGGTCGGGTGGGTGGGGGTGGATCATCAATTTTTGTCACATGAAATTGAGGGGGGTACCAATTTTTTCACAGAGGTTTGAGGGGGGGCTATTAATTTTTTCACAGCAATTTTGGAAAATCCTCCTACCCCACCCTGTCACAAATACTGAATGGTCCCTAATGTCTCCGCCCACAAACTGTCAATCTATGGCTTAGGCCAATCACCACCACTCAGTCTAGAGCCAGTCAGCATCCAGTAGACTAAGGCACAGTACAGTCTAATAAGAGACCAGCATCATCATTGCTGAGAGAAATTAGGACTTTTGGTTTTCAACTGTAAACATCAAGAAATAGAATTGGAAATTAAAATGTAAATGTAAAGTAGTTTGAAAATAATAATAAAGTTTGGCAACCTACTTCAACGCGTTTCTCATACACCTGGGGGCACCACAAAATGGTTTGAAAGGAATATTTTTGTATTACCTTGAAAGATCTTTTCAAAAGCTTTAAAAATATGTATATTTGATTTAGTGTAACTTTCATTTAGAAAAGATATTGAACATTTTAAGTCATTTGATATCACTAAGAAAATTTGTTAATTTTTTTCTACATATACTGCATTTAATTCTGTCAAATATTTTCATAAAACCTTTTGAAAATATAACTTATATATCTTTTGCATTTAAATAAAATTGAATGTATTATAAACATAGCTCCCCAACAAGATCTTTTCAAGCCCAGATTCGAACTGACTTCTTTTCATGTCATTAGCAATCAAAATAGTAAAATAAATATTTCATTTACAATCATTGGCTGCTAATCAGCATTTGGAACATCATGTTCAGTCTCCACAGTGTTGCCTGCATCTCTTGTACTAATCGCTTAAACCTTTGTATTCGACAGACCTTAAGTAGCAATGAATATGGCTATCCTGGTGTTTTATACATAAAATGGCCCAGATTCTCAAATATTTTCATTCTTTTACACCAATTAACACCGATTCAACGGAAAATACAAAAACAATACAAGTGAAAACCAAACAGTTACAGACAGTGAATACAACTATCGAGATCATGCCTATGACAGTCTCAGCTGAGCTTGTTACATTATCTATAAGTCAATGCATCATTAAAAAAACTTCCATCTCAAAGAATTGAAACTTTTTTTGTCGAGACAGCTCAAGACACATTTTGCCATGTGGGATCATTTTTCACTTTTGAACTAAGATAGGTTTAACCTAAACTATTTTGCGATAAATATATTATATTTTTTTCTTGTGTAATATCTTTACTTGCGCACATTTTCCAGATTACATATGCTATAGCGCACGACAATCTAAATTCCAAATACTGAACATCATAATAAAGTATGGACTCTCATTAACACAACATAAATGGTATGGTACAAATGTATGTTATAGTTATAGTTGTAGCTGCTGCTGCTGCTGCTGCTGCTGCTGCTGCTGCTGCTGCTGCTGCTGCTGCTGCTGCTGCTGCTGCTTGTGCTGCTGCTGCTGCTGCTGCTGCTGCATTTTTATAATCATGCAGGGTAGCCTTCCTGCGCAGGTTTCATAGTCACACCACCCTGTTGCTGCTTAGGTCTAGCCTCAAATTATCAAAATTCAAATATACAGCTACGTAAATAATACAAACAAGTTGCACTGGTAACAACACGCACACTAAAGAGCCAGCATAAACACTATAAAAGCCTGCATACTTTCTATGTAAATGGTTACACTCACAAGACCCTGTTATTGTATTCTAGGGATTTACATTTACACCAGGTCATCGGCATCCTTGCTGGCCTCACCTGTACTTATCTAACGTGTAGGTACAAAGGAGCAGAATACAGCCTATTAAATATGAGTTTGCTCAACAGCCACCACCAGACAAGAACAGGAATCAAACCCACGGCTTTCTGGTCAAGAATCCAACTCCTACTTCCTGTCCATTTCGCCAGTAGTAGGGAGCAGGCATAAGGCAGAATACATAAATCCAATTAATGAACTTTGACAGCTCCCCCATCAATCACGACCTGTCAGAAGACGAGCGGCCTGTCATAAAGTGACGCTATGGTGGAATATCAGTGACCAACGTTGTTTTGAAATCGATCCTAGCTACCACACATGCAGCAATCTCAATCATATGGGCAGCACATAGGAAGATCAAGGGAGAAGGGGGTGGGGTGGTAGGAGACGTGTGCCCCCACAGCACATTATTTTCTTGGAAACTTTGTCAAAAGCTCGAGCAAAGCATGACCAGATCTCTAGTCTATGCACGGTACATCATTTTCATTTACTTTGATTTCACGCTCTACTCTGCCTTATTCCAATACTCATCCTACAACACGATCTCCTATTACTCCTAGTGATTACAACACTCGTACTACTTCTTCCGATATTTTTAAAACAATATTCCAACTGCAGTACATGGTCTCTGAGGGTAGGTGATGAAAGCACACCCCCCCCCCCCCCCAACATGTGAGCACTCAGAATTTCAAACATTTTGAGGGGCGTGTGGTTCAGTCCTTTAACGTATAGCGCGTTATCCTCAGCATCCACCCATTAACTCATGACCGTATATCTAACAGTATTCCCATAATATCAAAAGATTTGGGGGGGGGGCAATGAGACGTGCTAGTAATGAGACGTGGGACCGATGAGATGGGGAACTATAAAGCTGATCGCACACAGAACAATGTGTCCAGCCAATCAAATGCAAATGTGACGAGTCACGCAAATGATGAATCCTTCCACACAAACTTTGAAAACATCATCGATAGGCTTGAACACACAACCTTATAATGGTGAAACCGGAATAATATCTACCATTCTAAGCACCTTGATGTCATAAGTTTATACTTGACTGATTTTTACCACAGAGTAGATATGCACCATAGGATTCTTGAACATCTTTGTATCGCTTAAAAATGTGTCTTAGCGGTCATAATATAGTAGCAAACAAAGTGGGGATCGCAACTCGCAACCTTCTGGTCACGAAGCCATAGCCCTATTGCATTGAATCAGTTTATTTCGCATAAAATGCATAGTAAAATATCACAGTCCATATCAAAGTTTAGTTAAAACTCATCCATGTTAGTAAAGCCGGCTGGCGTGTCTGAGGCCACATGTTTGTATTGAGGCCCTGCTTGAGTTGTCCGATGCACCTAGCTTCCATTGTAGAATAACCAAGGCCCTAATGGGGCTCTAACTCAATACCCCATGGTTGTGAGACCAGACTCAAGCCTGTATCCAAAATGGCCAGATTTAGATGATTCCAGTCCGATATGTCAACAGCCCATTGGTTTGTTTGTGTTAAATGTGGATCATCAACCACATAAATCAATAAATACAATTATACATTTTTGATAGGTGTCCACTTTATTCAGTTGTGACGAGTGACCTCTGCTGAGGTCAAACGTAACCTTCGGTGATTGCCAGTCAGATAACCATGATACTGCCGAATAGTGACCTGGTGTAAACTTTGCACACAATGCCAGTTATCAATGGGGGTGGTCAGTTAGCGTGTCAAGTTCAAACTCTGTGGTATTAGTAGGTCTATTTAAAGTTTGTGTGGATATATGCAGAGGATACACGTATTGCGCTGTCCTCATACTATAGGATGCTTGTAGTTCTTTATATATGGTGTAATATTTAAGTTCATCAGTGCTAAGGAAACTGGATAAACAACGCCCACAAAAACTAAGCACATTGTGAGTAAAAAAAGGTGGTACAAGTGTACTATAATACTTTGTAAGCACAAGTGTATTAATTGTCAAAATGTGTCAGCCGATAAAATGGCTCGAGCCTTGCATGCGTGTTAAAAACCTCCAAGCAGATGACAGAGACTACAGCAAATTGTACCCGGAAGATGTAAAGGCGATCAGAGAAACCCTGGAGCATCCAAAGCTTCGCAAACTTGCGGGATACATGGAGCAGAAACAGTGGACAAAGGTGCGCCGAATGCTGCGCAAAGATCATGCGCGTGAGAAAATCGTCAGTAGTCTGCCCACGATTGTACTGCGTGATGTGTACTTGCGCAATATGCCGCCACTCTCCCTAGTACTGGATTACATGATCACTGAGCGGAACGCAGCGGATTATTATATCTCCCAATCTCTGGTATACTACACTTTTGGCCAATATGAAACACATTTTACAAAACGCCCATTTGGTCCAGCTGAGCATTGCCGTTTCATTAATAAACTATACATACAACACGCCTTACTTCGCCATTTGCGACCGGATGCCCTGGTTATTCAGCCGGCGCTTTTTCACAATACACTGACTGGTGAATATTCTTTTTGGCTGGACGTCGCCACAGGTGACCCGAGAATGTCGACGTTTTGCATCTTCAATGTCTTTCTCGGCTACCCCTGCTGCACCTACTCTCTTCTGACAGAGGCAGGGTTCAAATCCTCGCCAATGATCTACCAAACAACGGACATTCCCGCCAAATACTTCAGGATGGGTCCTGAAGACAGCGATGTGTGCCAGAGCATGATAGCCTACTGCGAAGAGTATGACAAAAACTGCCGATCATTACTGCATCTGTGCAGAAACACTATAAGGAGAAACATGGCGAGTTTAGACAGAGTCTATTTTCGACAGTTGAAGCTGCCTAGGGCAGTAGAAAAGTTTTTGACTCTGGAGAAAGTGGATTGTCCGGTCTTTCGAAGGTGCACCGGCAATTCGTTCCAAACCTCGATTTCTACGATTCAATTTGATGCAATTGCACCTAAGAATAACTTCCTGATTGACAAATGGGGCCATGCTTAAATAAGTCTAATCTAAAGTTTAGATGACAAAGTCATATGCATTGTGCAGAGGGTCTCCCTATGGTGTGACCCATGCTTGGAGGTTGCAATACTTTGGATAGCAAACATTAATGATATATAATTATTGATATAAAATTATGTAGTGATTATTATTCCAATGTGATAAAACAAAAGGGACCCGGAATCTATTTTTCATAAATTTATCGTTGTTCAAGAAATATCTGAGATGTTTAGCTGTATAGAGGTAGCATAAAAGTATTGGTCAATATTATTTCATTGTTTTACTCACTCATGTTTCAATCATCCGAACAAAGAGATGTAGAGGTATGCATTTAAAATAAAACAAGGACAAAAGTAAATAAATTGATTATTCTCCTTGATAAATACACGGTCAAATGTTTATCGGTTAGAAATCATTGTACGCATTGTTCTTAGATTGAGATACAAACTTATAATTCGCCTGCTATCAACATCCACTTTCTGATGTCCTTAATTAAACCTACATGGGCTGATCATTCAGCCCAGTATTATAACGTACTTATCAGGTCTTCTTATTAGTAGCACAGAGCTTAAAATGGTTTAATAAGTTTTGAATTATATGTATTTTTGTTCTATTTTTTACACATTTTCATAGAATACATAACATAGAAAGAAAACCTAATAAATGATTTGTAGGAAGAAAAAAAAGTTGTAATTGATCAACATTACTTTGCATTCTATTAAAACTAACTAACTTTTGCATATGAAGGATTTCCCCTCATGACGTATGTTTTTGTGACGGAACAGCCGACTGTCCTGCCGAGTAGTGAATAGTTCCTGAGCCTTGAGTTCTTGTTTAGAGTTTTTACACTTTGGCTTGAACCCGATTACTTCCGTCCTTCCTTCAGCATTGATTTTGAAATAAAAAAGCCTGACGGAAAGGCTTATGAATCCTCTGCTACATTGTGGCTTTGACATGAACACTGAATCATTAACCACAAAGTTGAACACTGAGAGACCAGATTATTCATAATGCAACCCGCTATATGCCACCGGTAATGTTTGTTACGTTTGCGTTGTGTCGACGGAGCACCATCCCCAAAACATGTACATGTGTACATGTACATGTGTACATGTATGAGATCTTGTATACGTTTCGTCAAACGTCGCTCAATGTTGCTGATTAAATCTGTCATCAGTGACAGATCCAGAGAGTTTAGGCTGCCTGTCCTCTTCAAGCCACATTTGTGATGATTCCTAACGCTACTTAGACCTGGTGGGTTCCTTAATATGACACTAATGAACATATCCAGTTAAATACTGATTGTGTTATATATTATCATTCACTGAAGAACCAAAAGTAAACTTTTACCTATATTGAGTACATCTGCTCGGAGTCTCATATAATGAGTATAATGCACTTGAAATAACCATAATAACATACACATGTAAAATGCACTATCACATCTTAAATTTTAAGACATTAAAACATATAATGTAAATGTGGTGTTGATAGTCGTAATCCAAGTCTTGCTTTAAGGACTTTCCATTTTACACCAAGTCATAGGCACTTGCAAAGCACTCACTCACTCACTATTTCAACCTGAATGAGCTGCACCTTTTTTAACGTGTAGGTACCCCAAACCTGTGTGCAACTATATATTTAGTTATGAGTTTGCTCAACACCCACAGGCAGACTCGACCGGGAATCAAACCCAAGACATTCCGGCGTAAGCATAATTCAAGTAAAAAACGACGCATTTCTTTTACCCGCTGTTTCAATGAGCAGTCCCAAACTACAAAATTATCCACACTATATGCGTTTCAACAGTATATCGTTGTTTCAACAACGAATGTCCTTCTAAATCTAGAAAGCAGGACTGAGTTGTGTTCAGCCGAATGAAGAATCATCTCAGTTGGTCAAATGACCACCTGATAAGATCCCTTACTGATGCTATCACATGACTGCAGCCAAATGACAGGTTCTCAAAGGTACCTATTTGATTTCTCACGAATATGAATACTGATACCCAACACAAATATTCATTCGCTGATTCTATTTTTTGCTCAAAAAATATCCACAGCTTATAAAAGGGGTATAACTATATAGACAAAACTGGGCGAGTTTGTAATATGAATTATTTTATCAGATGGGTTCATCGGGCGTATCACAGCAAGCCCGAAGTCAAGTTACACAACGAACCCGGTTTTGTATTTATCACTCTTTTCTAAACAATTACAACACTGTTAAAAAAAACGTGAAAAAGTAGTCCGGTTGAGCACAAGCATGATAACTATGGTATCACCCCTCTTTGAAGAGGGGTGATAAACCTCTCCGGGTTATCGGATAGTTCTGGATCATGATAACCAATGAAATTACACGAATACAAATGATAAATTTAGTTCTATCACAGCAGAGCCTGTTGCAGCCATATCCCCCCATTGGAGCCCCTGTGACAGATTGCCAATTCACCTCTCCTCGTCACGTGCTTAAAACGTGGAGCAGCTAAAATGCTGTATTGCCGTATACGGGACAAATTCGGCATAAGCTCTAGATCAATGTTTTGCATTAGATGGCAAATGGATGGTTGGACGGACTGATGAAGATTTAGCACCTGGGGTTGCTGAAGTTTTCCAGCAATAATGCAATTTATTCCTGCATGTTACGGCCACGGTAAACGGGAATATTGAATTATATAAATGGTACTGGGAGGCAGACTGATTTCTGTCTATTTGGAAAGCAAAAATTATAGCTGCAGTTCACTGATGAAAATAGCATGGAATGATGACGAAATATGGAATGATGGAAATGGTCATCGATAGAGTAGCTATCATATGTTAACAACTGTATGAATAAACATCAATGATAGCCCTTATAATGCGATATGTGTACAATGTACTGTAAATTCGTGCCAAAGCAAAACCTAATAAGCAAGCAATTATTTGGATTGTAATCACATGATAAAGTTTAACAATATTTTTCATGATTTCATGAAAAACCCTATGAAAATGAAGTATTTTGGTTGGAAAAACCCTAACTGGTCAAGTCTGTATGCTGATGAATCTGTTACAAGTTCGAGGTAACGGGAAAAGGTTGGAATTTGGGGAAAACGTAAAAAAAGAGGGATATGGGATTTTATGGAAGTGGGATGTGGGGAAAACGGAAAAAGGTTGTGGGATATGTGAAAAATAGAAAAAAAGGGGGGGGGAGAACGTGGGCTTTTGTGACCCCTTATACACCCATTTTGTAAATGTAAAGGGTGGAGTTTTCCGTCACCTATATTTCTTTTTCCAATCTCGATATTATTTTTCTTTTGTTAAGTGTAAATTCATCTGTTTTGATTCATTCTCACTGTCTGCGTTCCATCTGTTGAAGAAAACAAGTGGGTGGCTATAAATTTATCTTTTACCATCATATAAAAAATCTCCTTTTCTGTTTTACATAAAACCTTATAAATCTACAAGAAAATAGGCTATACGCTGGTCCCTTGCACCTGTTACCTCAGTGAAATAATGTACTTGGTCTTGCTCTTGTTGGAAGAAGACAGCGACCACATAGGACTTCCACAAAAAAAGCAACTGAAAAGAAATATGAGTAAACCAAAGAGAATGACAATATCCAAGGGTTTTAAAAAAGACGATACACATTTAATGAGATGACAGTATAATGATTTGATAGTATTTAAAAAAATGAATAAAGTCCCTCAAAACTTGGAAACAGCTAAATCACTTCACATCACTCTAAAACTAGTTACAATCATACAAAAGGGTCAGTAATTACTTATTTGCCGGTTGATTCACCATTCAGGGGTCATTATTTAGATGCAAATGAAATAAACCCTGTTTAATCTATGATAAATTGGGAGGTTCATGGTTTCAAGTTTACCAAAAATCTTTAAAATAAACTTGACACTTCTCCGCTGGCAAGTTCATGCATCTGCCAATCAAGTGAGTAACTTTTTTGTCGGCATTTTTTTGCATAATTAGTTTACAGTGCCTAGTGTAACTCCTACAGAAGAATAGGATGATGAGCATCCATTGATGGTTGCTCTATTAAACACAGACAAGGAAGAGTTGGACACACAGAGAGGAATAGTGGGGAGATTGCCGGGTAACATTACAACAGGCTGCTTCAAACAGAAACATCAATGGAGCCACAGTGAAAAGATGAAAAGATGCCACTTTCAATATCTCATTTTCTCATGTTTGTTCATTTTTACTCAAGGCCTTATTCGTTCTTTGCGGAGCGGAATGGATCTTTTGACAGCATCACAATAGTTGTCATTACACACCGATGTAACAAGAACAGACGCAGAGATGGCAACTAATAGAATTTCTAGGTATGGGCATTGCCTGTATTTGTTCTATTTTTTTTAACCAAAGTTCCGTCTACTTTTTTTTACTAAAGTTCCATCATACCGCAGAAAGTAAGGGTTCTCTTACTGCATTGGTATATTGCACATCTTTCTAAGGGATGATGTACCTTTCATCACGCTCCACAAAAGTGGAACAGTGTTCTCATTTTTCTTGAACTCCGCCCCCTCCAGGAACAAAAGTGCCTTTATATCTAAAAATATCATACCCCCTTGCAGGGAATAGTATTTATCGTGTAATTATGTCATAAAAGATGGTATAAAAGTATAAGTTGTTTTTATAACTTTGATTTGTGAATCATAATCTATCATTTAATATTAATATGAGCACGATAGGGCAGTATAGAGGGTTCCACAGGCTGGAAATGGTATGTGGCAAGGCTGGGTATAACATCAACGGATTCCGCTAAATGGTTTTGATGCTCTGGACACCTGAGGTGAAATTTGCCTTGATTAGCAGTAAAATCAGAGAAAAGTTCTTAATAGGGGATATCCTATTATGCCACCAAAGTTGAAAATTCTATGTATCTGGTACACAAAAAGCAAAATCATCCAATTTGAGTAGAAACGCTTTCCACCAATGATTCTAAGTTCAATTCATTGTTTAATTGGGTAAGTTACATGGATTCCCTTGTAACATTTATAGGATCATATTATCATTAACAAAGTGCAATATTCACGAACACAAAATAAGACCAGTAGACACCCAGACCAAGATGTCCGGCCATATTCGCAGTGCCTTGTGTGTCACTCGGACTTGCTCACGAAATATCTAATTTTGCCTGAATGGCCCGAGGACCGTAATAACCCTCCTCACAAGCCTGCCATTCCATCTGATCACTTATCACCCCAAAAGCAGCATTGCTAAGAGACTGAAAATGGCAATGTTCTTGCTCCATAGTAACGCGCTTGGCACGAATGCTTTTATATTGCTATTATTGTAATTTGTTATAGGCTTCGAGCCGTACATTATTAGCAATATCGTTATGGATTGCGAGGCACACAAATAATAAAACAACACCAGAAGTATTCATTAAGACTGTGAGGGTACGTGGGAATCTGTAATCATGGAGGCAATGTGTATTTATTTATAAACTTTGAAACTAGATATATTTTTTTAACAATAAGTGTAAAAGTTGCAGAGGCACTAATGGCATTGCAATACCATAAACGAACCATCTAAAATGAGCCACAATGTCACTTAAAAAGCAAGTGACTGTGATATGTAGAGCAATAATTCCAGACTGAGACAAACCATTCACACATCATATTTTATTGGCCTCTAAATATGTCTTTATAGCCAAGGGCCGATAAGCCATCCAGAATAAGCCTCCCAAATAGGATCCGTTAGTAGGAGGCTGCGTATATGGGTGGCTTGGCCTTTATGCCACACTTGGTATTCATGGGACACTCCTATCTGTAGGCTGCATAATCATGGAGCCTTTTTGTGGGGGAAATATTCATACCAAGAGGTGTTCATTGTGGTATTAATTGTATTTTTTTTCTTTTTGATATAGAATATGCATGTTTTTAATGCAGGTGGTATTTAGTATTTGATGGAAATAGAATATTTCTACTATTGTCTTCGTATGAAATGTGTGTTGTGTTTATAATGTTGATGGAATTCCCTATTTTGTAGTATAAAGGCGAGACTTTCCAGAAATTCACCGATACAATGATTTCTTTCATTATCACATGTGCTGTGGCTAGGTAACACCATGCATATTATGATAAAACCTGGTTAACTGTATATGTTATCTCAATCGAAAATCATGACCCTAGAGGTAGGATGTTTTGGCAACAATATCCCAAAACGGTGTTGGACAAAACACAACCACATTAATGCTTATGGCGTGCACACAATTTGCAAGCATAGATGCTAATTCAACTTGACGTTGCTGAGAGTTTGGGAAATCACTTTGACAACTCGTACAAACACACTGATAGGAGCCAGCTTGCTGAGGGTCTCATCGCTAATTACTAACAAGCACTATAACAAATTTGGCTAGTACATTGTAGTTGTGTTTATTAAAATCTAATAGCCTGATCTGGTTATCAATGGAATCGCACTCACTACTATTCTGATAATGACACATTACGGAAAAGAGCTTTCAAAGCCAACCCTAAAGAATATGTACATCACCAGCAACCTTCAATTAAGACCCCCTCTGTGTTAACACCACCTCCAGTTCTCGAAGTTCCAAACGCCCATGCGCATGCCACCATGGGCATGTATTTAAAAGATACCACCACATCTGTATTGAGACCACTTAAAAAACAGTCCCTCGAGCATTCTCAACACAGAGGCTCTACTGTAAACGTAACTGTAGCAAGGCATACGAAAAATTGCATCAGAGAAGAAACAAAAGTTAATAAACAAAGCGACGGAGCCTCACACCCTTTGTGGATAGGGGCTAATCAGGTGAAACGTGAGGAGGCAGTGCCCGTGGAGTCCGCCCGTACGGCCAGATTCAATAATGCATTGATGGGACACGCCATTTCGGCATTCAATGTCGTTTGGACTTTATCTGCTGAAAGCCGTAATGCGGCGTGTATCGCTTTTCGCTGTTAGTGGAGAGCGAGTGGTTTTACGCATCATGGCATCACTGTTTTTTTAACAATACTTTTTTTCTGTCTGGATTTTACACAATTTTATCTGCCAACCTTCTCAAGGCACCCAATAGTTAACAAAACATATGGTTTTACATGACAGAGAACACTTTTGTCGACGTTGACATGATGAAATTATGAATATGACTTAGCATTTATGGAAAGGCAAAGAAGGAAAACATATAAACAGTATTTAAGATCAGTGCATAATTATATAGTACAATGTGCAAGTGCAAATTATAGTTTGCAATAAAATGTGCGACATGGATTCAACACTGTCCGTTGCTGCATAAACTCGTTATCTCGAATAGGGAGGAATGCTCGAGGAAATGTGTGTTCGAGAAAGCCAACTGATAGATGTTGATAATGCAGTTGAACGGAGACAGAACATTCGAGATAAGCAATATGTAGATAAAGACGTACTTTATATACTTTTTGCTATGGAGATATGGATATATTGAAGTCAAATCTCTCTTTAGTTTGACAAGTTTGTTGGAGTTACTAAGAGTTACCATCTCAAGTCAATTATTGAATAGTAGTCCCCTAGATATACGGTGTTTAATAAGAGTGTAATCCTTGCATTGAAAACAAGGATGCTCCACATGTTGTGATGAATACAAAAATATGCAAGCATAATGAGAGAAAAATAGAAAATGCAGTAGAACCTCTCTATTAAGACCAGACAGGGGCTGACCTCGAGTGGTCTCAAATAAGAAGTGGTCTACATGTATATATGGATGTTCACAGTGGTCTTATTTTGAAACCTTGTAAGTATGATTTTTTTTATCGAGGTGGACTCATTACATATGTGGTCCTAATTGGAGATTGAACTGTACACTCATTTCAAAGCGGCATATGTGTTGGGACGAGAGGAAAATCACCCGCTCAAGTAGACATTCCAGAATCTCGCCTGTCACTCCACTGGTCTCAACCTGCCATTTAGCTGTCAATGAAAACAAACTGTTTGTCCTTATAGCTACAGTAGAATCTCAAATTAAGACCGCCTCTATGATAAGACCACTATTCACGGTCTGAAACCTTCATAATTAAGCTACCAAAATGAGCATCTGTATAGAGACAACCTCTCTATTGAGACCAAAGGTTGTTCTAATAGAAAGATTCTATTATATAGGAGGATTAGTATCCAATCTAGAATTGAGTGAAGGTTACAGAGGAGCCTGTATATTTCCGTATCGTGTGTACATATGTAATTAGATCGAGCCGGATACGCATATGTATTGCATAAAAGTGTTAAAATAAGTCTGATTAATATTCAATTCAACTATCGCAATTCTTTATTGTCGCACCTTCTTATCAATAAATTAACATTGCTGAAGACAATCTTTCAATTTACTAACTTAAATGGCCCTACCGGTAATCGAACTATCAGCCTCGTGGTTGTGATTCAATGCAATAAAATAGTTCACTAAAATATTACTTTTACAGTGCATATTCTATCAAGTGTCTATATGTGCGCATGTAACCTGAAACAAATTATGCTTCATTTGAAAAAAGGTAACGTGTTCCACAATTTAGGTGGCAGAATCTCAAACGCAAGATCCAGGGTGATACCGTCATTCCAAGCTGTGCTAAACTACCATTCCGTTCATCTTTGTTGCTGCAGAAGCGCATAACACCAAATATATTAGAAAATTGCATCTCATATAGGGAAAGAAGATACAAGGCCCAGAAGCGGCAATAAAGAACATTCCTGCTTAACCTCACAGATGCAAATGTGTCGGCCAATAATCAGATGATCTGTCACTTTCTTTGACATTACATTACGCCAAATTGGGTTTGTAAATTGCGCAATGTGGACGGCAGCAATGGATGTGTAAATCGCCGGTATAGACACGCATATATTTCACATACATTCTCATCGAACGTGCTGTGGCTTGTGAATGTGCGTGTGCGTGTGTTTGGCTGTGGCATGAGGATGCTGGGTGATTGGAGACGCCCAGGGGGAAGCTAGTGTTGCGGGATAAGGTGTTTATATATCAATAGGTAGTTTGAAAAACGGTTGTTGTTGTTGCTGCTGCTGCTGCTGCTCCTGCTGCTTTACCGTATGTCATTGATTACTCGTATGGTCTTGAGATACCGGTAGTAGCCAGCCTGGATGGCTTGCTAACTAAAACCCTTTTCCAAATAATAATACGCTGAGTTGATAGGTGCATAGGCAGATTCATGGATTCATGGGGGGGGGCAGGGCCCCCCCCTTTCCCACCAAAATACTTCATTTTCGTAGGGTTTTTGATGAAATCCTTTAGTGCGCCCCCCCCCCCTGTTCCTTAAGTGAGCCCCCCTTTCCAAAAACCTGGATCTGCCTATGTAGGTGTTAACTTGACCATCAAACAAACTATTTTAAAATGGGCTGTGAATTTCTCATTTATCTTATACCTGTCTTGTGAGTGCGACTTCACTGTATGAAACAAACTAGATTGTATTCAAAATATCATAGAATTATTCAAATCAAGAGAATATGTAATGCCCTGGGTGTTTTGACGATGATAAGTTGTGAACTTAGAGTTTTTAGACGGGTTTTTAGACGGGACCAACATGTACCTACATGGACCTACATATTACCTACGTTCATCTTCTCATTTTCAACTGTTGTGTCACAATGTTGAGCAAAAAAATCACAACAATAACAACGCTTCAAAATTCATACACCGCCGCCAGAATTCATGAAAAAAGATGGAAAACGCATTGAAAAATGACAGCAACCGAGGCTCTGATTCAGGCGTAGACATTATTAAGCGCATGCGCAGGACAGAAGTCTCCTTCACAGTGATACGTTTCGCGTCGAGAGCTGTGACGTCGTAATGTACCTCGTGTGTGAGGAGACTCTGTAATGGGAGGAAAGCGGCAATACTGACAAAAAGTTGTGTCTGGGAGATGCAGTGGTTTACTTATACACACCACAGGCTGATTTTGATACCATTTCAGTTATTAAGCAGCTTACTGTGGTTAGGTGGTTAAGTTTAAGGCTGAATATCAAAATTTCCGCAGTTTTCTTCTTTTGTTTTGTTTGTTCTTCCTCAGTTTATTCTACAGTGCACACATTATTTTTGTACATACGTGTATATAGCAAAACTATATTTTTAACTGTGTATAATTGCAATTAATGTCATTATAACGTGTAACTAGAGTATTATCTAGTTTGCCAACAATTGAAATATTTGTACAGTGCAACCCCTATTATGTCCACCCCCATAAATAGACTACCTCTGCAGGAAGACCCTATTTTGCGTTCGCAAGCCTTCATATAGAGACGAATGCGAACCTCCACACAGAGACCACCTCCATATTGAGACCACTTAAGGCCAGTTCCGGGGATGGTTTCAAAAGAGAAGTTCCACTGTATTAAGCAAAATCTTGCAGCATTTCCTGGTCTTCTATGCAGAAAACAACAGCAAGGTTAAACGCCATTCACCTATGAAAAACTAATTATTGACACGAGTGCAAATCTATCTGCATTAAACAAGGCGTGAATACATTTACTCATCAGACCCTCTGTAAAATGCAGATGGTAGCACTGCACTCTGTGATTGATCATGTTATTTGTACACACATAAGGGGGCGTCGATTCGCACCTAAGTTCATATTGAATTAACCTTCGCAAGTAGATGCCCCTTTGGCAAAAAGTGCATAATTATTGCGCATTGTTGTGTACAGGAATAGCAATGATGTTTATACGCATGAGTAACTTTGTGTTTTAGAAAGTTAGTTCAATATCAAATACTGTTTTATGACAAATGATACATGAGAAAATATTTTGTAATACGTATTCAGTTAAATGTGTCCCGTTTATATGTGTTCGTTGGCTGGAAAGTGAAAGTAAAGGTATACTTTGTTGAAAGATGAGTGTTTTTGTAAGATGTATGTGTGATCATCTTTATTAAAATTCTTTATCAAACATTTTAGTTCATTTGTCAGTCTGGAGGAATCTTATGACATTTCTGTGCCAACAGGACTAAAGTCTGTGGTGGAAATCGCTGTTCTAGACCTAAAATACAGTTGTATACAGAGAAAGAATGTTAGTGCAAGATGTAATTCATATTAAAGTAGTGTCTGAGTTTGCAAATTCAATGATAAAATGTTTCTCAGTCCGCGACATTTATAATGCTAGGTTCTAGCTGTGTTATAAATACAGAGACACTGGAAATTCCTTCAGTTTCATGTAGATGGTCATCTACGGCCGTACGGCGGCCGTGCGTTGTTGTGGGCTTACGCCCTAATATTTCTTATTTGCGGTATTCACTAAACTAAGCATTATTTATTTTCTAACAATAGAATTTTGACAATGTGGCTACCAGTCCTGGGCAGTGTATCAAACATTGTGTGCATTAAACCTGCAACTGGGGTGGAACTTGATAAGTCATCCACTTTTTTCCACCCCTGCCATCTACTATGGTAATTTTAAATATTATAATGTTTTAAAACTTATTGTTAACTGTCTGTAGTTTATATCATGAATTATATTTGTAAATATGGAAAAATAAACTAAATAAAATGAATAAACTAAGTAAACTAAACCAGCCTAGACCTTGGTCCACTGGGCATTGGGTTCAAACCGGGGTTCAAACCAACTATAGTATCTGAGTATATGGGCTAGAAGTGCGACGCCATATGCATTCTCAAGTTATAATGTGATATATCGCAGACTCATTACTGGAGCAATATCTCCTTATAAAAGAGTTAATGTTATATGATTGCTAAGTGTATTTTAACAAAATTCATATTAGATATGTGATGTCTTTTTAGCATTAAAATAACTAAGCAGTGTACATTGTATGTGGCCATCTGTGTGTAACCCAGATAAACAGATAATCAACATTTTAGTTCTGTTTTAAAAATTCATATCAAATTTTATTTAAAGAAACCCAAATTCTATTTTTCAACAACACAATGGTCTGAATTTTGGCCACAATATTTATTAAGGCAAAATCTTACAGCCATTTACTCGGGGGAATAATGCATACATTGATATTGAAATGTCACAAGGAGTTCTATATAATTGAGTATGCTTTTAATAAAATGAATTGAATGTTACAAACTTAAAATTGAACTGATAAATAACCATACTACAGAATCTACAGTATCATGTATAAAATAACACATTTGAGATTGCAAAAATAAACATTATTATATTTGAGGTTCTGCCCAAAATCATGTAGTGTTGATATCATGCAACTGTAACATAAACCATTCCATGTCATTTAAAGTAGGCTGAACTGTATGTAAAACTTATGTATGTATTGAGATATTTGACTATTCACAATCCACACAGTATGAAAACTATTGAGATCACACCAGCAGTTGTTTGTACAACATTGATACATATTTTAAAAGGTTTAAATGTTGCTGAAATAAAACAAAAACTTTGTGCCTTATGAAGGCATACTTTGAAAAGCAATGCTGTCCAATTGGTTCATTAGTCATTGCACTAGAGCAAGAGAAGACAGTATGCCTACCAGTTCTTTCAAACCACAAGTGAAATGCTTCACTTGAAAGCTATATTGAACTTATTCAATACAGTAGTGTATGCCAACACTTTTGGTGCAGCAATAGTGGTCCTTCAAATTCTTCAAAAGACAATATTTGTCAATTATCCGATAATGTCTCAAAAGATAGATTATTGTTGACTATTTGCAGGCAAATAGTATAACATTATTCAGGTGGATTGTGTATATTTATTTCAAATTTCTATATAGATAATATCTCACCAACACAATTTTCCACTTCACAACCTTCATAAAGAGACAACCACAAAACTTAAAGATAGGACATGACTATTGGTACCACATAATGTAAGGCAATAAACGAAGTGGTATTATTGAGATGTTACATGAATAATGTATAGACTGTGTTAATACCATCTCCTCTTGCTTTAGCACAGTGGCAATGATGACACATCCACTTCTCAGTCAATATCGTTCACATATTTTTCAAACACACAATATGCACCGTACAACACTTTCTTGAGTTCATTTCCTCGCAAACTGAGTCCTGGTCCACGGTTCTTTCTTTGAAAGTAATGTGGTTTCTTGAATAGTTAGATAATATGTTTCACAACTCTCCTGCCACTTGTTTTTTCCCATCGGCATTATAGAACTTTACATATATAACCTGATTCACTCAGATTATGTCCAAATACAGTCAAATCCACTTTCAGAATCACAAATAAGCACAATAACTACATATCCCTTCACATGACATCACATAGAAATGATAATAATATCATCGTCATACACACATACAACACAAGTATGCCCAGTCCATAGATACATTTGAAGAAATGACAATAATATCAGCGGCATAGTACACACAACACAGGTATGCCCAGTCCAAAGAAATGATAATAAAATCATCGGCATAACTCACATACAACACAAGTATGCCCAGTCCATGGATAGAAATGATAACTATATCATCAGCATAACACACATCTCAAAAAGGGTATGCCCAGTCCAAAGAAATGACTATAATATCATCGGCATAACACACACACACAACACAACTTTGCCCAGTCCAAAGAAATGACTATAATATCATCGGCATAGCTCACACAAAACACAAGTACGCACGCTCCGTTCCAGCCAGCCACTACACACTGTCCCTGTGCTGGTGCTGTCCAGTGTGGGGACTCTCGTACACGTGCACTCCCCCCTTGGTTATATGGTAGCCCGGTGGCACCGTGCCGTAGGGCACGAACGTGTGCGTGGTGTGGTGGAAGCGGTCCTTGTTGTGCGGGGCCCCCGTCATAGTGTCTGTGGTATACTTGAGTGCTGACATGTCTGCTGCCCTGCAGCCACCCCCTCCTTGTTGTTGTTGGACCTCCCCAGGGTGGGTGGCAGGGTATGGCTCCAGTTTGGACTCGTCCAGTATGTAGGAGGCTGCTCGGTATGTGCTGTTTGGTGGGCCTGCCCTCTGGCGCTGTCTGAAAAAACACGTCTGTATAGAATTTTTGCTGGGGGTGAATTTCAGGGGGTTCTTGTTTTGTTTTTCCTCTCAACGTTGCTTCACATGTGATCATTTGCTATCTAAAATGGCTCTTAATACTCAAGAACTTTGTCAATCTTCCAATGCTCTACGCTCAGCCTGTTCCAGTAACATACCATGCCGGACAAGTTGGTGTGCAAATATAATTGCCAGTTGACAAGTGTAACTATTTAAATAATATGTACAACATGTGCTATGCTATAAGCATACTATAATCATAATGGATATCATTCGTCATGAAATGAATGAATAACACGTACATGCTTGTATACGAATTCACGTCCTGCAAGCGTGGCTGTTAGTTTACGTGGCCGGCATTAGCTGGCAGGCACACAAACTTGACCAGCAGACCAGTCTTAACGTGTTCTGCTCAAAACTTACACTGTAGTCAATATAACCATACAAGACAACCTCTCCATTGACAACAGCTCTATATTAAGACCACTTTTTATGGTCCCAAACCTTCATAAGGCTACCACAATCAACCTAATTATAAAGACCACCCCTCCATTGAGACCAAAGGTGGTCATAATAGAGAGGTTCTATCTCATTTATTTACCCAAGAAGAGCTGGATGTGAGTGGCCCACGTACCGCTTGTAGTATCTGGAGGCGCAGATGAGGAGGATGCCGCCGAGGAAGACGCCAAGCGCCACGCCCACGGCCACCACGACGAGGATGCCATACGGAAACGTGGCCAGCGTCTCGTCAAACGCCTTGCCCAGCGTCAGGCTCGTGCCGCCTGCTAGTGAGACACCAACAAGGTTGGAGTGAGTCAATATGTCATACTATATAATCCTCTGTAATATATTTCAATATAACTCTTGGTACTTAATCCCCGCCTGCTAGTGAGACACCGGCAAGGTTTGAATGAGTCAATATGTCATACTATATAATCCCCTGTAATACATTTCAATGTAGATTTTTGTACTTAATCCCCATTTGTGACTATACTGCATTTTGCTTGTATGGGAAAGCAGTTGTAAACCAGACACTGACGACAACGTTTTTTTACTAGTGTATATAAATAAACTTTACTATATAATGAATTGTGAATGACTTGAACATTGAATAATGATATGCATGTAGTGTAGTGATGCAGTTGAAGTTCTTGTGAGGCACGTGGAATAAGAGAACAGTTATTACGTGTGTGGGCTTTCGGAGGATGTCGGGAGGGATGGTTCTATCATATCATCTTCAATAAAAGATCAATAAAACCAACTTTAACCAAAATCCAATTATATTAAAACAATCACTTTACAATGACTATATACAAAAAAGTCTATGACCGTTCAAATCACATTTAAAAAATTTGAATTATTTCTAAGATTTTTAAGCACTTATAGGGATGATGAACTGGTCTGGGAGTGTGGGACCAAGTAAATATGATGCATATATAGTGCAGAATGGGTCCTAATCTTGTAGAGGAAGGCTACAGATCTCAATAGCAAAAGGGAACAATCGATATACTTTTATCTCTTTCACAATCTCACTTTATATGACATTAGAACAATGCAGTGTAATGGTATGAAGAGATTTAGTGAAATGAAATGTGCAGTACAAGACGTGAATATGTTCGGCCTTTGAATGTTATCAATCTACTTGCTACAAGATGAACCGGTAAAGTCTTTTAAGCTGAACAAACACAAAACAAAAACATGCAACAGCAACTTAATGGCTACTCATAAGTCAGGCAGATAAAATACGGCTTACAATATGTCAGGGCCTCTAAAAGGTTGGGGATAAATATGCACACGTTAATTATCCAAATGGCTACCTTGTGTACAGTGAATATACGAGCAGTGGACATATAATCAGTGGGGTCAGCTTTTAATTGATGCAATTGACAAAAACGTCTCCCTTAAGTCTTGAGTCAAGGATAAAGGATGTATATATTGTGACATGTAAACACATAAGAATTGGAGGGCACACGTGTATGTTTTAACAGATAGTAAATTTGTCCACCAGAAACAGTCACTTTAACCCATGAGTAGAGACTGCCAATGTATATGAGCAATGTGAAATAGATTCCTATGAACTGTCAATGCTGTACACCATCACACACCATCACATGTGTGAATACTCTAAATACTAAACAAATCAGATGTTAATTAACGCAACTTGGTTTTCAAATGAATGACCAGAAATAACAGTTTAATTAACAAACCATCCAACATGTGGATACCAATCCTATCTTCAATAAAACATAGCAATTTTGGAAAATCTACGGTTATACTCTCGTCACCGGAACTTCCGAAGTGAGTAAACGTTATAATGTGCGTGACTTCCATGCTGTATGAACTCACAGCGCAAAATGGGAGAAGTTTTTTCCAGCAGAAATCGCCACTTTAACCAATTTGCCAATTATCTATGAGCAATGTGAAAGAGAGATTCCTATGAACTAACAATGCTTCACCACGTACTTGGGCGCGCAGTTACCCGCCTGGGGAAGTTTGTCCAGCAGAAATCGCCACTTTAACCCATTTGCCAATTATCTATGAGCAATGTGAAAGAGAGATTACCATGAACTGACTATGCTTCACCGCGTACCTGGGGGCGTGCAGTTGCCGGGCGTGCCCTCCCACACGTTGTTGCGGCAGGTGAGAGTCCACTGCTCACCCGACGAGTTGCAGTGGACCATCAGCTGGCTGGACATCCGCTTGGTCCACGTGCCATACGCCGGCTCAGGGTCCGTACAGCCGAACACTGAAAGGGGAGATATACAGTTGAACCTCCACTTGACACCACCTCTATAAGGAGGCCACCTATATGATAAGACCACTTTTTCACGGTCACAGACCTTCATAAATCTAGCAAAACGAACCTCTGGATAGACGCCACCTCTCTATTGAGACCACTTGACACTGGTCCCAAAGGTGGTCCTAATAGTGAGTTCCTACTGTAAAGTGTGTCCAGGTGATCCTTGTCATGTGGTATAAGGCAGTGCCACTCATGATTCAATTAGTCACAGTTATTATCTGCCTTATCTCTAAACGTCATGGCATTTGTTCTTTAATTTTGAAAAGGAATCATTAGTGTTTAAAATTGATGATAGATTTTATTGGTATTTATAATTGGAAGCTTAGACATTTGTGTTAGCAAAAGCAGGTACTAACTTTGAGTAATTGAATCATGAGATATATAGTGTACTACAGGGTGGTCCGTGGCTACACTCACGGTTCTATATCTATAGTAGAGGGTGCGGTGGAAGAGTAGAGGTTTGTTCATGAAGACTTGACACCACTGAAAATGTAAGCTAGCCTATATGAATTTTAGGTGAAAAATAAGCCATGCCTAGCTGGTTGGGGAATTACATTGTACATGTACTTGTTGAATTGAAAAGTGCTAGAATATTTTTTTGGTGTTCATAATTTTAGTAAATATTTCACATGTATTGCCAAAATAATGATTATGCAAGGTACATTTTTATTATGTGATGGTAACAGTTGTTGACATTGTTTTATCTGAGGATTTCCGTCACACTGACTGTTTCATGTACAAAATTACATCTTATATCTTATTCAATACGTCTGTCTACTAAACCCATGGTTTATATATCGAACAACAGAAAAATGACACCCGTCCACTCCCAAGTTGAACGAACAAAAGAGCTATAAAAATGACCAGCATTAAGACGTGTGGCTATTTTCATTGTTTATGGGCAGAGCGTCCGAAAGAACAATAATACATGGCATGAACAAACGGCTGACCATAAACAATATGCTCTGGGATCGGGCTTGTTACCACAAAGTGTGTAGCAATATCCTTTCTAGTTTGCAAGTTACTGTTAGCACATCATCAACATTCAAATTTAATGGTGACTACAGAACTTGGCATATTTGTATTAAAGCTAAGTGCTCATATTCATCCTTTAAAGACACCTTTAGTATTACGGAATCGATATACATGTATTTGTCAAAATTGATTTTGAGCATTTAAGATCTTCCCAATTACATTGAATTAGGTTAAAACATGCATAATGGATTAGATGAACATTGATCACCATTTGAACTATGTTGCGAGACCTCTCATTGGTTGATGCACCCTAGGTCGTTGTGCATATTTCCATGCTTGAAACTAAAGGGCAAAATTGTGTACAAGATGGCAAAGATAATTCATTGTGCTTACATATATCTTCCTCAATGTCAATAATTGATATGTTTACATGTATGGGAATATCAATGAGGAAGAGGAGGCAAGCAAAATTGACAGGTGTAGAATCTCTCCAAATTAGTGATAGCTTTGCAATGAATGGAAACACTTTGGAAAACCATTGAGAGTACATTGCGTCCTCTCTATTTTATAGAGTTTGAATATATCATAAAAGGGGATGTTTAAAATCTATCTATGGTTTTAAATGGTTAGGTAGTGAACACGACAATGTTACGTTATTATCATGTGCTTTGGTACTGTACACGAGTACATATAACCAATTGAACTACACACGTAATATCTACAATTGCAAAGTCCGCACATCACAAGAATTAAAAAAAACGCTCCACACACAGTCCTCATACATCCAGACACACACAGTGCCATTGTAGATAGAGAGCCCAAACAGACGATTCCCCCTCAGTGAGGAGAATAAAAAACAGCCTCCATTCATCATAACTAGCTGCTTCAACGGCGGCTCAGCAAAAAGGCTGGCTCGTCTACGGCATATGGAAGACATAGCTCCTCAAATATTTATAGCCAATCTCAATCTTTATAACATTAGGCACCAGTGCGGATGCCACCCCCTGATACTAGCACGGCGATGACAAGGCAATTCTTCTCTGTAAATTACCTTGCCACTATCCATCAATGTGGAAACTGGCGACCAAAGACGTAATTCCTCATAGCATAAACATTGGCTTTTTAATGACCACGTGGGACCGTTGCGTGTACCGCTCACGTGGGTGAGGGCGTTATGACAGCTAGCAGATTACCAGCATGCATTTATTATGAGTCTCACCCCTTTTGCCTGCTGTATTTATCTCTTCCTAAGAGTCATTCGTTCTTAGTGTATGGCTTGAGGTTGGTTGTTTTTTTCCCACAGTAATCTATAGGTGTGTCAAGCTATCCTTGAAATTTGGATGAGTTTCATGAAGGTTTAAGTCAAGGTGACACTGTGATAACTTGCTATGTGTTTGACAATTATCTTTCGCTTATATCTTCACACATTTTTAGTTTCAGTTCTTCTTTTTAACTTTTCACACCTGACGTGTAATAACACCATTGCCATATTTTTAATCGTTCCATGGAATACGTTAGTACGGTACCTATCTCATGTGGATTTCTTCAGCAGAAGTGAAAAATGTCCACATAAGACAGGTGTCTTTAAAAGGGAGGTTCACTTTGTTTAGTGGATAGAGTCTAGATATTTCTTTGAGGGGGGGGGGTCCACTTACGAGGGCGGGTCAAAATATTAGTAGTAATTCTAGGTTTAATGGTGTGGACGGGGGTGCTGACATTTTTAAACACATTTAAGGGTGGGAAGGCTGAGAATGATACCATAATGGTTTCATAATTTACCCCCGCCCCCCTTCCCATGGGATAACAGTAGCCTCCTTACCGTTGTATCTGATGTAAGTGTAAACAATCCGATTTATATCTTCAAATGGCTATACCTCTTCGATAAAGTCAAGTCACCAATTCTTATTATGTTGATAGAGCCTTTAAAAAGAAGCACCTAAATTATGGATTAAACTTCCTCTATCCATTCGACAGTCCAAGACTCTTGCCATTTTAAAATCCCAGTTCAAGCACCATTTGTCTTTGAAGAGGCTCACGAGCGCATATGAACAATTCGTGGAATGTGCGCTATAGAAATTCATATTGTATTGTATTACATTGTATTGCGTTGTATTGCATTTAATTGTATATTGAAGCACCATTTGTTTAAGGAGGCTCACAAGTGCACATGAACACTTTGTGGAATGTGCGATATAGAAGTTCATATTGTATTGCATTGTATTGTGTCACATTGCATTGCATTGCATTGTATTACTCTGTATTGTATTGTATTGCGTTGTAATGCATTGAATCACATTGCATTGTATTGTATCAAGCTCACCGTCGTATCTGATGAGGAAGTAGACGTCGCTGGTCTTGCGGGTGAGCACCTCCAGCGTGACGCGGTGAGTTGAGCTGGTGAACACCATGCTCTCCCGCGGCTCACCCTCGCACTCAGTGACCGTCTTCACGTAGTCGCCGTCCCGCAGGGTCATGTACCTGGAACACACGCAGAAGGAAGGGCTGCGTTAATATACACTTTTATCTCATGTTTATAGTACAGTAGAACCTCTCTATTAAGACCACTCATGGGACCGACCTGTCTCAATGGAGAGGTGGTTTTGATATGGAGGTTTCCATGGGAATCATTTGAAGGATTGGTACTTAGAAAAGTGGTCTTATTATAGAGGTCGCTCTGTATGGACGTGGTCCTAAAAGGAGGTTTTACTGTGCACTTTTGTCTCATGTTTATAATATATCATCTTTAGGTTTTTAACTTTGTAGTAATATAGTTCAATTTTTCCACCAGTACACCTCTCACCCAATCAGAATCGAGTATGTTTAGCAGCCATGATGGGAGATAATTTATTATCTCAAAGGTCACTTACTATATAATGAAGTGATCCATTTCTGTGGTAGTGCAGCATATGTATTATACAGTAGAACCTCGCTATTAGAACCACCTTCGGGACCAGTGCTCAGTGATCTCAATAGAAAGGTGGTCTCCATACAGAGGGGTGTTTTGGTAGCTTTATGATGGTTTGGGACCATGAAACGAGGTCTTATTGAGGTGGTCTCAAAATAGAGGTGGTCTTAATTGGAGGTTTAACGATACACTTTTATCTCACGTTTTTATATCATTTTTAGTTTTTAAACTTTGTAGTGATAGAGATCAATTTTTCCACTACACCTCCCAGCCAATCAGAATCGAGTATTCATAGCAACCATGATGGGAGAGAATTTACCATCTCAAAGGTCACTTATCATACAGAAGTGATCAAGTTATGTGACAGTGCAGCATATACATGTATACAATATGTACTCACTGGTAGCATATCCTCGGTCGCGTATTTCTGTCGGCGACATCCTTGCCGCCCTCTGGAATCCGCGCGAAGTTGATCAAGGTTATGTTGATCTGCTGTCCGGGCTGGCCTTCAATTACCCATGGGCAGTTGGACGATCCTTTGTTCGTCTCCATGGTGACGGAGTTGGCCAGGTAGCCGGTGGGGTACGCCGATACCCGGATGGGTGCTCCCGCCAGACAGGAGGCTCGTGGACCGGTCTCGACTGAAATATTATTGGAGGGTACATTAGCATTGTGGTCGAATAATGTAGCATTGAGCGCTGAATGTGCTGGAAATGCAAGAATGTGAAAAATGATCAATTGATCAACAAGTGTGCCAATGACCTGAGAAAAATGTTAAGTCGCGAGAACAAGACTTGGATCTTGGCAATAAAAAACCACCAGATTTATATTTGCATTATAACTAGGTAAACTTTGGGATTGTGAACATGAAGGAACGATACAACATTTGATAGTACAAAGTTGATAAAAAGTAAGATTTTTATTTGTTTCATATTTTTTTGTTGGGACAACGTTGATGATTTTGTGTAAGAAATGATTTAAACTGGAACATCATTCCAGAGAAGTAATAAGTATAAGATAGGTGGCTTAAAAAGAGAACCTAAATTATTATATGATATGCAGGAAAAACTGGGTGTACGCATGTACAGGTTCCTCTGTAGGCTGTTAGCTAAGTTCAAGTTTTGTTTGTGCTTTCATTTCCTGGAATAGCCTCACTATTGCAAAATCTTAATAAACAAGCAAGATATATATGTACGTGAAGATGAAGTGCGAGGTAAATACCAAATGCTCGTCTAAGTCATAAAGCATACTATAACAAACGACTTGAGAATTTTCAAAAGAGCACGCACTTACTCTAAAGGTATCCAGGGTTCACGGAACCCTCCAGAATGGGTCATCCCTATTACACAATCCATTTAACAATGCCACAATCAAATTTGATAAGATTACTAATGTCTGGAGCCCGTTGAATCAATCTAATTTGCTGAGATATGTTTGAAACCTGTGCTTGTGTTCACCCGTCGAATATACCGCATGTGGGACTCCCTCAGGCCAAGTACTCATTTGATTACAGCTATCTCTTGCTGTAAAAGGTTACCATACAGCATGATGTCAAATTATAAAGTCAGAACAAAGTGATTTGACTACCTAACCTTTGGTTGGTTTGGAGAACAGAACAATCTGGTGTGACTACCTAACCTTTGGTTGATTTGGTGAACAGAACAAAGGTGTGTGACTAGCTAACCTTGGTTGGTTTGGTGAACAGAATATAGTAATGCTACTACCTAGCCTTTGTTTGGTTTGGTGAACAGAATAGTGGTGTGACTACCTAACCTTTAGTTGGCTTGATGAACAGAACAAAGTGGTGTAACGTCCTAACCTTCGGTGAGGTGAACAGAATATAGTGATACTACTACTACTACCTAACTTTTGGTTGGGTGCCTCCACTACCCAAGTTTGAAAAACAACTTCACGAGAATGGCTATTTGGCATTACGATAGTCCAACTGTGGTCAATAGTGCACACGTATTAGGCGGGTGATTTATCTGCTGAGTAAAAGGGTGAGTAGTACGGCTGATGGGAAAGAGGGGGAAAGCCTCACTTGAAGGTCACGCAGATATGCAAAGAGGCCTGCAACATTTTATAGTGGGGCTTATACAATGAAATGAACACAATCCAATATATGCAGCATTTTGTCAGCTTTGTATGTATGGTGCTACTGAAAATGCAAACTATGTCTTGTGAAGTTTTGTTTGCAGGAAACAGAGACATGTATCTTTGATGAACGGATAAAACAATGCTGCTGCGTATCCGTGGACTATACGGACAGATTATAAACACCGTGCATGATGATTTCATTGCTATTCTCTCTGTCATATAGGCAAAATGCTACCTCGACCCCAGCAAAAACTGTGAAGAAGAGCAACAAGGGGAAGCAGAAAAGGTCATCTCTAAGTTTGGTGGGTAGCAGAGGAAATGATGGAGGTAATACGTCAGGCTATTGGCCATCAGGTTCACACGCACCCCGCCAGAGAGTAGGGTTGTTTACCGCCCGCCTAATGGGCGATGATCTATGACATGAGGCCACGGCGGGATCAGCGCCCATTTGCTGGGGGGAGATATGGACGGAAGTTAGGGGGTTGGGGTGGGGGTAAAGTGTGTATTGGGGGCTTTATTAGGGGACGAAGTTTTATATATCACATTGCAGCAATGTTATATATGTACATGTATGTATATAGAATGGATTGTAATGTAATGCAGTGTAATAGAATAGAACGAATGGAACAGAACAGAAAAGAATAGAATAGAATAGAATGGAATGGAATGGAGTGAAATAGAACCATTTATGTTCAGATTAAGTAATAAAAACTGTGCATGAAATCATAAAATAGAACCACATTTGAAAAAATATATCAGACAGTGTATACACATTTTCCCATTTTGAGTAGCTACAACACACATGTAGGCTTTGTTTCATATTTTGTTAATCATCTTTTGCATGGGCCAGATAGGAAGGAAGTGAGTGTATGATGAAGGGGGGGGGGGTATTGTGGATCAGTATTTTTTGTAGCCTACAATATTGCAGTTACGTAGGCCTTGTTTCATTTTTCATATTTACATGGCCGGACGTAGAAGGAAATCACCGGTCAAATGTGAAGGGACTATAATGTGTGGGAGTAAATTAGTAGGGGTCACCATGCCATGCATCCCATGGCGATACCATAGCATTTTATCTCTATTTCATTTTCAGACTTTTAGACTTGTAGTGATTTTTCTCTTTCAGTATTTTCTTTCCATGCGCAATTTCAAATAGCACATATAAATAGATCTCTTGACATTAAAGCCCACTACCATATATTAGTTTGCAGAGGTAGCAATACTGTCAAACATTTGTACATCCCCATCCACTCGGCAAGTTCTGAGAAGAGCTTTCTCTAGTGGTGCGAAAAGATGATTCCCCGTGAAAGGAGGGGGCTCGATTGCGTGGGAGATGAAAGGCTGTGGTGGGGAAAGGTAATCCTTTTGAAGGCGGCATTGTCAGAGAGGGGAGGGCTTTTCTGTATGGACGTAACACCATGATACATGTGCGGGGCTAATGTAGAATGGTGTTTGTGAAACGCAACTACAGTTCACATTGGCAGATCCATTTTTTTTAAATGGGGGATTGGGGGAAGGGGCGGGGGGGGGCAGCCACAGGTTTTCATGGGTTCTGTACGTTCGAGGGCATGCAGAGATGTTAGAAGCAATATTAAATGAACTTTTTATGGGAAAAAGGTTTGGGTGCACCCCTGTTCGACCTTGTAGTGTTGTTCACAATTAGCTTTGTTTTAAAATATGTTGGCAGCGTTGAAAGTTGAAGGTTTGGGGCTGAAGGGTCCGAATCAAGCTAATGCACATACAGAAAATCCCAAGCGAAAGCTAGTTGTATGAATGCCTTACAAAATACCTACAAAATACGGGTCCTAAAATGAATTAGCATTCACCATTGCAACAGAACGCATCTATTAGCATTTGCCATTTAATGAAGTGTCAAATTTTCATAGTATCATTGCGCTGGTGAATGGATGAATAAAGCGTGCAGGAATGTTTAAGATATTACAGCAAAAACAGAAATTCATTTTGCTTTTGTGGGCACCAGCCAGCGGACTTTGAAAGATTTCAAGGGCAAAGAGGAAGCTTATATTAAATATGGCTGTTTTGTTGAGTTGCTCCATGCCCCTTTGATAAATGATGATTAAAGCTTTGTGGCCGCAAATGTTTCAGATACATATGAATAGTTTGTGGTTTTACTGTGTGTTCTTTTTTGAGGTCTTTTAAGGTTAAGACTTTGCCTTTTATGGTGTATGAGTATACATACATGTAGTGATATTTGTGGCAAGTTTATGCAAACAAACATGCTGGAAGATGCTGGATGCTCAATTGATTAAAAGGTCTTGCAGACTGATTCACTCGTTAAAACCAACATTTGAGCTAATTTTACAAGCCTAACTAGGAAGGCAGACTGACAAAGATCCGAGAGAATTGGCAGAAAGCTGTATGCACACTTGTAAAGTCAGCTCAAAATTTGGTTGAAAAACAAGGTATTTACCATACATGTTGGAATAGTTTTCAAATCTATAAACAAGCCTACTCAAATTAATATAAAATTCCCAACAAGCACAAAAACCAAACAAACACATTTACGCCAAACACAATCTAAACCTTCTAATACCATAAACAGCTCTGGCCGAAAATGAGTAATCATATCAGACGAGAATTATTGATGGGCCAAACAAGTGCTCATGACAATGGGCCCAGAGGGAGCTGTGTTGGAGCTACCTCGTTCTAGACAAGCCATAGTCTTTCAAAAGAATTTGTACATGTACATCATAGTTTTAGTCATTGAAGCCAACAGCACTCGTGGCAATGATCATATGTTAAGTGTACCGCTTAATAGCACGTGGAAATTGTGATCTGCTTTAACTCAGATTGGCATGTAAGTATATACGTTTATTAACATTCAATTAAGGAAATGCAGACATTATATTAAGGGTTAAAAGTAAGAGTTATACACGTGTGGTGTTACATGGATAATCTAACATTGAACATTTGGTTAATGAGTACGCAAAAAAGTCTTAAAATACAAAAATCTAACATTGTACTACCATAGTACTATATAATGTAACATCGAACATTTTGTTAATGAATACACAAAAACATAATCTTAAAACACATAAATTTACGTTTGATAAAGGGTAATCTGTTCCAATTAAAATTTAAAAAAACCTGGGAGGCTAGCTGACAAGGGATATAGACATAATAGACACGTATGGTGCCGCCGCAAATCGGCGATGGTCCTGCCACCATGGGGCCTTTGTGACCCCACTGTCTGTCTGTGTGCAAGTATGAAACTGCGACGCCTCTAACGTTTAGGAACGTTGGTCCAATGGATCAAGGCGCTTGACTACACATACATAAGACCAATCTGTAGTGTATCACAACATCCCGAAGTTCGATTCTGTAGCATTCCAACGCTTTGCAAGTCAAGTCAAAATTGTTTATCATACTGACATGTGGCATATATGAGTACCTCGAGTGCGACTTACAAAATCATTAATCAACCTGCCTTCCCCCTACCTGACTGGCAGTGGTGGCGCGCTTTCATGTAGGCAGACAGGTCGGCGGGGCAGGGCTGCGAGCCGTGAAGCACGCCCACCAGGAAGCTACAGCGGGGCCGGCCCGAGCACAGGCGGTCCACCCGGTCCAGCACCTGGTGGGGAGAATTACCGGGATTACTCAAAGGCAGATCCAGGTTTTTAAAAGGCACTTGAAGGATTTCATGGGTTTCGTATGCGTGATCGGTGGCAAATGTGTAAAAAAAACTATGAAAATGAAATTTTGGGGTGGGAAAAGCAGGGGTGCGCGCCCCCTGCGCCCCCTGGATCTGCCTATGAATTACTGAAGTGGAATATGAGGAGTCGAAGGATAATAACTTCTGTGTGAAATGAAAAGCAATCAAGGAGTCCACTCAGAAGGTGGATAGTGCTAATAGAACACATCAAATTGCAGTAAATTACACTACGGTAACAGAAGACTGTTACAAAGAGGTTGTTATAATGGTAAAAAAATCCCTCATCCCACAATCCTAACTGTTGGTGTCTTATTTCCCACATCCCTCTTGATTTTCCATTTCCCCCACATCCCACTTACTTCTAATCACACATTCGTCTTCTTTCCGTATTTCCCACATCCCTCATATTCCACTTACCTAAATACCCACATCCTTTTGTTCAACCTTTTTCCCCACTTCTCCCTTTCCAGCCTCCCCCCCCCCCCCCCCCCCCCAATCCCAATTCCTTAACAAACCCCACTTCAGTACATCTCATATAAATATACAGTGTAACTTGTTACATTTGAACTCACAGACGACCCACACTTTATTCTTTTCTTTTAGTTGGTTCATTTATGTAATGAATTGTGTGTGCGTGGCTGTGAGTTCAAATGTATCAAAGCTTCATAAGTTTTCTGATTATAAAGTCCAACTTATATATAAACTTATATCATCAAATGTTTTTCTCTGACTGGCGCCAAATCACAAATTTTACACTATTTATATTAAAGTCATCCTAATTCAGTACACCCTATTAATATTATATAACTTGGTCAAGCATGATTTATACACTGCAATAATTTTGCAATAATGGGCGCTACATACAGTACAATGCAGTATCGTATATTACAGTATCGCTGTGAGCACTCACGTCGGTGGAGCAGGGCATGGCACCGTAGTTCTCCTTCACGCACTTGCCGATGGCCATGCGGCCGTACTCAGCGCGCTCCATCACCACCACGGTGCCGCGCTTCTCCTCACACGACGCCGAGAATGTCTCCAGCTGGCAGTACTCGCCGTCCGTGACACCGGCTGTGCCTGGAGGGAGACGAGGAAGTGGATAAGGTTACATGGGGACAGATTTTTTTTGTTTACAAAATGTACATTGGCTGTGGAACAAACTGCCTTTCAATATTAATGTCTCAAGCTTGCGATACCCCTCGTCCATGCCAGCACCTAGAGAAACTGAAAAGTACGCGCCGGCAGTGGCGCCAGGGCCTGGAGGAAGCCAAGGAGGAGGACAAGGTTATATAGAACCAGATTTGTTTCAATTTGCAAACTGTAACTGTTACAGTAGAATCTCCCAATAAGACCACCTCTATATTGAGACCACTTCTATAATAAGACCACTTTTCACGGTCCCAAAACTTCATATGCTATTAAAATCACCCTCTGTATAAAGACCACCCCTCTATTGAGACCACCTAGCACTTGTTTCAAAGGTGGTCCTAATAGAGAAGTTCTACTGTACACTGCACCTTAGCTGAGGAATAAACTGTCTTTAGATAAAGTCCCAAGCTTGTAGTGCCCCTCGTCCATGCTAGCACCTAGAGGACGAACAGATAATGGCAAGGTTATACGTGGACAGTTATGATGTTAACTTAAAAAGTACTCTGCACCTGTGGAATAAACTGAATGATATAATGTATCCAGCTGACAGAACCGCATCTTCCAGAGCAGGCTTAAATTACACTTGCATGTGTTGTGAGAGAATTGCAATCAGCAATTGCACAGGCAAGTATAAGATGCCATCTATATGTTTGAAGAACTGTGTACAACCAGTTGCAATGAAATGACGAAATCGTCGAGGGTGCGCTGCCTCAAACTAACTCATTTGTCATTGTCCAACGCCAGATCCCATGTCATATTAAATAAAGCTAAAACATTGTGAAACTTAAAAATATTTTTGCATATTTGACAACATTCTACCCCGTAAGACTACTACAGATATATGCTTACATGTAAATACACGTAAGCCATGTAAGACTTATTGCTGTCAAATTGTGCACGCTCAAATATTTATGATGCTCATAAATCTACATCCAGAGCATGCCTTTGCATGCTTATGCAACAATTTCCAATAGATTTTGTTTTGTTTTGCCCAAGTAATAGGCACATGTGCGGGGTAGCTGTCAATATCTGCTGATTGATCTCTGTCCAACACTGAGTCTGCCAACATGTGACACCTCCAAAACGCCAATGTGATGGATTTATCATCTTCAAAGGCGTTTGAGCGATGCGATTTACTACTACATTTACACCACAAGAGGTGACAAACTAGATTGATTCATTTTCCGTTGTCAATGCATGTAAGGTTTACGTGATCGTTATATATTTTTTGAAATGAACAAAAAGCAGCATAAGAAACTCAGCACAATTTAAATTGATGGTCCACAATGGATTCAAATATCGTCTGTTTTGAGTCTACGTCAAATAGCCAGCATTCGCAAGGTATAATCCAGATTTGAGCTGCCTCGCTCAAATACTGCGACCTGTAGAGAGGTAACAAACTGGACGGATGGTCCGACTGATCAAAACATTGGTCCAAGTGGACATGTTAGAATGAAGATCTACTTGAAGAAGGTCCCTTTGGGGTATTATGTGCCACTGTAGGAGATGGCCACTTTTAGAGCCCCTTTGATCACAAGCATTTGATCTAAATAAGTAGGTTAACCATGTTCTCAAATGAGATACAAACGAACACCATAAGCAATATACTACAAGTAAATACAGTATAGTTACGCATGCACACACTTACATGTATGCCCAATATGTACTCAACTGATACGCATTCATTACATTACATTTCATCTAACATCCTATATATTCACATAGTACATTACATACATTTATGACGGTAAGCCCACTAGATACGCAAATGAGACATGGATTTTACAAGACAGTAGGACATCACTATACTAAGGGGACGCTCTTTGTGTTGACCACAAGATTTACTGTTGTAGTAGTCCATTAAAGTGCCCATATGTGTTGGTTAACAGCACGTGATAGAGTAGTGATGCCGTAATTAACGGAACAACACACTCCAATTAGCTGCACAAGCCTTATAAATGGAGCAGCAAATTGACTCAGTGCAATTACCCATTATGCGCTCCAGAGGTAGGACTTTTTCTCAACGCAGTGATTGTTGGGAACAGCAATATTGATCACTGACCAGCAATTGAGAGACTTCTTCTGGTAGCTAAGGAATATTTGAACTTTTTTTTAACCAGTAAGAAATCCATATTGATATCAGGTCTGTGAAAGCTCTGCGAATCAATGTCATCCAAAAACGTACATAACGTATGCTGAATTTTGCCAAAGCAGTTTCATTTCTTCATCTCCATTAGTGTGAATAAATGCGATCCAACAACTTACATATAATATGATGGCTTTCTTCAAAGCAAAGTTTCATTTCTCCATTCTATCAAAGATCGCTATACTGCGTAATTCCCCATGTTAGTGGTCAGTAGGTGGTCAAGAAAGCTCTCACACCTCAATCCCTTGCTCTTTGGCCTAAATTCTACCATTGTGGACATTTACTTCCCCACATTCCACATGATGGAAATCCCACATCCCTCTCATTCACAGCCTTTCCCCAACACCGAACTTCCTTAAACATCTCATGTATCCAAACTTAATGCGCAGTGCCATTAGCTGATTTCATGAATTAAACAGTTGATGGGCCTCGTGTTTTTACAGGGTGGATCCCCAGGGACCCGTCAGGAAGCACTAGAAAACAGACGCAATGTAAATATCAACACCGCTCTCTAGACCTTTGTACGTTGCACCTGGGAGGCCGTGCCCGAGACGGCAAGACTGGCGAGTTATCACCCGAGGGTGCGAATCCGAGGAAAGTAGCCATATAATTGTTTGTGGAATTTTGAAGGGCAACTTCCTTTTTCATGATTTTATGGTACATTGTGAATGAATTGCTAGTTGCAAAAACATTTCTATGGGAATGGGTGCTAGAAAATGTTAGGTCGACTTCAAATGTTGTGTTAAAGTTTTCGATATATTGGGTGTGCATTTCTGGACTTGAGTGAGGGAACATGTGATGTAGGAATTAGGAATAGGAGGTCAACACCGATATTGGAACTCTAGTGGCAGTCTAATGTCATAAACAGTGTTTTGTGTTAGAAAGTGACAAATTGACACAACTTAACACACATTACCGCATTTTCATGTATTATCGACTGTTTACATGGCTTGCACCTTATTTCAATGATTTTGGATTTCAAATAATGTATAAAGTTAAAAAAAGCTGAAGTTTTTATTTTTGAAGCCATGGGTCGAAAGTCATGTGTCTTGCCCCTATCTTCTACACATGAATTAGTCAACTAGGGTGACAGTCAATTAATATGACATATAAATATATACAAGATAATTGATATTCGCTTCTCCACCTAGTTATATTCACATACTTTGTCATATATATGAACAAAGAACTTTGCATACCATGGCCATTCAAAAACAATGAAGGATACATGACAAAGTACATACCTTCCATCATATTGAGCAATTAAAACATTACCCACACCCTGACAGCCTGTTTGCCACATGACTGCATCATTAGTGGGGTATAATTACAGCAAATTCACTCATGCAGAAACCCAGCTGAGTGCTGGACATTTCACGGTGGTTGAAAAACCCCTCCACAATGATTTCGGCTTACTTAGGGACTAGGGTTGGTGTGAAAAGCAATTACGATATGTGAGAATTGCTCGCATTTGATAAAGAACTGTCTGAAAAAGCAATCCAAAAAGCAATTTATCAATTCATCACTCACAAAGCCCTATCCCATTTACACAGGCTGCTGGCAAAAGTTAATCAGACTTACTCAGATCTCATTCCTGCATTAAATCATGCCATTTTCGCCACCCAGACGACTTTCTATGGCTTCCATAATGGGGTTAGATAGAAAGCCTTTTATTTCTGGACCCTCTCAGCCGGTGCTAGACGCTCAATAGAGTCTTACAGCCAGGCGAGTGCGTGTGATTATTATTTCCTCTGCATTCATTGCTGAGCGATAATACAGAACGGGAAACACGGCATTTACGTTTCCTCTGTCTTCCTTCCTTAAGCGCGATGCCTAATTACACACGCACCTAGATGGCAATTTTTAGAACTCATTGATAATAGTGTGATATATCCTGTTTACCAGTTGGGTTCGTGTTTCAGTTTAATGCATTGCGGGATAAGTAATGAATCAATGTGTGAAACAAATGCATTTACAAATGTGTGCGAACATCAGTCTACATATGTTATGTATGGAGCAATGATTGTTTTATTGCAAGTACGAAATTGTTATCATTCTTGTTTAGAATTGTAGCTTTCCTTTGGATTTAGATATGGTGTTTGCAATTATTTGAACAACACCCAACGTATAACAACTATCAATTTTCAAACGCAAGTAAAGCAACATAACGCGATTGTTTTATCCATTAACAATACCATCGCCACGTGCATTCACTTTAGCAGAGGTTTAATATAATTTACTCATATCATAGTCAATGCATGGGCCTATGAACAATACCACATCAATGTACTCAAAGCAATTTTCAGCCACTACTTAAACAATCCTTACAAGGAATCTTTCCCCCTCTCAGAAACTCTCCTCCAAATCTGGCCTGTGTTCTTTTCCTGTCACAGTTGTTTCTAAAGGGCAAATTGCAGTGCCCATAATTGATTAGGCTTGGCAAGCTGATATCGCTTCCACGGCATGACTTTCCTCTTACTGTGACTGTATCTAAAGTTCAGAGATTGGACTGAGCTTCGTTCCTAATGCAAATAGCATTGTTAGGAAGTTGTGTAACTGAATACAGCGGCACAAAGACAGGTAGAGATTGCTAATGCATTAATGTACGCTATGACGTGTTTGGCAAACGTGCGTAACACTTCCGGGTGGCTGGAGTTTGATGTATTTGTTTCTTCTGATGGTGCCATTACAATGCGAGTTTTTCGTTTCATATTGTTTGCTTCATTCACAAATCGTGCATGGTTGGTGTGTTTGATATGGTTCATACATCATGTAATTGAATATAATGTGTTTACCTGTTGATGAGCTGCTAAGTGGAGAAAACTCTAGTCTCACAGTCACGAATCTTCAGGACCTATTGTGGCATGTGTGTTGTGAATAAGACATTCACGGTGTTGAGAAATGTAGTCTGCATATAAATAGTACTTGTCTGTGAATGTGCGAATTTACAATGCTTGGAATATGACTGGTTCCATTTCAACAAGTATCACTAATTTTGCGATAAATCTATAAAACCTACTATAAGTGTCTGAATATTTTCGGACATTTTCAATGTCCATCATCTGAGACTTTTCTGTCACCAGGTGGCAGCACGTGACAGAAGTGGCAATGCAGCTATGTCCGAAAATATTGCACTTATGAATTTATCCCTTGTTGATATGAAAAAGCAGATATTCTTTCAAACCTGGTTTATGTCAATGTCGAGAAATTGAGCTACGGCTTTTGCAAGACTAAATATTGCTTCAATTTATGTTGTGCAAATCATCGTGTATGACTGAATATTGCCGATATCTGTGATGTGTCATAGGAATATGACTATTGAATGGACGATACTTTGTATTGGCTAAATATAAAGATATTGAAGACCAATGATAAATAAATTCAATATTCAATGCAATGGTTCAATGGTTCATTTTATACTTATATAGTAAATCCCCATTTCTTTTGCCCCACCAAACCTAGATCCTACACCCAAAACATACCACCTAAACAAGACGAATTATTTGCTGTAAGCATTGTTCCAACTAAATCGCCAGTTTGTGCTTTTTCAGTCTTCAGAACCATCGACAAAAGCACGCACAATGCCCTTGCACCTGAGCCCAAGTCTTAAAAAGCCAACAGTCAAGCGTCTTCTCATCCAGTCAATTGTTACTGTGTTTGCACAACCTGACTATAGAATCACTCATGCATAGCAAACTTTGAGTGTATCAATATTCGTAATCCGATTACTGCTAACTTCCTGCTTAATCCTCAGCCACTCAACGTGTAATCCGATGCGCACTGAATTGGAGTTACAGTACTTCAAAGACGTCAGACTTGTTTCTCCTTAGGTGACTTTCCGGGAAATCTAATAGTGTTCTTTACGTGTATGTTGAATGCTTCTTTCTTTCCAATTAGAAGAATAGAATATGTGTTTTCAAGGTGTACTTATGACGTGGAACCTATTAAATATTAGATGCGGACGTGTGTTGTTAAAAGACTGCGTTGACTACTTGTGAGTATGTCTGAATAGTATGTTAAGTATCACGTTTCTTAAACTTTCAAAAGTAGATCTTATGAATAACAACATTTCAGACAGTTCAAAATAACATATTACTCACTACATTAATATTGGAGGAAAAAATCACACAACATAATCACGAGGGAAAAGCGTAACCACACACCAATTTGCAGGGAAGAAGGTTACCTGAAAACGATTAACGTGCAAAACCATTGACAGCAGATCTGGTGAATTTATCATAAAGCTGTCACGTGAGCAACAGGTGCCCTGCTAATGAGGCCCGGATCTATGACACGCCCTTTGATGAGCAAACTACAACTACAACCAGAATTGATTTTTGACTCTTTATATATTCAGTTATTGTATAATGGGGAAGTTTTATTCAGTAGATGTCAAAGCACTGCGGTGGCGTGGCCTCTTCAAAGGGTGGGTTACTCTCTTTGTCCTGTTATAGTACGTTTTGAAATGGATTTATTGACCAAACTATGGTTCATATTGTTATGTGATGTGTAGATCTATACATACATGTGGTGTGTGCATGAATATAAAGTTAAACTGCTTTGTAATAAAACGTAAGTATTATGAATATTAATTTATATGCAACGCCTATAGAATCATCACGGTGGCAGAAATATACTTTGAATAAAACACATTGTATGATTTATAAAATGCACTGCTATTTAATATAGTAAGTCATGGTGTATAAGCTTTTAGTTCCGAATGGAATGTAGTCAACCTATATGCGTGGAGTATAGAGGAAACTACATTGACAAACAGCTGATAAATTAAATGTTATCATTTTCCTGCATATACACGTTCAATTCAGTTGACATCCATATTGATGGAACAAAGCAGTGGGCAGTTCGCTATTTGCTGCAATACAACAAGCTTAACAAGAAAAATCCTCTTTCAATCAACAACTCATCGACCGAGTGATCTTCAAACATGTAACAATCTTGAGTGTGTCACAACCTCGCATTGATTGACGCTTTAGATCTTCAAAGATGGACCAGGGCGAGTATTTACAACAAATGAGTGTTTTTGGATGAAAACCTACAGTGTCAACACTGATGTTCTGCATGGAACTTCAACCGTCAGTTGACATGATCCATACGCTTTCTACTTTTGTCTATGGAAATGCTCAATGAATGCATTCAGTATCCAAATATTATGTTATTCACGTATGATGCTCTTAACTGATATAGCGTATGCTCAATTATACGAGGTACAGTTAAATTAACTTACATTTGATATAGGAAAACCTGCCATTACTTATCGGCATGCTTGTCAATATTACAATGATTTTCCAATGATAATGATATAGATTCGCTAGCTCTATTTTACAACATAAAGAGTATAATTTCCACTTGTCTCAATTATTTCATTTCAATAACTTCATTAGGATATAACATTAATTAGTTTTGCTTTCTAGTTAGATTTCTTCTGAAAATATCCTTTTATCAAATACATGTGCACTATAACTAGTTTTTCATCTACCTCACGGCTACAGTACGTTACAGGAATCACATAGTTATCTATTCGGGCTTATTACTTATTGAAAATATACCATGAATATCGGACTTTGAAGGCTGTGTGCATGGGAGAGCCGTGAAACCCACGATGAAGGAATAACAGAAGCGTCCATTTTGCAGCACATAGAAATAAACTATCACTATCTTCACGAATACTCCCTCTATATGCTAATTACCCTACTACTTCACACTCAGCCTGTCTAGACGGGGCACGACCGGCGTAGGAGCCTCTCCAAATTAGGATTAGATGTTGCACACTCTTAAGATAACAAAACTGCCAAGCAATGTGTTTATAATTATAAAAACATGAACATGCCCCATGCGTGGCATATACACTTATAAAATATATCTATGTAGTGGCTATGAGTCATCATATGTTTGGGTGTTATATAGACGTAAACTAAATTGTGTGTGCAAACCTCATATAGTTAAGAATGAATTTATATATTAATCACTGGCAGATCCAGGTTTTTAGGAATGAGGGACAGGGGCACTTGAATGATCTCTTACGTTTTGCACTCTGCTTCATTATCTGTAGTGGAAGTCTGACATGCCAAACAACTTCTGCACCTGCCTTCCTAGCTACTGACTCAAAAAAACTTACTTTCTCAATGCTTTAACCCATAAGTTCACTACACAGGACACGCTCTGATCACCAAGGCTGGCTTTTGGCAGTAGAGAGACAGTACGCAAGCAGTACTGCCGGATGTGCCCAAGGCTTTACTCACAGTTCATGTATATGTGCGTGCGCTAGTTCACTGTATGGTCCACCACGAGGGACACAAGGCCACCCCTGGTTACGTGCCCGCTGCCCGTAATGACCATCCGTTGATTACGCCGACATCTTTTCATCACGGACGCAAATGAAAGCCAAATTAACCCTTTGTGCGTCGGCCATTACTGCCGTATTCGCCTTATTGATGTAGTGTTTCACAAAGTGAGTTATTATGTAGGTGATTGGGAGAGGCTGACTGCATCATGATGACATTTGGGGTCGGCCAGGGAGGTATGGAGAAGGAAAACGTTGACAAGAGGGATGCGGAGGATCGTGGGACGTGGAATCTAAATCGCCCCCCCCCCCCACCACCATCACCAAGGACTGTGCTAAAACAAACATTGGTCTCTGAATAAGGCCACTTATGGGATAACAATTAATCAGACCTGTGCGAGTCTCCATAAAGTGAGCGAACGTGGGTGAAATGGATTGTTATCAATTGGGAATTAAGCTTTTTGAATTTCAAAGTAAACTGATACTACCCTAATTAAATCAGGCGAAACCTAGGCATTAGGGATCCCTAGATGCAGCCAGCTCAGACCCATCTTAAATCAATCACCGAAAGCCACCATTACCAATGTCAATATTCATCGTATACTATATCCAATTTGTTATTACATCTCTCTTCTACCAGTCACATGATTCAGAAGAGGATAATACCACTGATAGCTAAGAATGGCGTGTATCAACCATTATAAAGCCACACCCATGTGCCAGGTATTAGCAGCAAAATGTTCATAATTGCCCCAGAAAAAAACACCTATTACGCAAGCACGAGCAAAATAAAACCTAACACTCATAATATCACACGGCAAAAACAAATCATACAATTTAAGCATCAACTTAAGTGACTTTAATTTTAGACTGTATCTTCTGTCAAATTTCCTTTCACTCAAAACTACCTAATTTGGTGCTCACACCAAATACACAGTAACACGAGGACTAATATATCAGCGAGTGTTAGAGAGGCAATTAGCAAAAGTGTGAGCGAAGGCAATTGCATGACTCGGCCCGCAATACGCTGTTGTTTATTTAACAATGTGTGTACAGCATGATAATACATCGCAGTATTAAATGACACCGAATTAGCCTACCCCATAATGTAGTCGAAAAACACACGCCACAGGCAATTTGCTGTCTGCGCTGATGACAGTAATAAGTTTGCCAAAACTGTCCGTCTCCGTTTACTAATGACACCTCTGGCTAAACTCCCAGCTCGTTCTTCATGCTCAACCTCTATTATCGCTCACTCTATTATCGCTCACTTTGTGCATGGTTGTTTTTTTTAGCTTAAAGACAAGCTGTCAAAGCTATCAAAGAGCCACTTTGAGGAAAACACTCACAAACATGCAAACCGACTCTAGATTTGATTTGGAGGCCTGGTTAAGCAATCCATGTGTATAAAGGGAGGCATTGCGTGTCCAGAGAGAACAAAGTAGGCTGCGACATTTGCGCATGCTTTGCCCATTTCCGGTTCAAGGGTATTTTGAATGTCATTGATTTGTCTTTAGCGTTCAGAAGAGAAACACTTACTTTAATATTAGCGGTCTGTTATGAAATTCCATGAACGCATATTACCAATACTATACTTTAGAATTCAAAGCTAAAATTGACGTGTAGGTTTGCAAAGACAAATAATTTATTCCATGCACGTTTTGTTTAATTAAAGGTGCCCCTTCTGGTAGAAGAAATCGGCTACGATTACAATGTAATTTACAGATGCAAAGAGATTTCCTCATTTGTACAGTTGATCAACCCCCTTTGCATTTTGGTCAAAGTTCAAGGCCTGTAAGTTCCCCTAGTTTACCTTGTGAGCTGATTGCCCAAATACATGTATGTGGAAGGTGATGTCCTTAGGCTGTTCTTACTATTCAATAAACGCTTGTGAACAGAATAAAAATCCGGTTTGTCGTTCGCTTTTGCTTGCTCGGAAAATACATTTACCGCATGTTGAAATTTAGACGGTCTCCATGCATGTGCAATTAAAATGTAGATATTATTTTTTTTTAATCCATTACGAATATTCATCCAGATAAGCATATTCATCTGGGAACCTATGGAGTGTCAGTAGGAATTTCTCTATTTCACTGCGATGCGTCAACTTATGAGGCGGGAATATCACAAATTTACAAGTGAGTCACTTTTTAAGGTGAGTATCGCACATCGCATCAACCAGAAATGAATCAAGCACCATACCATACGTGAATGGGGCCTCACGTCGAGTCAAACACCATCCACTCAGCCCTTCAAAGTTCAGCCAAACGAAAAGATGAGGCTCCGTTTAACGGGACTGCAGTGGATGGAATACTGTTTTATGGGCATTTAATTGCATGTATACTGCACCCTGTGGCGCTCTTAACCCAGTAAATCACATAATGAACATATTACTATTGACTACACTATTGGATAGGCATTAGCGCAGACTTGTAGTATTGACTTCTCGCTCCTAATAATAACATTATGGGGTGTTAGCGTGAGTAATGTTGTGATTTGCGCTACTGTAGCTTAGTGGGGCTACCGACTGTAGCATTTTGGCGTAGACAAATAGAATAAATGTCACTTTGCTTAATGTGGTGCTTGTGTATACGGTGGAAAATGCTCTCTGTTGAAATGGCTCGTCATAATAATGTCATGATAATTGAATTAATGAGTAAAAAGTGTGCATTGTATGATGTCATTTATGTTGTATGTGAGGTGGTTTTCGGTTGGTACATTGATTTGTTTATGATGATATTACACATTGATGATGTACGTACATGTAGTTTCATTTTAAACACTTTGGTGTTTTGTTCTTAATTTAATTTCTAATTTTATACTTGAACTTTGAATTCTAATTTTGAATGACACAAAGGTACAGACAGAAGACTACTAGGGCTATATAATAAACTATAAACTGCCATCAAGGAGTGTCATTATACAGGTGATCTCTACAGGGGTGTTATTACTTGCAGATTTTACTGTATTTTGCTAAGCTACCATCGCACATTATAAACTCACAAGTATGCGAAGCCTACCAGTCAAACGAAAATGATATGATTCACTCCATAGACTATTTGCAATCTTGATAAATGAACAATCTGAAGAATCACTATCCATCTTATAAGTATTTCTAATGGAATACCTACCAGGAACCATCTACTCTATCATTCTGACAGTGACGTGCCCTCAGTGTCAACGACACCCATGTGATAACTAAATGCTCCCTGCTAGCTACCTGTATTAAACCAGATAACTGACTAGTCCCCTGCTGGGTACGTATTTCCAGGAGACCGACTCTTTGTCTCATGATGAAGCAGAAAGCTGTAAACCATCACTGACTAGTCCATTGCTGTCTGTAGAACCCCCATTTAAGACCAAGTCTATATGTAGACCACCTATGTAATGAGAACAAGTTTTTTTTCTAAAGAAATCAACAAGAACACCACCTCTCTATTGAGACCACCGACGAGATAAGGCAAATTTATGAGGTCCGAATACTCTTTCAATAGTCTAAGAAGAACCTCCATACAGAGACCACCTTGCTATTGAGACCAGTTGGGAACAGTCCCCAACTTGTCACAATCAAGAGGTCCTACAGTATTCTCACGATACCAGAATTGAGGAGGTAGCTTTTGATGAAGCAAGAAGCTATAAACCATGGCTAAATATGCTGGTAATACGGACTCTGTCTGATCACATGGTATCAGTTTGAAACAGATCATTTAGATTTGTTGCATGCGATTATAGCCTAATGCAAATCAGAGCCTGATTGGAATATTGACGATGTAGAATCGATTGATATAGAAATTTATCAAAAAATGCAGAGCGTTCTATGACAACATAGCCATGTGGTCACGATGGTATAAGTTTTTTTAACCAAAATAGTAGTGTTGCTGTTTTGTTGTTGGTTGTGTGTGGCGTGGGGAGTGGATATTAATGTTGGGGAGTCACAACCGAGTACATGATATACAAGTCAAGTGAATGTGGATGCATCAACATGCAAGGCAATTAAAATGACCCGAATTAAGTGCATGGGCAGCATTTTAAAGACACCCCTCCGCATCTGGAGCTTCCAGTGATTCTCCATTCAAGAGAAGATACCATAATCCAAGTGATGAATACTTATCAACGATCACTATAAGATAATCTAAGTGATGAACACATACCTATGAACACTATTAAGATAACCCAAGTGATGAGCAAATACCACTGACTACAGAGTGTTGGTGAGGTGCCGCCAGCTGTGCTGATGATCAGCAGTCTTGGGTGTTTGTTACCACGAGTCCGGGGCGTCACAGGCATCGGTCACGCTTCTTGTAACTTCAGTCGAGCGTGTGTGCAAACTCCTGTGCAGGGGCGGAGCCAGGATTCTGGCCAGTATGGCTGGGGTTTTACAGGTGGGTAGTCACTGTGTGTGTTTTTTCTTCAAAATGTCTAACTGCCAAGCATGTGCTATCATCTAATGTACACCTTTAAGCCAGCTGAGAATTCAATAGCTATGCATATGATATGGAAGTCTGTCAGGCAAGCAGGAGTGACTGAGCCCTACTATACCCCACGCCTCTTCTGAGCACGGGCTTGAATGTGTATGTGTTTCAGTCGCGCTTCTTATCACTCAACGGACCGTCTATGCAAGCCGCTAACGCAGAGGCGCATCTTGGTGCTTGTATGTAACTTGGTAAAAATACTCTCATTCTTTTCTAATTTGACATGACACTGGGACAGCAAAATTGGTTATTTGGTGATGTTAGCATAAGCTATTACGAACCCACATAATGTATGTGTAGCAAGCCCATGCTTTTGGCTGGGGAGGGGAGGAGTGGTGGTGGTGGTGGTGGGGGGGTGGGGGGGGATTCAGCTGAACACCTCTTCAGTGGAACCATTCTTCTTCTGATGAGATTGGGTACGAACATTTGGAGAAACCTAAAAAGGTTATTCATTTTATGATGCTCTCAAGCAGAAAATTAAAATGGAACCACCCTTTGCAAAAAAAATGATCATGAGCCTGTGTGTGTCTACAAAACCCAGCAACATGGAAATGATTGGAATTACTTCATGGGCTGTTTGGGTTGAGCATTTTTACTAAGAATGTTAACTTGTTCCATGGTGTGAAGATTAGTTATTTTTCCTTCTCTTGGGGAGGAGTTTGCAAACTTCAGTCCCAGTGGGATCTGCCAATGGTATGCCGTACCACGAAGATCCGAACCACCAACGGCAATTCCTCCAAGGTCAACGAATACATGTACGATACAACTTCACTTCCAAGTACACTGATATGGTTAGGGCAGAGAAAAGTGGCCCTATTACTGAGGTGGTCTTATTAGTGCAGCAAGTTAATAATATTGTGTAATGCAGCAGACGTGAAAATGAAAATGTGTATTCTTGTATTCATGCAATAGAGAGCAGCAGAAGGGGATTATCACCTAAAAGTATTGCATGTGCGTGAATGAAATTTTGTCAGTGCGCCAAGAAACCTTTTCTAAGATTTGCTGTGAATGTTTTTGCTGCGAATGTTTCACACACAAGGATCGGACAAACATTTCATATATTTTCCAATACAAACAACATCATAGTAAAACTCTTATTTCAAAGCAATTGTTTTTCAATATGGTATACACAGGTATAGTGCAAAGTGAGATACTATTGGATGTTTTTTGGAATTTTCGTAGATATTAGGACAAGCTGCTGAAGTTATGATTGCATGTAATACCTTTGGAGGTACGTAATTCCATTTCCAGAAAACAGCAATATGTGAGTATCGGTGGGTCAAAAACGTATCAACACCATGAGGTCAGACATAGCGTACCCTAAAATTGATTTTTTTAAAACCATGGCCCATAACTTCATCACTTTAACAAATCTAAAAGGAACAATCAGGCCCAAAGAACTGACATGTTTGTAGCCACACACATCCTCTAAGGAAGTGTCATTGTCATGTTATTTCAGCGAGTTAAGTCTTGAGGGTATTTCCATTTTCACTCACTTCACACGTGCCATTAAATTTATGGTGGATGTCTTACGTGAACATGCATTTTAAGAAGAGTCAAGAGTCCACATAAACAAGCATAAGGGCAGAACCAGTGCAAATGTCTTTATTACCCTTATGAGGCTATGCATTTTTATTGCCGGGGGGGGGGGCGTTGAAATAGCCCCTAAGTACACACCAGATTTTGTAGTTGAAACTACACACCAGATTTTGTAGTTGAATTTTCAGCCCCACCCCTCCACCCCCCAACACCACAGTGATGGATCACTGCATACCAAAGATTGATAACCGGTAAAATAAGGTAAAAATAAATCTACAACCTTCTCTCAAAGACGAACTTCATTTCCAATAAACTAAACCTTCACAACAAAGTAACACCGTCCACGTAGCCCGCATTTTGCACGGGCATTAGACTCCCATTTTAGCATTATATTTAATGATCCCATCAGGTCTGGAGGCTGCGCTACAACAGGCCCCCTGCAGAGTACGGTAAGATAAAGGTGCCAGGGAATCAACAGGTGACGGCTTAATGATGGACAAGCTTTATGCTTCTCATGTGCTGAGAAATGCTTTGATGGCTAAATGATGTGCCTTGCAGAATGCCATACATCATACAACGCGTGTCCTATGAAAGCATATTGTCATAGTTTCGGCTCCAATGTGATGAAAAGCCATATTGCTTTCCTACTTGCATCGTTTTGATAGAATGGCTAGCTGACTATCATTGTTTTGGTGTTATTGGAGTTTGGTGAGATGCTTTGATGTTAATGGCATGACGCTATGTTGGTATTTTAGGAGAAGAGACATGCCAGAAATCTCTGGCGTAAGACTCCTTTGCATACTTATTATTCTGCTGGACTGACTCCCAACGTGGGAATTAATATGAAGTAACGTTTACATTATAGTAATACTAAATGCATTTACATACACACTAAGAACATACATGACTTGCCTATCTCGAAATTGTTATCTCTAACATGTTACTGCTTGTCATCCTATCAGATTCAGATAAGATTCTACTTGCCAAGGATGTACAGAATTTGACTCTCTAAAACAATAAGTTTAAGAAATTGAATGAAAATGACTTAATATTTCCCATATAAACCCTTCCACCATAACCCTAGCCGCACCCACCATAAAACTAGCCGTTTTATGATAAGCAGCAATTAAAGCCGAGCATGCGCACTGGCACTAAAGCAGAGTGGATAAATGTTAAATGTGCAGATGACTTAAATCACCGGATGACTGGCGATTGATTGGCAATCGATGACACAGTGAGGGGGAGCTCTCATGGGCCTAGGTCACGCCAAGCGGCTCTCACGGCAGGCGGCTTAAGGGAGGTGGTGTCTCAAACAATTTGTGTAAGGATTATATGTGATAATTTCTATATCTCATATTTAGTTAATAGATATAAAAACAATGAAAATTCTTTCTACCTGCTTTAATGTCAAAAGTGTCCAAAGTGTTTTCCAAAATACATAAAGTTTTGCAAGTTTCTATAGCTGTATTCATAGTCGGTTTCACGATTTTTTTAAATTCACACTGCCTTTGCAAGTCCATGCTCATGATATTAACAGGTGGGTTAGACTTACGCACTCGTACGGATTATATATGGTAGCGGTGCCAAGTAATCTTAATTGCGTTGCTATTATTTATCTCAAAGCCGCGGAACTTTTCACCAGTCAGGCTTCTAACGGGTTGGATTTTAATAACAACTTCTACGAATACCAAGAGATTTGAATCATGCCGTATATACCCGTGAGCTATAATGATGCCATATACTAAGCAGTGACTGATTAAGACGTGTGGACGAGGGGCAGGGAGCTGTGTGGGCTGTAGCTAGGGGTTCAAAACATTTTAGTGGACCCCGCATATATACAAAATGAGATCTGCTCTTAAAGTTTGTGTAGCCTAAGGCCAAACTCAGCAAAGAGAAAATAATTCTGGCTAGAGAACATATATAACCAAGATGAAACATGTACATAGACACTAACTTTTAGAAAGTAAAATTGGTTTTCTCACAAGTTCCTGCAATAATTATGACTACTATAACCATTTCTGAGTGTCCTGTCGTACGTTCGATCCTACACCAACCAGTCTCGTCTGGTGCTGTTTGAGGTTAATTCCGGAAAAAGCAGAGTTAGTTAGCAAGTGCCGAACCAATAGCGACCCCGTTTGGGGTCTGAGGCAGCGACTACCTTAAAATCAAACAGCTCACCAACGGTGACTGGTTGATGAGTAGATAAGTGGGCGAATTTGTTGACTCTATAATGACAATTAAGTCTGCATAGTAAGTTCTTCAGTGAGATTGTTGTCATTCTTCGTGTACTGTAACGTAGATTAGAGTACGCTGTGTTAATTACAGTTCTTAACATCTCAAAGTAATTAAAAATACAGCTTGTTCGCAAAATCTGGTTTATTTTTCAGATCTGGTATTCTGTGTATCGTGTATGCATCATATAATGTTCACGTTTGTACTGTATTCTATCAAAAGTTAACGTTGAGATTTTCAAACGGTTACTGTTGTACAGAAATTAAAATTACAGACTGTCTTTTAATTATCTACACTATATAAAGGTAGCAGCTTTCAAGAGAGTGTAAACTAATACAGTAGAACCTCTCTATTAGCACCATCCTTGGGACCAGTGTTATGTGTTATCAATAGAGAGGTGGTCTCTAATCAGAGGCTCATGTTGTTAGCTCTATGGAGGTTTAGGACCTTGAAAAGTGGTCTTAGTATAGAGATGGTCTCAATAGAGAGGTGGTCTTACTTGGAGGGTCTTCTGTACTCTTTAATAAATTCAAAACCCGTAGTTTTTATGTTTAAAGATGGACTATCAATCACCAAAATTACATTTTTAATAACGGACTACAGTACGTACAAAGTAGGTATGTTTTTCAAGGTCTCGCCCCCACCACCTTATCTGTCTCTCTCACACGCTGACGCGTTGTTGCTTCTAATGCAATTTGAGTAGTGACAGTTTCTCTCTCACCACCTCATTTGGCTCGAACAGAGGAAAGAATGTTAATTTAATTAGGCAGATTTCTTTCTGATGTTTGGAAGGATCTCTCTGAGAGCAATTGTAGGCGATGACGTGATGTGTAGACTAATCACATTTTTGCCATTGTTCTTTTTGAAGGGTGGGACTATTGTCTTCGATGCAACGTCATCATTATATTTGCAACTCACTTTTGAGTGCGATTGGAACTAGATTAATTCAACTAACTTCATTCAATTTTGCACTATTATGTTTTTCTTAAGAGGGCTTCTACCATTCATAATGGCTCAATGTATCTTTGAAAAACTATGGGGGTGCGGGGAATGACATTTTTTTTTCATGTGGAAGGCGGGGGGAGGGGGGGGGATCGTGCGGGGGACTGGGGCTAGAATTCTTGGGTCGACTTATAAGGATGGTGTGTAAGAATTGGCACCAGTATTAAGGGCGTTACACTTTAATGTTCAAACAAATCTAGTCACGGGGCTTGAAATTCAAACCTTATACCATAAATGTTGCATTCTTCTGTCACCCCCATCCCCCGTCCTCCCCGCAGAGCCATACTAAATGAAAGCCCCTTACACGTATATGAATAATACGATTTCCCAAACTATGCCTTTAACAGGGTGTACGCGTAACGCCTGATGACCATTGAGAGAATAGATCCACTTCCGCGTGGCACTGTGACTTAGGAAGAGATTCATCTCTTCTTGGGGATTTATCTAAACTGCTCTCTACCAATCCCTCACCGTCAGTAGCTGTCTTCGTTTTGCCGACATGGAGCGAAGGTCAACGGACTGGTCATTCTTCTCACGGGCAATTATAGCTATTTAAATGTTGCTATTATTTTTTGATAGCCCTCGACAGATTCGACAGATGTCTTGACTACTTTCGCTGTTGTATACTGTATGCATCGTTTATCTCGAGTGCTGATAACGCGAATTTAGGGATAGCTCGGGCAAATGACAATTAGTGGTCTATCATAAACGTATATTTGAGGTGATATAAATTACACCTTAGAAAATGAACTATAAATCCAATACATGCATACACTACCAGAACATGATGACACGGTCAATGAACATACATGTATTACACCTCATTACAGAAACCCATTATTCTAGAATTCTGGAGTTACGGGTTTCTGATAATCATCAAGATCAAAGCTTACATGAAACAAAAAATACTTACTATGGTCAGCTCTGTCTTTGCCGTGAGCCAGCTGACCCATGAAAAGAATCAACCACGTAGCCAGAAAAACGCAATGCTTCAAGGCGAGCATGGTCTAATTGAATATGGTCTCCTAATAATATCCTATTATTCCGCACTCTCCTCTCTAAGTATCTAATTCCGGGTATTGCAAATTGCCCTATGACAAATGAAAGGTAGTCTTAGTGATCCTTAATCCTTAATCCTGTTAATTATAGATAAGTATTGTGAATCAATGCCTTTATTAGGGCGGAAACCTTGGCAACGGCCCTTTAATTATCGTTCACAGATGAGGGGTGCTAATGTGCATAGTAATGTATAATTAGCAGTGTCATGCACAATTTATGATGGTGATATGAGAATGTCAATAGTGATATCCTGTAGTCAATATATCCTTTAATTGAGTTGTGTAATAAAAAGTATTATGCGATTCCATTTGATATATACCTGCGCAAAACTGCAATAGCCTTCTATAAAACAATTTATCCTTTTTGTGTAATTATGTTTTACAGTGTCCACATTGCATGTAGAGCTGTTAAGAAGAAATAATAAATCTATTTTCAATCATTCTCTTCGTCACCCCTGACTCATCACATCTAATATTTCAACACACTTCCCCCTATTTTCCCACTGTCTACAACTTAATCCAAACGCATCACAATAATCCAACTCTTCAAATCACCAACTTTTAAAACACTTTTTACCCTGCAAACATAACTACAAAACCGTGAAAAACTATACCATAACACAACTTCAAATCACAGCTAAGTAGCTCACACTACCTGTGCCGGCCACTATCTCGCTATCTTATCCCAGCAGCAGTCGAGCTAATGTCGTCTGTATAGTCTCTGTCGTCTGCCGAGCGAAGAGAGCCCTAGAGCGTGCGGCACGAGGAAGAGGATACGGCGGGTCCGAGAGACTCGCCACCACGTCCACTCGAGCCGTCATTGTCGCTCTCCTGTCATATATTTTACACTAGACGTGTATGGGCAGCCAGCTGTGTCACTGCTTCTTTCACAGACCGTTCGTCCTCCCACAATAGTACCAAAGTACTACCCATTTTGGCCGCCTGATCATTTAGTCTCGATCAACTAGGCCTTGTGATATAGTAGACAAGGAAATAATCTAGTCCCAATCAACGAATGTCTAAAGCAATCTCACAATGAACTGTAAAATTCACGTGATTTTGTTCGTTTGTCTAAATACTCCCAGAACTAAAAGATATGAACACTCGTGTATATAACAACAAATCTGGCGGCAATCAGCCCCTCTTTGAGCTTGACATGGTCACGTGCCCGGCTCTGTGGGGAGTCGGGCAGGTGATGACAGGTGAGGCCGCCTTGCCGGGCCTGTCAGCACGTGCACAGAGAGATGTGCTTCCCAACTTTGCATTTATCTTTTTTACATTAAAATTTAAACTCATTTTTGTTGTTTTTTTTGTTTTGTTTTTTTTTGTCTTCACTGGTGTTAAATAGATATTTCAGTGGGATGGTTTTGATTGAAACAAATTGCTCATGAATGTAAGAAAGACAAATTCCTAACAAATCAAAGCTATTTATTAAACTTTAGGGACCACTGTCAGCAACAAGAATAATCTATACATTTTGCCATTAGTATATTGATATGTTGGACACATAGAATACCTGTCATTGTTGTTAATTCCATTACACCACCCACATTCTAACAGAGCCTACTATAATGTAACTAGACTCATCATCAGTCACAGCAACACTTAGCAATGACACGAACGTGACACGTGTTTTAGATCTACACTGCAGTGACACTGTGGCAGATTTACGTGTAATGAGTTCTAGTTGATATGTATATGCCGCAGTAGTGTGACAGGGACACATATCAGCGGGGTCGTGGCCAGAACTCAGCCAGACGGGCAGAGCATTGACATAGGCAGGAACACGTGCGATATTAGGAACATCTTGCAGTGATGACATACACGTATGCAAAAAATCCATACCACATAGTTTTATCTCATCTGTCATCTCAACTCATTGCATGTGTTTGTAGAATCGAGGTACAGTTGTAGAACGTTCACTTAAGACAATCTCTGTATTAATACCGCCTCTGTAATAAGGGCATTTGTCGTGGCTTAAGACTTTGATAAAATATTGGCCAGCATTCAACCTACATACACAGATTAGTTTAACTAATCTGTGCTACATACACAGATTAGTTTAACTAATCTGTGCTACATAAATAGACCACCTCTCTTTTGAGATCACTTGCAATAGTTTCCCCCGTTGCTCTTAATAGAGAAGTTGTACTGGACAAGTAAACATTCTCATGGAGCTCTATATCAAAAGCCAAGAACGCATAATACAATTCGCGTTTACGATGGCAGGCAGTATTTAAACCCCGTGCACATTATATGAGTATTCACCATGAGCCAGGCTGGCGGGACGAACCTGCGACAAACGCAGTGTATAAACTGATCATGCGTTTCATTGGTACTATATTTGTTGTTGTTGTTTTTTTGGTTTTGATACTAATGTATATTGTACTTACTTATCTTTGATTATGGACTCTGCTATTTTGGTTTGAGACGCCGGCATGTAATGAAGTCTTAGTTGTTTAATCAGGGCAGGACATAAAAATAAAGTCTCTGTTCAATGAATATATTTTGTTTGTAGGCATCAACCTCAACACACAGAATCCCAAACAATCTGTGAGGCATAATGGGGATATCTGATTGCCAGTCACACACGGCTCGGGTCCGCATGGCGTCCTCTACACGGATCCGCCATTTGCCTTCCGGAAGCGGAAGTGGCTATTGGCAGACGACACGGGACATGTGCGTCCATAGCGCACGTGGCCTCTTGAATTATCGCTCTTATAATCGTTAGAGGTTACTTGATTTGCAATGCAATAGATAGGGTACTTTTGTCCAAATTAAATAGTTACATCTTCTATAGTGCATTAAAGAGAATATCTTATTTAGTTTGGATATTTATCAGTTTCAAAACACACCCAGCTACAATATTTTTTGTGGGTGGGTGGGTGGGGGGTTTACTATTATGAAAAGTATGCATTTACCACGCTTTGTTTTCAACAGTGTGGCAGAATGAATCAAATAAAATGGTGCGTTCATAAGTATTGGTGCAACAACAGCAAATGACAATGGCATTAGAATTTAAGATACTCTACTAGTACGTGAATCATGGAGAAATACGATAGTAAAAACGACACTACTATAAAGAAACAAGAAAATAGAAGCAACTCATTCACTTAACATAAACCATCTATTGCAATTAATCAATCGTAATAATCAATGGTACTTAGAATCAAATTTAACGGCCCAGGTTTACTTTGTAGGATTAAAAGACCCCGATGAACCTCTGTAAAGATACCATCTCCATTATGACCACTCGAGGCTAGTCCCTCAGGTGGTCTTAATAGAGAGGTTCTACTGCACATCACAATTGACTGACGTAAACAGTTGTCATAAATGTCCACAATGACAAAGGAAGCTGCAATGATAGCGAACTTCCTGAGGAAGATGTGTAGACAAAACTAACGAAAGACTAATTACTATAAAACACGACCTCACCACACAAAACACATCACCGCATCAGCTTTCAAATGATTGTCGGGATCCTTCTTAAGTACATGTTTACAGGAAATATGTTGCTTGGACTCCGAGAGTGACTGTTCATAAATGCCCGTGTTCGCTACATAGATTGCCTGATCATATATCTAGATGTGTTTTATAAGTTGGCGGCTGGTATTAGGTGAACTATGTACCAGTGTTTGTCTTACTTGTTTTTTTTTTGTTTTTTTTTGTTTTTTCGTTTTTGTTTTTTTTTGAGGTGTGTGTGTGTTGATAGGCCTAATGTATAAGTATGAACAGTAGCGTATATCATCTAGTATAGTAAATGTAATGTTCTTTTAAGGAATGTAAATACAATTAGTGTTGTCTAAAACAGACCCACTCACATCTGCAAATTTGATGAGCCTGGGTTGAGATTTACCTTTGTTGTTTTAAGAACCATTTTTGGGAAACACGTTTTATGTTCATTGTATCACAGGGCGGGCTGACCTGTTCTAGGTGGTTTTGACCATTTAAATAAAAATGTCCCATTTGACATTGGGTGGATGTTGAGCTAATCTATTCGTCATGGACATAACATGGCTAGAACATTAGGCGTCAGTACATGAAAAAGAGAGCCCATTATGGGTTTATTGCGTATCACAAGTTCACTGCTTTGAGGTTGGAAGCTGTACATGTACATTTAAATGTATTGTGTTGGATGAGATTGGATTAAAAGGGGGGTTATAAGGGGTCAAGAAATCCTATAATCCTACTTTTGTGGCCCTCCCCCCATTTACCACACGCCTAATTTTGGGGGGCTTTTTCCCATATCCCACAATTTCTTTGTCGTTTTTCCCACATCCCACTTCTATGAAATCCCACATCCCTCTTTTTGGCATTTTTTCTCACATCCCATTTCCTTATGAACCCCCCACTAGGATTGTATTGTGTTCTACATTGACAATGCTGCAAATGACCATGGAATATATTTAGCTTATGTAAAACCATCAGCTGGAAAATTAATTACCATGTACATTTTCACAGCGCAAATAAATCTCCGTTTAATTACACTCGGCCACGTATATTTAGCCTTTACTTATTTGTACTCAGTCTCCAAATCATTTATCTAGAAAGAAATTTACACAACTGTAAAGTCCAAATGCCATCCTGAATCTAGAACACATAGACAAAAAGTATCCTACATTTTCATGGGCTGCACATCATTAAACTCTCCATTAAAAACAATGACCAGGGTAAGGCTAAATTATTCCTTTGCAACATTTCCCCCCTTCATTTGAAGCAATTAAGAAAATGTCAAAGTAGGACTTCTACTTGATATTCATTCAGGCAAAGAAACTAAACATGGTTTTGGTATTCATCTTTAATTTATACCAAATGAAGAACAAAACTATAAGACAATAACATCCTCAGAATTCCTCCTACAATCTCCACCAATCACACAATATTGCCATATTTCAATACAATTTCCAACCCCCTGTTCTTATACCTATATGTATAAACCCACCAATGAGTCAAAGTCCTCGCAATTACCTTTGTACAGCCGTCCGTCTTACGAACCCTACTTAATTTCCCATCTACTAACAACCCTGCTATTTCCACGACCTTTCTCGCTGTACGTTTAGGCACCCCAGACAAAGTGCACAGTAAGAATAGCCGCCTGTGAACATAGACTAATTTGTTTCTCTCAATCTTACCTCTTCACTGCCGCCAATTTGCTTTGTTGAAAATCCACTAAAAATATCAATGGCGAACGCCGGGTTTGGGACACGGGAAGGGAGCAACATGACGGATGTATCATATTTCCACAGAAAACAAGGAATGGGAATTGTGAAAACAAACAGACAGACTTAACAAAAGACACACGCTGTAAGATTAGCTTAGATTAGCATGTTTACGTTGTAGGCCCAAACGACAATGTCTGTATTATTGTACAGTGGGATATGCCCAAGTGAACACTTTGCTTTTAAAGAATCCTGTCTTTACGGGACACCTTTCAAGACCGTATCCCTTTTCCCCAATAGTTCCCCAACACACGCTTATGAACCTCTCTTTTAAGGACACCTGTCTATTTTATGTGGACACTTTCATTTCTGCGAAAGGTGTCCACATAAGAGAGGTTGTACTGTACGTGATGGACCCAAGATCTCTTGTAATGAGAACCACCCACAACCAGTAAGTTTTCACAAAATGAGGACATGGAATGTAATTGATTGAAGTAAAAGTAGCTCTAGGTCCATCATGTCAACCTAATTCCAACCGAACTGCCCAATCTAACGTTTTCCTGTTCGAAATGCCACATCCTTTAACTGATACATCAACACACAAGACACCCAGATGTATTCATATATGTACCAAGGTTCGTGTAACATTTCAAAGCACACAAGCCCAACAATAGCCACAAAGTGTTTACTGCTAGCGATCTGAAGCCCAACATAGTCCCCATGCTATCCAGGCATCACAACCACGCAACTCATTTACACGATTACCAGCTGCATCATCATATTTCAAAGAGAAAACTAATGCCAAACCAGCGCTGTTGTTGATAGCCAATTCCATTCATTTGTTTTCAATAGAGAGACCAGTTAAGTCAGCACGCTATTAGCCTATTGGCATTTGTTGTACACACAGATCCCTGTGTTTACAGATCCATGAGCTCCCGGATCCATGTTGGGGGTCATGCTCCAGAGATCAACATAAATAGTGCATTTAAGCAGCATCCTGTCATAACTATCCATTAGACGGTGGCATTATACCCCGCGATGGTGACTTGAATGTTAACGTGGCTGAGATGGATTAATATTACGTGATATTAATCAGCTGAGAGCAAAACATGTATCAATCAGTGTAAAATGCTATGAAATGTTCGGGGGTCATTTGAATTATCAGTCATAAAAGATCAAGATTTAGATATTTGATCACAAGGCAATCATTTTTGGTAGGGGCATAAGGCTATGACCTTTTGAAAATTAAGAATGTGTAAGGTCTAATTTGTGACATTATGCAATCAATTTGAATTGAACTTTTTGATATTGGCACGTAGCACGTGGTCAAAGAGGGCATTTATTTACAAGACCAATCATATCAATTGTTAACATTTGATGCGCTGTTCAAGTGAATTGATTACTTTTATAACTGCACTGTAGACAATAATGTTCTTACTTCCGGTGAATACATTACGAGCATTGCCCTTCCATAATTGCAATAAATTGAAAGATAACCTCTTCCTGGGGGGGGGCACTTCAGGGATTTCACGCACGATTGATGGCGGACGTGTAAAAACCCTATGAAAATAAATAATTTTGGTAGGAAGCAGGGGGGGGGGCGCCACCTCCTCCCCTGGATCTGCCTATGCAAATACCACTGATACAATAAGAGTTGTATCTCTACGTTTGGAAACTCTGACTCATGACCCTGCTCCGCCTCACTGAACCACAGTAGCGAGTTGTGAGGGATAATAAAGTTTGCGTCACGATTGTTTCCAATGGAACGAAGGTCAGGCATTTATGGTATAGACCGTGCAGTTGGCGTGTATGGATGGCGCAGTCTCCATTAAGCCGATTGGCCCCGCCAAAGACTGCCGTGGCCAGATAGCACTTGGGGGTCGATAGTCATAATTCCAGCCACTATAGGAGTATGGATATTTCCGTAGCGCGACTCTTGGTGGCCAATGATCTTAGCGTTGAAGTGTCTTTGTGCGAATTAAGATAAATGTTTACATTATAGGTATATCAGGATGTGGGGTGGGGGATGGGGGGGGCGTGTTTCCATTCTTCACACCCAAAATGTAATGTTCGCAGGGGGTTGTCATGTCTGCAAGATATAACGCGTGCAAAATCGATGGAATCTATTAGTCGTGCCGCCCCCACCTCTTTCAGTAGACCTGGATCTGTCAGTTCAGAGTAGTGGTATAAATATGTTTATACAATGACACGACAGTTGAATACATACAGAATTAAAGAGTTCTTAATAATGGGTTAGAGCTTCCAAATCAGACCACCACTCTATCGAGATCACCTCTTTAAAAGAAAAGATCATGTCTCAGGGTTGCAAACCTGTAGATATAAACCATAATGAACCTCTAGTCAGAAACCACCTCTCTATTTAGACCACATAAAGTCTGTCTCAATGATGTCATCTTTTTTGGGAGAGTTTCATCTGTACATTGTTTTAATGTTTTGCATATTTTCGTATCTTTGGCACTTCGTCAGTTGCAGCTGAGAACAACATCAAAGAGAAACAGTATAAATACGACAAGAATGGCTTCATCTTTTTAGTAGTTAAAATCCGGAAATTATGTAATTTAAATGAAAAACTAATGCCAGTAAGTTTTTTCAAGGGTCATGTTCTGCCAGAAACATCTCATTTCCTGGTTTCCAGTGGAAGTCTATTGATTGTCATTTGCTGCTAAATGAGTAAAGCTGGATCATGTTTCGCTGAGTTGTTGTCTACTCATATTTTACGAAGTAAAAAAAGAACTTTCTTTCAAAGTCTAATTTAAATCTGCGATGGGGATTTACTAGTAAGTTATGGCAAACTATAAGCAGTCAACTACAACTTCTTTAAAGAAATCTGTCTGTAGAGTTGGTCAGAATGCATGACAGGGCTTATGGTGCTGCTATTGACAATGTGATGTACAGATACGTTGCTTAAAATCTGGTTTGTCCATTGTGTTCTAGTTTGGTATCTAGCACATTTTGGAACAACGGAGCACGGAATATTCTACAGGGAGTTATTGCAGAACCACAAGTTTCATATAGTGTAAACGCGAAGTTGATCTTATATACATATTGAAGATTCTCTGGTACATACACTATAGATAAAAAAACAGGTCACAAGTAGAAAGCCCCCGTGCAGCCCCAAATGGCACTTTCAGGCATTAACCAATTGAATTTCCAACGGTAACCAACTTGCATAAATCTAATCACATATTTAGTTTTGCTCTCGCCTCAAAAATGAGCTGAATGTACCAGAATTACACCTCTTCGTTCCATCCACTTAAAAAAGGCGTGTTGATAAAACTAACTTTGCTCTGAAATTATTTTGATGGTCTCTTGTATGCCTTTTTCCATGGCCTGGATTCAAAATGCCATTTTATTTAATCTACACAGCCTAAAAGGACATACAACAAACTATCATTAATCTACACCACTGCCAGAAAAAGGCGTTTAAGTGTTTTGTAATACTATATGGATGTCATAAAAGAGTATACTACTGTTACAGTAAAATGATACACTGATATTATCAAAGAGAGTCTGGAAAAATGGCAGGCCTTTAAATTGGAGCTGGGTCTAAATTTTCGTCTTTAGTCTTTTTGCTTTACTTTATTTTTGTTTAGCTTGTACATGGGAAATTAACGAGTGCAAATATTCATATAAAATGAATTACATTAAGTTGGCTTCTCTGCATCGTCATATCACACGGCTACATAAGCAATCTGGTAAAGGTAGTGTAAAATATAATGACGTCCCAAACCCTTATAAAGCTATCAAAACAAGCCTCTGTATATATAGAGACCATCTCTCTATCGAGACCACTTTCAACTGGACCCAAAGGGTGGTCCTAAATCGTAAAATCCTAATAGGGGTACTACTGTACATGTAATGACAAATAGCTAATCTGTACCCTGATTGTGTAACAGCCGATATATAATGACGTCCCAAACCCTCATCAAGCCACCAAAACGAACCTCTGTATAGAGACCACCTCTATATAATTGAGACCACTTCACACTGCTCCCAAAGGTGGTCCTAACAGAGAGGTTCTACTGTACGCGTAATGAACATTGTCTCCCTCCATGGTCTAGCTACACCAAAAGAGAACAAGGGTCCATCTGAAGGCCAAAACTGTTATGCAAACAGCCCGGGCCGACATGGTGTCGGCGCCCGGACAAGCTTCCTCCATTTGGCCCCAGCACGCGAAGATGTGACGCGAGCCCCGTATCGTCTCATTATCCTGCTAAACCAATTGAGTGATGTCCACGACAGGCGAGACTAATGGCGCCGTCTAATGGCACTCTCGCCAACTTCTCGCCTCCTTCTTCTCACGCATGTGCACTCGGGGTGTAGGGCGGTATTAGGGCGGGTGTGGTAATACTACAGACCATTTTTCTAATCGCTGTCTCAATTAAATATTTATGTACTTATCTATGAACTCTGGGTAATTTTTAGACAAACAAACCAAAGCACGTGGCTCTTCACGTGTTTTACAGTGCATTCTGGGAATTATTTAGAAAAAAACATTGATAGAGACTAAATCGTTTCCTTGTCTACTCCATCACAGGGTCTAGTTGATCGAGACTAATCACATAGCGGCCGAATGTGGCATTACGATCACAACCTAAATATTTATATTAGCAAATACGTGTGTAAGTGTAACACCTCTTGGGCAAGGGAAAACCTTCCTAATAGGGACATCTTGGGATAAGGGATGTTTTTTTTTTTATCTCAGGTTGCTTTGGAATGTACAATGTACGGGTCTAACTAAATATGTTTCTTCAGTGGGGAAACCTAGCTAATGGCGGCATCTCACAATTATGGACACCATTTCATCGATGGCCTACCGCACGGTGTAACTAACTGATTCACCAATATGGGCACGTGTCCATAATATCCAGGTTTATACTGTGCTGTTAAGCCTCATTTTAAATATTTTACTGGGGTGCAGCATATACAGAGGCGGTGGCTTTAAACATGGTAAATGTATCTCTTTATAAAGCTTCTGGGCAGTAAAACTTGTCTGAATACATAAGTGGTCTTCATTGGAGGTTATGCCGTATGTAGACTGTTTGTGGTCACATGAGCGAGCAACCTCATAAGAAAATATCTTCTGAAATTACTCAGCCGTTGAAACATCCCTATAAAACTCAACATACCTAAAATCCCTAAAATAGCTCCATTTTACAACTATATCCGCATGGATTCGCTTCAATCTAGTTTACACTGCCTATAATAACCACTCTTACACTACACTTAGATAACGTGTGAATTGAATAGTAAGAACAAAATTCAAGAACATGCAACTATCTCCTTAAACCAAACTCATGTAAAAGAGAGGAAGAAAGGAGAAAAACAAAAACACGTGCTCCACCACCAGAAAGCACTTAGCATAAAACGCAAATCCTAATATTTACGGCGTCAGACGTAAACTGCACATCATCTGTTATCAGAATCCTGATTGGCGGCACACGTACAAGTGCTGGTGCTTGTTTCGCACCTGCAAAGCGCCCCAACTTCCAGAGATGTTCTGTAAACAGTGAGCTTTTCTTGAAAGGAAACCCACTAGCATCTAGAGGGTGGTGTTGTGCCCTTGTGTGCTCTCTTCCATTTTGAAGCTATTTTTATTTTTGATCGGTAGTTGTTTTGGGTGGTTTTCATTATATGGCGATTCGCGCATTCATTCAACGGGATTTAGAGTTAATTCATACAGTTGGTGAGTGTCTGAGTCGTGAACTCTGACACTGTGAAATCGTTTGTCAGAACACTAAGATTGTTTATATGAGTGGGGTCATACGATTTCGTGTTTTATATGCGCGTGTGTGCGTGCGTGTAGAACAATGCACACATTCTAAAAAAACCACTGGTATCCTAGAAAACTGCAGAATCATATTATTGTCATTTTCGGTAATATACAAATTCCTTATTCTCGTTTAATATTGTCTTTTCCTTATGGCAAGGTCTAAATCATTTGACAAACGAACCCAACAGTACTCAAGCAGGAGTCTTATTACTGCAAAAGGGGATTTAAATGATGACAGTCCACACGCATATTTCACTCAGCGCGTAGACAGGAAGTGGGTTTCATGTTTGTAAATTAGAAACATGAGCGGAGTAAAAAGAAGAGGAAATCAGACCAAAATGGATCGCGTCTACGATCCACAAGGCATGCTCAAGTGCATAAACAGCCATCAGTTAACACAAATTCTGTCACTTTGATAGGCAATTAACAGCATTCTTGGAGTAAGCCCTTATATGGGATGCAACAACCTCCCTTTTGCTGTAAGTGGGCTACTATAGTACTATAAAGTATTGCATTGAGTTGTGTTGTATTGAAGTGCAGTGTAGCGTAGCGTACAGTACTGAACTGTGCTGTACACTAATGTACTGTACATGTAAATGCATACTGTATTGTGACAATGCAATAGTTTATATTTGACGTCTACACTAATATATGCACATACTGTGTACAATAAGCGTATTCAAATGAGGGTGACGTGTAAACAAGAAGACCAGGCATGTCTTGTAATGACGCCATTAAAGGAGTTCGTGGTCGGACTGGCAACAACGTCCCATGGGAGACACATGCAAATTCCCTGACAACAGAAAGGGACATCTCAACAATTCTAATGTTGATATATACTAAGACAATAACACACACACATAGAACATTACATGTGTTCTATGAATATATGCTATGGGATATAGCCTGGCAGACGTTGTAAATGTAGTTTAGCCATGGATACAGTAAAACCTTGCTATTTGAGTCTGTTATATTCGAAACTGGAGAGTGAAAAAGATGTCTCTAATTGCGAGATGTCCCCGTTTTAGAAGTGTTCCCATGGTGAAGTATCCCTGTTAGACAGGTGTTCCAGTGACGATGCTAGCTCACCTGAACAAGCGATTAACTGATAATCCTATATAAATTTGCAGCACTACTGGCATGCTATTGCTACAGTACAAAAGCCAAGAAAGACCAACTCTAAAACGAGAACACTTCTACAATAAACAACCTCTATAATAAGACCAACCCATGTGAAGAGACCACCTTTCCATTGATACAACATTGATACTGTCCCAATTACAAGTATCATAAGCAAGATGGTCTAATGTACATAAATCTCGACTTGAAATGCACATGTATGTTGTTACAATGACAAAGTTACCAGCGCCGAAAACTTGTTTCAGAAGTCTCCAAGCATACGCTATATTGCAGACTAGAAAGTATACAGCTGAAGAAACCACAGCTGCATTGCATCACCACACTAACTAGATGCATAACTGCGCACAACATCAGTGGACTGGCTTAAAACGATCCAGAATCGTCTGGAGCACTGATGCGCTATTTAATACGTGTTGAAATGACAGCTGCGCTCTGTTTAGCGTATCTCCTCAAACTCCGACTTTCCATGGTGAAACAAAAACATTTCACTGCCACAACATGATAATGAATGAGCAGAGCAGAATGTGCTCAAACAACAGCATATGGATACATTGATATGAGGGCTTCATTTCTACAAGTCTCTATTTTAATACCCACTGCCGGGATTCGAACCCTGGGCCACTACCAGTGTGACACATATTCACTGTAGGAATTAAGAACAAATTTTCGAAAGAGATAAAATTGTTTCTTTATTAGCGTTGTAATGTAAATCTAGACCTGTTGTTGTACATATTATCCAATTTGGTGATTTCCAAGCCATGCAATGCTTTCATGTGTACAGACATTCTTCACATCAATCCAAATGTTTTTCTTTTTTTCACAACTGTATAAGGACCTAAATACGTAGACCTTGCGCAAATTAGAAAACCACCCTACAGTTTTATTTTGAAGTCAAAAAGTCTTCTTTGTATACAATGTATAACATCAAATCCCTTAAAAACACTCATCCCAACAAACATCTTAATAACTGAGCACAAACGCACCATGTGACCCATCAAACACCCATATTAGTGTCTAGGTGCGGTGCATCTCCTCTCTCTTCAAAGTGCACACCTCAGAAGTAATCATAACGCCCTCATCAGAAAACCCCACGTGACCCATGCCACATGAAACAGCCGAGCACAGGCCATCACAAGACTGTACGCTAAAAAGGACGAGGGCATAAATAAGTTCCCCGTATAACCTCATAGGCAGATCCAGGGGGCCCCTTTTCCCACCAAAATACTTCATTTTCATAGGTTTTTTTTCACACATCCACCATCGATCGCGCTTACGAAACCCATGAAATCCCTGAAGTGTGCCCCCTCCTTTTATAAAAAAGCTGGATCTGCCATTGCACATTAATAAATCTTTGTCTATAGAGTTGGGCAGGTTCTATGGCTGGGTTCATGGTGGTGGGTTTTCAATGGGATGTGCTCTGTTTAAAATCTGAATGTTGGTTTCTAGCACATTTGGAACCAAGTGGCACTGAATACTCGATAGGGAGTTATTGCAGAGCCACATGTTTCATTTGGTATAAATTGTGAAGTGGATCATATATACACATTGATGATTCTATACAGCACGCACATTCCCTTCGATACAGTAGAACCTAGAAAAAACGACCACCTATCTAATAAGACCATTTTGCACAGCCACAATGTTTATAACCACCTTGATTCTCAACTTTTCTTATTAGTAAAACTACTTGAAGGCGGTCAATAGGGTGGTCTTATCAGAGAGGTTCTACAGTACTTTTATAGATATTGCATTGAAAAGACAAGACTTACCACTTTGGCTGCCATCCGCTCGTCCATGTACGTTGAACATAATGTAACTAATGACAAGTATGACACAACGTATCCTCTCCATTGTTATTTACAGTAATGTTATCTTTTCAATTAATATGTATTATTCCACTTATGCATTATCCATCTATTATAGGCAAGTTGCGTTTCATTTAAATCCAATGTATTCTACACTATCAGCTGCAAAAATCTTGAAAAGCGGCTATGGTCCAACATTTGTCAGGAAGTATCACATCCGCAGTACAGCAATATGCTTAGGCAGGATAACAGAGCATAAACCTTAACTACTCCAATAATTGTTAATCAGGCCTATGTAGCTGTAGCTTTTTCTAACACTCTTCAAACAAAAACTTCGAAACCACGTCTTTCAATCCATGCCAGTCTCCAAAATGCTTTCAAAATACCATATTATAGAAGAAATAACTTATAACAAAACTTAACAATTCCCAATCGTAATACTTGTCGTGGACGTGTATAACAGTAACTTTTATTTTCATTTAAAATCTAACAAAAACACGTCACCACCACGTCCTTCAAACACCATGCTCAAACCATACACCACCAAACGTGTTCAAAATAGCATATCCGTGAAGCCACCTCCCGCTATAATCCATTAGAAAGCTCGGCCATCCCCTCACGTGGCAACACTGTGCGCAGGGTACAAATTAGCAGTGTCCTGTAAGTAATATAGTGAGCTGCTCAGGACTTGGCCGGTGTCCATTTAGACGGCCGCCGCCGGAAATCTCGTCTGCTCTGCTCACCGCTGTTATCACCCAACACTCATCTTATCACCAGGAGGATTCGGGATCTACCAGGATCCAGTTTTTGGGATTCAGCGCTTGTTGGGAGTCTGGATGGGGTCCTGAAATAAAGCATGTGGCACATCAGGCAGTGATGCTTGCCTACTGCCCAATAGTCACAGAAACCGTTGGGATCAGCAATGGCAGATGCAGGTTTTTAGAAAGGAGGGGAAATCTGGAACTCAGCACTAGCCTAGCCGTACAGGGAGAGTGCGCTGACTACTTTGCCAGTACGTCAGGCAGTATACGGCATAAGCTTCATAGACACAGCACACACAAAAAGACATTCCTGTCAAAATGTCCGCACTGCCGACTATACCATTGGCTTATAAATGTAAATGTGGTGGTTTATAGCCGTGATCCAAGTTTTCTCTCGCAACTTTACAATGTACACCAGGTCATTGGCCCACTTATTGATCTTCAGTTGATCCTTTCTCATATACTTGCATCGGGCGCTGCTTGCATTCAGCGCACAATGCTAATCACCTACACGATCACTCACTCACTCTTTCAACCCAATGACCTGTACCCAATTAACTTGTATTTTTTGTTATATATCTTTTTAATAATAAATCTGATAATATTTTATATAAATATATGCAAAAATGTGATCTTTATTCCAATCAGACATTTTTAACGTGTAAGCGCCATGCGGGGCACAGTGCAACATGTCGTAGATAAATTTTCTATACACCGCCACCACCACCAGGCCGCGGAGGCGGAAAGAATCCTCCACCAAAACAACTCGTCGAACGACTTAACGTAACCAACATCGCACGTAAAACGTACGACGTTGCCATCTCAAACGTTCAACGTCAATCGACATCTTGGCAACCTTCACTCGTTTCTAACTCGATTATTTTCAAGTCTTTACTTGATTCTACACAACTTCCAAAAGCAAGATGTCTTCAAACGTCGACGAATTCACTCACAAGCTCTCCGAGCTCCAAAACAGAAATCGTCAAAGGCGATTCGCGAACCGTGAGAGTCGACGTCAAATTCTTTATGCTGCCCCCGCCCCCGAGCTGGACTCTTCTGTTCAAGAAGTCCAACCAGAACCAGCTCCTGTTGCTTGCAACCCATTAAACAAGAAGTTGGTGCCTGTGTTGACCCCAGAGGTCAAGTCGTTGGTGCACCAGGCGGGGCAAAGCAGCAAGGAAGGGAGGAAGAGCAGACTGCTGAGCTTTCTCCAGTCTCTGTACTGTATCTCTGTTGACTGCCAGGATGAGTCCATGGAATGAACTCTGCTCATTTTAGAGCGCATATTACTGTGATGTTTATATATTTACCAATTCATTCCGACAATAGTATCAATAAATCTCATCCATTTTCTTCCCTTCCTACGTTTGTTTTGTTTTGTTTTGTTTTATAATTATGAGAATGTTAACAATCACTAGAATACAAATTAAGTAATCATAGACTTGTAGATCATTATTTGCATCATCCTTCCTTTTTCCACCAAACTTTTTATTTTTTTTTAATTTATTTTGTTCACAAAAAAAAACTGGTGAAAAACTTTAGCATGAAAAATGCATGACACAGTTATCTTTTCTTTGTTTAGTCTTTCAAAAAATACGTAATACGGTTTAAATTTAGTAGTTTTAGCTAATATTCTATTTTAGCTAATATCTCAGACTCATCTTTATCATTCATATCATGATTATGATATCTATTCTATATTTTTATTGTAAACATAGATTTAGATTATGACTTCCATTGATTAACAATATCATCAATACTTGGTATAATTGCAACTAGAAATCAGTTTATGGTCCATTTTATGTTTGATATTATACTATATACAACTAGTAATCAATTTATGGTCAATTTTATGTTTGATATTATGCCCATTGTCAATTTACCGAACTTGATATAATAATGACCTCAATCAAATTACAGAATAAAAGTTTTTTATAGTATTAAGGATATTTAACATTACAGTGTTGACACAAATCAAAGATACCAGGTCATATCATATATATACTTGTGACTAGAAAACAGTACACGGTATAGTTAATGTCTATTTTTATGACCCTCTGGTCACAGCACTTGACTTCAATTAGGTTACGTAACCAAAGTTTATTAACTTGTATGTGCCACTGAGCAGTGTGCAACTGCTTTTGGGATGTGTTTGCTCAACTCCCACCACCGGACCCGACTGTGAATCGAACCCATGACCTCCTGGTTACGAGTCCAACTCCCTATCCACTCGGCCACGGAAGCACACGTATAAGTGGCGTGTCTGTGCGTCTATTGTTAAGACGTTCCACCAAGTTCCTGAGTCACGTGTTATGCCATGGCGTCTATGTTTGTTTGGTTGAGGATACTGCATAGGGAGATCCAGGGGGTCGCAGGCGGCCCCCCTCATTTTCCCACCAAAATGCTTCATTTTCATAAATGTTTGTACATTGTTTGTCACTTTTAACCCATGTAGAGTTCTCTTGTTTTGACGGCACAACATTGGGCCTTGTTATGTCGGCAGCGAGCTGATAGACGAAGAAGAACAAGAGGCTCAGATAGAGGTTTTGGTTTTGGTTTGTTGTGGTAAGAAGTTCGGGGGGGCAGTGTTCTTTGTCGATAGGTGTTGAGTACTTGGACAGATAGTGGCTGGCATAGAAGATGTTTTTTTCTACAATATTATAGTTTGTATAGAGCTTCATTGTACATGTACGTTACTTTATTTTTTCTATGAAGAAAATAGTTGACACATACGGAGATGCACCATGGGTGGCCTCAAATGATTTGAATATTTATGAAGCTTCACGTACATGTAGGCTTCTTTATGAAAGTTCGCTATCTTTTCATTCTCCTGTTTGATGATCTTACTATGAAATTGCTTTGGAATATGGACCCCTAATAAATGGGGACACTTCTCTCTACTGCCAATAGCCAGCTTTACTGCGCTATCCCATCACTGTGAAGTAATAACAAAAATGGACACCAAAGTTCTGAAGAAATAACACCCAAACCAAACCTTAAACACGTTTGACGAGATATCAGCACACCTGCTGAGCGCACCTGCTCAACAATTACCGTCTGCACCGCGTATCACCCGCCAAACACGCATGCGCAATGCGGTTGATGTGGCGTGCGCCAGCGCGGCTGTTCTAATGCACCTGCACTTAGAGGGGCATAATCAAACAGACAAGTGGGCTCCATATCCATGTCTGAAATTGTTGAGTTTTACTGGGTATTGCCCCTAACTTTATATTTATGCTTTTTTTGCATTTTTGTATGCTGACTATAAACGCAGTTTTAATTGTACTATAAATATAAATGTATTTGTACATTGCAGTACTATCATAGTTGTGCTAATTACATGTAATATGTTTTCTTTTATGTTGAGGATGTGTCCATGACACGAAATATATTCAATAAATCTTTGACTTAAAATAATGTCTATGTTTCTATTTATGTACCCCGAAGTTAATGTTTTGTGCACAGTTTTATCAAATCATCACACACACATATTCTTGCTGTTGCAATAATATCGCAGAGTAGTTTAGAATTTAACTTACCCTTCGATAGCGGCAGTGCTGAGTATATCAGTTTCTTACACACATCCCTAGTAAATGGAAATGGTCAAAATTGACTGAGATAACCCCTTAAGTAGAGCAAAATGTTACCCGAAGGCGAAGAATAATACTTCAAGTAAAGTTACCATGTGCCATACACGCATTCGGCTTATATCGAATAAGATATTGGCATGCGATGCCTTGTAATCTTGTCACCGGAAGTTAGTAAATTGTTGATTTTTGGTGACTTTATAACGTTCCCCTTGCATGCCCTATTAAATAACTGCACGGCACCCAGACGTAAAAAGCGACCATGCGTTGGTATTATGAGTTGGGGTCACAGGTACACGAATATCGATGAGTCTGATTGCCAGAGCACTTCAAATATACGGCCTGGGCAATCTCCCATATCAATTATGATGCTATTAGCCAAGTGACTCTGCTCTATTTACATTGGGCAAGTAATGCCATCATAAGCCACCTTAATAGCACTACTTCACGAGAGTCCACTTGGTCAAATGACATCTTCTAGTTCAAAACTATTGATATTAGTCATTTGTAAAAGGTGTGCTAAGTATTGTTTATGTGTCTGTAACTTGTGTGTTATTTATCAATGGTCACATGTGTGTTTGGGGATTTTTCTAGGAAACTAAAAAGGTTAGGCGGGTGCAGTTTTGCTACAGCCGTCTCAGGACAGGCCTATTAAATAAGCATAGACAAGTCATGTTTAATCTGCACTGGTCAGCCGTGTGCAGCCTAATACCTGTATATCAGCAACAGAGGAATATTACGATGGGGCAAGTCTTAGTGGTAATTACACAACAGGGATTCAGGGGTATAATGTGTGTAGCTATAGTGGACGGTTGATGATACTACATGTACATATATTGTGTTTATCATGTAACAAAAATAATAGCATTTATATATGTCGTGCCATAATATTTTTATAACGGCTATGTATATATATATTTTCCCAAGTTTGCCTGTGAATTCAATTTTACTCTCACTGTTCTTGCAAGAAAGCTCCTGCCACTGTATTGATTTAGCTGAAGACACAGCTTCCATTTGACTACATCATGTGGCCCTGACGGGATTGGAACTCACAACCCCAAGGTTGTGAGCCCATCAATCCCAAGCAGCGGGCTGTTACAGCCCGCTGCTTGGGATGATGGTATCATTCTGGTCTCACAACATTGGGGTCGTGAGTTCGAGTCCCGTCAGCGCCACTTGATATAGTCAAATGGAAGCTGTGTCTTCATCTATATCAATACAGCTTGCTTGCAAGAACAGTGAGAGTAAAATCTTATAACTGCATAATACATAGCGAAAACCCACAATCTTATCAATGGTTTGATTACAGTAGGAACCATCAGTGCCAATGTCCAATAGAGAAAAATAAATAACTGCCATGCCGTGACAACACATCGAGACTGGTAGTGGGTGTTGAGCAAACTCATCGCCCGCTTGCTTGCAATTGTTCTTTGACACCTTCGCGCTAAATAGGTACAGGTAGGCGAATGAACGTTGGTGTGAATTTCATGGATACAAGTATGAAAACAAGTATTCTGTATACATGCTCCCCAGGGCGTTGATGATAGGTATAGTGTAACATGGATTCCAATGACTTGGTGTAAATGATTTCAAGTCGTCTGAGCGTATTCACAGTAGACTATAAAAAAACTAGTGCATTAACATTTACATCTGCATGTATAACACACTTCTGAGACCCATGCTAATCATTGCCTAGATATCCAGTCTTAACATAGACCCTTATGACCCACCAAATGTCCTACTCTTCACGTTCGTTTTGTAATACACCTAAAGGCCACCCGCCTTCGTAATAACTGCACTGTTCCTAGTGCTGCGTCGTTAGGGATTTCACATGTGTATGGAGACCATAAGGAGAGAAAGTTTACAATGTATCAGTAGTGCATGTAGGACCTCTCTATTAGGACCACCTTTGGGACCAGTGTCAAGTGGTCTCAATAGAGAGGTGGTCTCTATACAGAGGCTCCTTCTGGTAGCTTTATGAAGGTTTGGGACCATAAAAAAGTGGTCTTATTATAGAGGTGGTCTCATTATACAGGTGGTCTTAACTGGAGCTTCTACTGTGCATGTATGTATGGACAGAAACAGGGAGTGTGCACAATCTGGCCTATCTCACCCAGATAACTGGCGAGCCAAGAATCCCAACCAAGTGCCTCACTGATTCACACTGCCGCCTCCGTCCTCGGGCCCTCCTACCTCCCCTCCTCTCGAGCCCCCAGCCCCGTTTGCCCAGCACTCCCTCCAAGGACAACAGTCTCCTCTGAGTGGCAACAGCTGCCGAGGGCCCGATGATAACTGCACTGACGGCGACCTATTATTAGCACACAGTCGGCGATTGCCTCTTGACGTGTATTGACACTTGGGCACACAGACACAGAGGTATTGGCTTGTGTACAGTGTCATAATCGTGATCGAATGTGTTTACAGGCTTGCGATGTTGGTCCGAGTCTCACAGGCTGATATAGGATGTGCTCTAGTCAGTTGCTTCAGGGTGCAACAAACACAAATGAAAAAAGAAAGAAAAATGAATAAAAGGAGAAAAAAAGGAAAATAAAATAAGAACAACTGACAACAGACAAGAACAGTTTTGTTATGTCCAGTGATGAGATTATCATATACTAATCTTCCAGGATAAGATTATCATACACTCATCCTTGTAAAAATGATATACTTTTATGAAGTTTGGTTTGATACATATCTATTTGAGAATTTGAAAAATCATCACTGGCCATATTTGACTTTTTTTCTGTTTTGAAAAACTTTTTGTATCTGAATTTCGAGCTTTTTCAATGTATTCACACATAAATGATTAATCATATGGCCACCGTATGTGCGAGGGCGAGTGTTGCTTTATACCCGGAAGTAACTCACTGGCGTACGAGCCTTATTATGATATGCTTGTGGTCGCACCGATAAGATGGAATTACGTTTGTGACACGTCACCTGTTATTGATGATGAGTCAACACAATGACACTGAAAGATCCAGAGGGTGGGGTGAGGCAACTATTGGATCAATGCTTTCCATAAATCCTAAATCTGGAGTAGATTTTAAAAAAACACCATGAGAATATAAGACGTAAAACAAAACGCACGTAATATTGCACAGCAAACCACAACAAATCTCGTACATGTGCACATACTAGTTTGCCCAAGCACATCATCCGTAGTGCACATTGTACGTCAAACTAAAACAACAACGCCCATACAGCTGTTAACACTAAAACACACCACTTATTTCCTCCTTATGTCAACATATTTACGAAATGTGAAACTTAAACTGACTAACAATTCCACGGCTGCTGTTTGGAGCCTCACTAATACTATCGACGGAGGAAATTTAAGCCGGTTTCGCGTGAGTGCGGAGCATGACTCTGTTGGCAGACGATACTGCTGCCGGGCGTACTAATTATCTTTCCTGGAGTTGAAGAGCCAACATTTTTTGTTTACTGGTTTGGAGTTATGGGATTCTTCTTGGTTTAAACTTCAAAATGAAGTATTAAGTGGCGTAGATGGTCTCCATTGACGTTGTTATTCTGTCTGTGATGGCGTTTTGCTGATGCATATTTGATATTTGCAAGTTCTAAACTTTTAAGTTTACTGCTTTATTACACAGGAAACAGATACGTAAATAAATTGTCATATTATCTTTCCTATTTTAAAGATGATAGATGAGGAGTCCTCTAGAGAATATTATCTCTGACACACTGAAATTCTATATGCCCGCGTTGTGAACTGTATACAATCAAAAAGTCTGCCAGGCTCAGAGTCTTATATTATAATAAGATAATTTATGATATTATGAAAAGCCAACAGATCACACTCGACCTCCATAAAGAGACCACCTCTCTATTGTTACCACTCGAAGCCAACCCCAGGTGGTCCTGAAACAGAGGTTCTACATTTACCTTGCACAAAGCATGCAGTTTACAATGCATAACCACACTAATGCCCATTTTCATCTTGACGCACATTAACAAAGTTTGTCAAAACGTTAATGACTTCAGCGCCCGTCTTAATAGAAATGTATTAGGTATGAAAGGTCAGACAGCAGAGAGAGGGTAATTGGCAGTCAGCGCACACAAACTCATTTTGGGAGATGACGTTATAATGTAGGCGGCCAGGATGTGGCTTGGTTCTTAGAGAGGGCGCACGGATGGTGAAGGCTGCGTCTGTGACACTGTCTTTAATCACACTAAGGCTGGTGAGTTAATTGCTTGAACTGCTGCAGTTTCTGCTGTTTCTCTCATAAAACAAATGCTTAGTCACATGGGGGTTATCATGTGTTGCGATGCAAGGGTGGGGGAGTGTGTGAAAAAATGAAAGCAGTATGATAGGTTTTTATAGAGGATAGTAGGCCTTTGACAGAGGGCCCCCAGCGCCCCTTTCAAGCCCATCCCCACCCCATATCTGCATATGAGTACACACCAGCGTGATGTGACGACATAAACAAAACTACGGTTGGGCCCGGGTGTACCAATCTAAGATAATTTAGAAAAAAATGGCAATGCGCAACAGCAACCGTAGTATAAAAGAAAACAGATTCCATCCAAACCATTTGATAAATAAGACATTCCCCCGTAAATGGAATGGATCTTGCTGGCTGCAATTGGCATTTTAGCCAGAGGCCTTTTGGTGCCTGTGATAATACAATGTGATCAAAGATTCGTGGTGATAAAGCCAATATCGGAGCCCTGTATTAACCTTGTGATTACCCTTGACAGAGGAGATAGAACATGACAATCTGTGTGACACCTTTTGATCTTTTGATTATTGGCTTCTTTGCACAAGTTACAGCATTAGATGGTATTGACGCTCTGGGATACATGCACTTATAGTTTTTGCATTTGGTGGGATGTAGCTCATGTAACTAAAAAAAAACAAGTTTGAGCTTCAGTCTTTTTTGTTGTTGCTAAAGGTAATGTGATTCAACTGGGATATTGAGTGAAAATTCAATGAGACCTGCACGTCAATCAGGGTGAATGAATCTTATCAATAAACATATTGGAAGTGATCATGTGAACGCAGAGGACAACATATGATATGTTAACAATAGAAAGGCAAATTCTTAATATGTCATCACTTTGGCCGCATTCCCCCAAATGCTGACCGTAACAACCCAATCAAGCAGTTTCATCCACTGCGTACCGAGAAATGGAAGGCAAGTATGTAACATTTGCTCCCTCTCCCCCAGCACATCCTGAAGCTGACTCATGTGCTAGCTACATGTATAAATATACACTGTAACAACAAGCTTAATCCCGAATCCACCCACTGCCCTCCTGACATATCTATGACACGCCACGGCCAGTCTCAAGGTTGATCCAGGATTACTATTGGCAATCGTATTTTTGGCCAATTTATCGGATTTCTGACAACGCTCCTTGAAAAGAAAGATATGCCTATGACGTGGAGTTAGCATTGGACTTGTAGTAGGACTTGTTCCTGACATGTGAGTACATCTGGGTGGATTTCACTAATTGGTGATGGTGATTTGCTTCCAGAACGTCTCGTTTAAAATATAGCTTTCTTAGTATTGATGTTTTGAACTGGTTTAGGTCACAATCCCAATCCGAATTATCCCCAAAAGTATAAATTGATTTGGAACCTACATGTATATGTCAAGCCTGTATATTTGAGACTTACCCTAGTTTTACGAACAAATACACATCATTCTACCCTCATTATACATTGAACACACACCTACTATCCTGCTACAGACTACAGGATGCCCCATTTGATATTACACATACACGTATACCCCAACCAATAAATATTCTCTATTGTTTCCACTTCCGGGTGTAACCCCGGGATGAACTGCACAGTCATTACGAATAAAGGTGGCTTTTATATGTTTTACAAACCAACTGTAAAGACTAGAAAAGTGATACGATCTATACTTAGTCTAACTCTACTACCAAAATGAAACCTATCCATGCACGCAACACACCACTTTGTGAAAAAAAAACGTAACTCAAACCAAACCCCCTTAAAGCTCACAAACAAACATCCACCACAATTCCCCTCTGGACGATTACCATCAGAAACATGACTCGCCGGCAAGTTAACATTTCTTGAGCTCCATTCTCGCCTAAGCTTATGACCGTGGCGTGCGTGCCCGAAGTGCCATGACATGTAAGCATGGTGTGGCGAGGTGGCAATAGGTCCCCTTTGAGCCGTGTTTTTGAAAGGGGTCGACAAGCAAATGTCATGTTCATTGTCATTGATGTACAAATGGGCTTAATGGCTCAACCTCCGTGGGAAATGTGCGACCCGACCGCTGGCATTGTTCTCAGGCATTGTGCTTTTGTTGTTTTGATGATGTTGTTTGTTTGATGTTGGTTTTCATGTCGGTGGAGCAACTGTTGATGTTGGTGGTGCTGTTGTTGCTGCTACTGCTTCGTGTTTTTGCAAAGATAATTTGCGCCGGGCAACAATAAATTTGTCCCTTATAATACATGTGCTCAACACCTATCCAACCAATCGTCCCCCAACCCACCCGCTAACTTACCCACCCACCCACCCCGCTTCACAGCCAAAACAAACAAGCGGGCGATAATGAGGGTAACGCGCCCAACCCATAAAACGCCAATGATGCATAATGGCAATCGTGCTTAATGGCCCCGCCGCCGCCACAGTCCATCTCAGGACGCTATCCAGACCACCGGCCGCAGCCCATAAACGATCTCAAGCCGTGGTCCAGGCGGCGACGGACGGGGCTTTATGTCCGGGGAAGAACCTGAGGGTGAGTAACCCGGTAATGTTGGGGTGCTGGGGCAGTGTGCAATTTGCGAGGGTTGTAAAGGGACGGGGAAGGTAAACATCAGGGTGGAGTTTTGGTGTATGTGTTACGTGTGTTTGTTCATCTGCCTTCATGTGAAAACAGCAGAGACAAGACAGACTATAGGGGGATCGTTTGGAAACGGTGATTCTAAATGCGTCATCTATGTGAATTGGCCATCATTGACCATATTCTTATTTGAAGTTATGTGTTTCGAGGCCTCTGTGCGTGTGGAGAGTACAGTGTGCAGCTATCTGGAGATGCTGATATTTGGTTCATTTATACTACAACGCAATATAGTATTTTACAAAACGAACCTGAAAACAAAAATCACACAATGCGTCAGTCTTTGGACCCCAGCGGTCTGTGAGGGGGAAGGTTCTTTGACAGGCGTAACATTGTTGATTGTTATCGGTCAGGGGCTGACCGATACCCAAACATAATGGTAATAAGTTCAAAATGATATTAAAGATACCACAATAACGTTGTCACGTAATATTTATTAATATAATCACTCTTAAAAAAGTATTATAAATCACTAATAAAATACATCTGTATATTATTTGAGCCTAATTTTTAATATAAATGTTACAACCTTTTTTCTATCAAATATAAATATAAAAAATGAGAAAGAGAAAACCTGATTCTGATGACTTTAAGAACAATATATTGTTTATCAATTTTATGCATAACGTCCTCATAAGCCTATCGACAATGTGCTACGTTTTTTGTCCTCACAGCTCCAGCGGCTGAGTCTTATTAATACTATAAACTGGGCAAATCCTAAGATTTGAGTTATTTTTCAGCTATGTAACATTAAGCATTAATAAAACATTAAATCATCCCGCACGTTTAATATTGAATCTTGCGCACATTTAGAGTATTCAAGCATCTACCCACGTGGTTGACAAAATGGGACCCACACCCGAACCAACAGATATTGAAAGACAACCCGCACAAATGTCTGCATTTTATAACCATTTAAAATTATATATTCAAACATATAGGATAAACATCTATCACACCTTTCAGCAGAGCCCCTACCAGTAAAATCCACGTGGAATGTCGATCTAAATGTATATGCTGGTTTTCCAACCAGCAAAAGCTGTAGTGTCCAGCATCCACCACACCAGCCATATTACCCCCAGATTGATTTTCCTCCAGATAGGACGGGTAATGATGACAAATAAGAACTCGTGGTGAGAACGTGGAGCCAATTTCTATGACTGTCCCGAAGACGACCCCCGAGACAGCACTGGGGGCGTATTTCAGTAATGGGTTAACTAAATAGAGGCTCACGCCTGATGATGGCTTTACGTGTGTATCTTGCAACATTTGGACTGGGACCTTTGGCAAAGTTAAGTGTGTGAGTTAGATGTGTTTAGTGGGTGGGGATGTCAATTTGCTTGCAAATAGATGGTGCCTATAGCCTCACAAATACATTTTTTTTTTCAGAACAAAATGTGCCATTTTTCATTCTTCATTCTAAGTAAAAAAAGGGTTACTAAGAATAATGCTGGGGGCATATGTTGTGATAAGTATGTCTACTTGTTTTCTGGCTGGTGTGAGTGTGTATTAGGAATACAGCATGCATGTGCCAATTTTTGTATGATGTTAATCAGGTATTGAATACAAACTAATTTCTCCTATGATCTGATCTGTAAAAATATCATAAAGTACGCACACTCGTACGTGTACATAAAGCCGTCAGGGTGGATATTTTGACCGTGCGTTGACAAATTCATAGTTACTATCAGTTGCAAACTAAATGCCCATGC
>CM032664.1:21005585-21023519 GCA_019095985.1 Streblospio benedicti | reverse complement strand
ATACGTTTACGTTGCACGCTTATTTTAGGGTTGAACCAATAAAACACTAATCAAATGCCAACAAGTTCATTTTAAGTAGCACTAACCTAACAGCATCCCGATACATTATGCTGACTCATTTACATGAGTAATTAACGGTCACGTGGTCTTATACAAGCGCAACCACTTTGTGAGTGACTTAGCCGCAAGCGTGGCTTTTCCAGGCCTGAGTTTGTCATTTCTTCTTCTTCTTCGTTTTTTCTTCCGTTTTCTTTTTCCCCTTTTCTTTCTTTTTCATTTTAGATTTATTTGTATTTTTTTGTGAAAAATCGTCTTTTCGAACGTTGATAGATGATGTGTATCGTGAAGTGACAGAAAGCGAACGTCACGAGCCTTTAATTTAGTACGCATATAGTATATATATCTTTTTATTCTATCTTTGAAAATGAATATTTAGCATGCTTCTACGAAACTTCGGTGCAAACCACACGCATACAGATGCTTAATATGAATAAATGTGCTTCTTAATAGTACTAGCAAAGATATTAGAGAATTCTATAATGTCTTTGGTACTAGTATGTATACCCGAAGCAAATATGAAATTATAGCTAAAACTATGTCCATAAATAATCAATTAATCAGGAATATCCCTAGTATTTAGTGTCCATCTTCCTAAAGTAAACTTCATTTAGCAAGCTCCATACTATAATGAAGACTAATAGCGGTCCTCTGTAGGAAATGATGACGGATCGTCTTACATCTTTTAGGAGCACAGTTCACATGGAAAGGTCTCCTCTCATGCCTCTTCAGTTTTATAATTGATCTAAATTGTATCAATAAATTTTTTGCATGCTTTTCTACAATCAGTTGTAGCAACTGGGATAAAATCCTACGTGCAGCAGTAGCAGAAGCAGCAGCAGAAGCAATAGCAGTAGGAGTAGCAGCAGCAGCAGCAGAAGCAGAAGCAGCAGCAGAAGCAATAGCAGTAGGAGAAGCAGCAGCAGCATCTGCTGCTTCTCCTGCAACAGCAACAAAAATAGCAGTAGAAGGAGTAGTAGCAGTTTTAAGTAGAAGCAGCATTAACACAAGTAGTAGCACAATGAAGAAGAAAGTGTGCGATTTGCAGGAGCAGTCAGAGTAGTAGCAGTGACACAGCAGCAACAACAAAAACAGTATAACCCTAAACTGTCTATGTCTAATGCAATTGCAAGTTTAACGGACAATAATATCGTCTGGCATATCCACAATACCACAGTCTCTCTCATCTCTCTACAACAATACTCTTATCACCATTTACCTTCAAGCATTGATCATTCAAAATATTTCCCATAACATGGGAAACATCAGCTCCAAATCCATCGGCCCAATGCAACCTACACACACATGTAATACCCCGTGAACTCATCCCCCCATGAAGCAATGTAAGCCCAGTGTAAACAGTCACCACTGTAGTGAGGACTTGCCAAATTTGATTGTGGCTTTTGGGCTATTGGGTCCAATCAGCCGTCCGCATCCGTCCGTACAGCAAGAGGCTGGACAGGCTGGGCTGATCACGTGTAACTTAATACCACGTGTGTCTAAGGATCTGCTTCCGACAACGGCGGGTCCTCTTCTGCGCAATCCTGGTAATCCTTACTGTGTGCTTGATCTTTGTTTGAGTGCAGTGGCACTGCTCTTCTTGTGTGCACGGGATTGGGAGAAGTGAAGACTGAGGAAAATCGAAAATCTGAAAATGGAGATTCAGTTTACATTTGTATGATAGGGTGAAGTGAAACGTGTGAAAAGTCTCCACTTGAGGAAAGTGTCCTTAAAAGAGAGGGTTATTTTGTATATGATGGGGAATCAGAGAAATGGAAAGTGACCACATAAGGCAGGCGGTCTGAAAATAGGGTTCACTTTATATTTGACAAAGTATTTTAGAAGTGAAAAGAGTCCACATAAGACTGGTGTCCTTAAAAGAGAGTGTTTTTTGTATATTTGGTAGGGTATATAAGACAGGTGTCCTTAAAATAGAGTTTTTTATATGACAGGGTACGGTAGAAGTGAAAAATGTCCACATAAGACAGGCATTCTGGAAATAGGGTTCACTTTATAATTGACAAGGCATGTGAGAAGTGAAAGGTGTCCACATAAGGCAGGTGTCCTTCAAAGGCATATTCTCTTAGAGCATGGTATATATGGTGAAAAGGGAGAGAAAAGACAATAATCCTACATAAGACAGCTGCTCTTAAGCAGGAGGTGTCCGCAGGTTCAACCGAACAGAAAATCATGATTGACAATATCTACTATAATCTATATAACTAGCAAGAACCGCCAACTACTGTTAATTGATAGGACATTCCTTCGACTTGTCTGATCCCACCACACTCATTTCCGTTTGTTTCGGTGATGTTCAGGTTGTCGGGTGCATAGTGATCAATATTCGTGCACTTGTTTTACAGTGCAGCTCGTCATGCACCAATACGTGTAGGTGACATGGTTATTGAACTCTTATCACATCAAATATTCTTACACCGGTTCAACGCTGGAACCGCTTAACTCGAAGTTCAGGGTAGGCTATACAAAACTCGAGATATTCATATATCAGAGTGGTCAATAGCGTGCTATAACACGTGTAATGTGAGGGAAACATATTCCAGTTATCGATATATTCCAGATATATACACCATTTCCATGTTTAATGCATTGAAAATATCAGAACAAGCAAATTATGACATATCATATTTATCTTTTAACATCGGGGTACATTATGTTCAAATGTTACCATGAGAGTTTACCATCAAAGATTATGAAAATCATGATATCATCTGTTCACCAATTTGGCACCAAAGTTTTGTTTGGCCTGCAGCCTGTACTGCATAAAATGCACAAGTCAAAGTGATATTTCACATGGAATTCACCGTGTTTCTTGATGTCTGTCACGTTTATTGCAGTTCATCAAACATGGATTTTTAAATTTCAAAACGTTACATGCACATGCCAATGTTTTAACCGCTAGAAGTCGCCTCTGATCAGATGACCACCCCCGTCCATTTTCGTTAGGCAGCTGTATAAAGAGTGTCGGCTGCTATTTCCGTCTCCTTCTTCCAAGGTCGCTCCATTTGCCAGTGTCTAATTTGATGCCAGTTTAGTTAGTTTATGATGGTGAACTTTATGCCTGGAGTTTGTTTTTTGCCCCATCTCCTTACCAGTCAGTCTACACACCTACGCGCGATGATTCTTATAGTCCAATCAGTACATGTAAACTGCAATTGTGCTTTTGTACAGTTTAAAGTTAATGTTGGATTATCACTCACATTATCGTACACTGACCTGACCTGTACATATTTGTTTTGTAAATAACTGAGAAGTTTGCTATGCTACTTTTTAGGGATGGTTTTGCTCAGAAACTACCACCATGACAGTCTGGTCACAAGTCCAGCGTGATACCCAATAACCACAGCAACACCCGTGTGTGTTATTTGTGGTCCCAACAGAACCAAGATCAACTCTTTCATCGAGTGTTTATTTTCAATGGCCAATCATTTTCATAACAAAACTCAATGACTTTTTGAAATGGTAAATATAATGGTATAAACGCCAATGATGATCCAACAATAAAACAAGCTCCAGGGCTCTTTATAATACGGCAATATATTACGTCAGTTCGTGTGATATGAGTGGCGTCTGTCTTGTCTGCACTTATTAACACCTTTTAACTCATAATTCATGTGACTGTAAGTTTGTATCATGTCTAAAAACAACAAGTTAAAGCACTGTTGCTACCAGGGGTTTGGTTGTGACTGAGTACTCAAGCACAATGTCACCTAATGTCATGACATGCTCTGCCAATCTTAACAACCATTTAGAGTCCCGCGAGCACATGAAAGTTACATGAGTGGATCTTTGAAAACGTACGGGCTTCTTGGGGCATGTCAACAACTTAACTGCGGTGTCTTGGAGGCTTTTTTCTCCTCAAATGTGTTTACTGGCTTCAATGATAGTACCACCTCCCTACGGAAACCACCTCTGTAACTAGAGCAAATTAGCTCAGATAGCATAGCGTTGCTAGAACAACGTTGACTCGTGGACAATGAAGACGTTTACTTTACAATCAAAACATTAAAGCAGAACATTTAAAATCTTATGAGATGTGTGATTCACTCTACATCAATGTTCTTGGAATTGAATTGCTTTCTAAGCATGGCTAAAGTAAATGTTTGTTGCCCATTAATATGGTGACACTGTGCTCTCAAAATTGTGCCAAAATTGAACACATATGACATTCATTAAGCATCCAAGCATTGTACCAAAATTATGTTTAATCTGATATAATCTGATATAAGATTATGTCCATTTTATGCTACATGTACAACACTATTTGGCCATGTACCATTTTGTTTTCAAGCTCCACCATGCAACGATGTTATAAATCACTTTCATTTGTATTGAGCAGTTCAAAATTTATGGGCTGTGTGATATCAAATGTGAAACCGGCAATTTTGTACTCTTTCTCTGTGAAGTTCTCATCTGATTAATCGTGCAATCTTAGATCCACCAGAGAGAGATAAGTGTGCTGCAAAATATTTGCATACAAACCGACCACCTAAAACCCTGTGCACAGACCGCCTCTATCAAAAGACCAAAGTCAGCTGTCAAGATTCATTGAACCTTCATAAAGTGACCAAGATTAACACCAACAAAGAGACCACTTCTATTGAAACCCCTTGAGGCCAGATTTCAAGCTGGTCCTAATAGCGATGTTGTACTGTCCCACGCCATACACATTAGAGACTCGAACCTACAATCCATAACTTCTATCGGTATGTCATCCCTTTATCAACGACTCTTTACCAATGAGTAGTATGATTAACTATGTAGTAAATCCATATTACACTTATTGTTTTAGTAATACTATTTCCATACATTTTCCATGTCCATCGTATGCGACTTCAATACACTTGTCACCGGGTGACAGCACGTGACATTAATGGAAGTCAGTCAGTGTTTGTTGTGGGTGTTAAGCAGGGGTTGGGGGCGCTGATAGACATGGTAGACATGCAAAATGTTTAAAAATACTAAGTTTGAAATAGATCCACGACAAAATTAGTCATACTATTACCTCGCTACTAGTATAAAAAGAAATCCAATTAGTCTATTCTCAAAGTCTCCGCACCAACTAGAGGTCAAGACGAGTTAGAATCAAATACGTCGTAGCTCTCTCCACTCTCTAATTAAAACAGCTGCCCGCTACTTTCGACGCAAGTCACTCAGGTAAAGCAAGAGGGTGTGATAGAAACTACTAGTACGCTTTCTAGACTATCTAGGGGAGGGTTTATAAGGAGTGAAGAAATCCCAAATCCTTATTTTTTTCCTTATTTCCCACATCCATTGGACTTTTCCCCACCTTTCAAAAAAAAATTATGCCTTTCCTGTACATCGAACTTCCTTGAATCTCACATCCCACTTTCCAGTGGGCCAGGTGGGCCACCTACTTTTCTTTCCGCATTTTTCCCTACATCCCACTTCTTTCTAACCCCGCCCCTTTTTACCTGCCAGGAATCAACGTCAGTGACGTGTGATTCACGTTTAACGTGCTCTTTGTCAACGTCACTTCTGATGTGCACTTTGTTGAAAACTCCACTCCTAATTGGGTTAAGGGAATACAGACGAAATATGTCTTCTTGCGCCGGGGAAGGTAGCTGTAGGGCAAAGTTTTCAACAACAAGTGGTCGAAACGGCTTTGTATTTTTGCTGTAGAAAATAATAATGCTAAAATGATTTATAGGTTGAGCAGCTTCTTCCTGGGGACTCTGGAGGGTAGAGCCAGTGAATGAAGAAATATGTCATGGTTTATTAGGTCAATATGCATGAATCAATGCCCAAATTTTCTGAATATTGCCCTAGTGTTCCTCTTAATGTATTTTTATGTTCTTTTGTTTTACACAATTATCATAATGATACATTTAACTTCTATTTCAGTGGAAGAACTTGACTTGTATTTGGGGTGCGGGGTGCGGGGGTGGGGGGTGGGGGTGGGGGGTCAGAATAAAGGTATTTAGTCAATACCAATAAAACAAACAAACACATACAAAAATAACAAAAACAAATGTAGAATAGAATGAGGGAATGATTCATTTATTGAACTATTAATAATTATATTCCTATATTTCATACATAAAAGTCTATTTCTTGCGTTGTCACTGCATCGTTTCTGGGCCTGGCACTGACACTTGCGACCACCAACACTGGTGTCTCTGCTGTCGTCCCAGGCGGCTTGGTGCCGCTGCAGTGACTACATGAGAGCAATCGTCTAGCTCCTCTTCACGATCGCCTTTTTCATAGCGATCGCCAGCTTCCCCATCTTCGGTGTGTACACTTGCTGAGCGGCGCTCATCTTCTTTGCTTCTTGCGCATGCAGGATGGAGAATTTCTCTGCTGCTCTGGTGTGTTTCTCCAGTCTTTCGGCATCGCCTGAAGCCATGAGGTCGCGTATCAGCCAGGAATCAGCCTCTGGGGTGGGCACAATGTTATAGCCACCACCAGACAGGATCGCAGAGTTGGTCCAGTGGCCCCACATCTCGGCCATCTTGCCGTACTTCCTCTCCTCATACCGGTCTCTAATCAGTTTTATCAACTTGAGTTTGTTCAATCTTTTCACTAACAGTTCCCACGGATGTGCGAGAAGATCTGTAGCCATTTTAAAATGTTTGGATGATTTTGTAAGTAAGTGCTTTTTTTTTAAATATTCGATTTGATGGAATTATTTTGTGTTCGCTTGCAAATGAGATAGGGTAATTGTTTAACCTTATACGTTATTCCATTACGCTACAACTCGTTTAACGTTCGATTTCTTTACGTTCATCGTAAGGGTGTAGTCTCAAAAGTACCACAGTGTGAAACGAAGGACGAGGTTTAGTCCGACTATTACAGTAGAAAGGAAAATAAAAATTATATGCACCCAAGACTTTCATGTCACCGAGGCATATTAAAATTCAGCATACTGATAATGATATTCTTGATGAAAGTATCTATTTGCAATCGTGCAATCAATTAAATATGCATAAAGTCGTAACTACATGGATACCAGATCATTAGCATCCTTGTCAAATGATGCGTCCAGCATATCGCAACCGTGGTGCAGACGTGCTTTTTTTCAATACACATTAGCATTCACTTGCTTAACCTGTACCTATTTAATGACAATGATCATTCAAGGTGTGCTTATTGTAAAAGCAAAATCAGTACTGATTCGCTTGAGCAGAACCGGGCGTGATTCATATTTTAACCTATCCCTGGAAACCCCTCTTATCTTGGTGTTTCGCGTTCATCAATGTAGTTTTTCGGCCAACATATGTGAGTGCGCTGTGAATAATACATGGGTACATTATTTGTACAAGATGGCGTGTGCTTGTGTAAGCAGCAAAAGCAACACTCGTTGCTATTCCTGCCCCTTCCATGATTACAGTCGCGTGGATAGTGAGTATGATTTGCACGTAGCACGTCTGATGATGAGTGATGGTGAATTCAACGCATATAGTCTACAAAAGTAGCAGATGGAGTGAGAATGTTCGTGTTTTTGTGTTCACAAAATGATAAGACTTTAACATGTGCTTTACAGGGCGATTTACTTAAAGCATAGGCGGATTCAGGTTTTCGGAAAGGGGGGGGGGGCGCACTTAAGGAAAAGAGGGGGCGCACTTACGGGATTTCATGAAAACCCCTATGGAAATGAAGTATTTTGGTGGGAAAAGGGGGGGGGGCGCAGGGGGATCTGCCTATGCTTAAAGGGACAACCATGAGGAATGTCACAAAATTTAATGTCTTTGGTTCCACATAATTTTTGTAAGATGATTTATGTCATTTGGCAGATATGGCGTTTTAATAAGCGGGTTGCTGAAAAGATCTCATGGGTTTCGTATTTAAAAGTGTACATGCCAAAATTCATATGAAAATTCAACATTTTGGTGAGAAATCGGGAAATGTAGTGCACTCCCGATGCCCCCCCCCCAAAAAAAAAAAACAAAAAACAAACAAAACAACAACAACAACAAACAAAAACAAACAAAAAAAAAAAAAAAAAAAAAAAAAACAACAACAACAAAAACACGTTAGTCTTACGTTCCGGGAAAATCACAGTAACTGTTATTTGTTTTGTTTGCACTTTGCAACGGAAAGTACAAATATTGATGTAGATCACACACCATTGTTTTACAGCATTGGGGTCCGGTGGGGATCTCCTAACAGGGTGCAATTTTTATGCGAACATCTCACGAAGTGGCTCTATGAATGAGTGCGGAATACGAACTGTCATACCCCAGTGGTTACAAAAAAAAGATATTATACATACAACAGTGAAAAAATGTTAGATTGCTTGGAAATCCAAACACTGCTATGTTTTTGGAAATATTGTTTGCAGGTCAACCCTAGTGAAGCCGAGCTGTAACATATTTGTGTTAAGGTTAGGTCTACTCTTCTGTCTGAAATAGCCTCAACCGTTACGAAAAAGGTTATAAATTCCAAAATAATTTTATAGAGCATGTCCCTACCCCCTTAGAAAAGCAGTGACCCTATGATGTTTGTGTGCTTCCTTGACCAGCACGTTTATCCTCCCATCATTGCAATGCTACGATGAAATATTAAAAAAACCCACTGTGGTTTGATTTACATATCCGTCCGAAACCCGCTTAAGCATGTTTGACATGGTCAGCCCCCGCCCATCACCCATATTCCGATATTCCAGATCTTCAAACCCATCCCGCCCCCCATAAAGAAAAAAAAGAGAAAAATAAATAAATATATAAATAAATAAAGTAAACAAAAATAAAAACTAATGCATACATAAAAAAGAAAAACTAGTAAAAAAATATTTAAAAAATTTAGTAATTCTTCAAACAGCCCATCACCACCACCACCAGTAATTTTTTCATGCCCCGATGCTTATGTTAGAAGGGCAGAAAACCCATGTGTACACTGGTCGCAAACCGTACTCTCTTCAGTGTTAACTGAATTCTAAATGAGACAGCGCAACTCTGACCTGTCACTGTGATGAAGATCTGCAGGCGACGGCGACTGCGGGAGTCCATTATGAGGATAAGCCTGGACTGCAGAGCAGCTCTTTACTCAAATATGTATTAAAGACACGTGGTTTAATAGTACTTTAGGCCGCTGGTCGGTACTCACTTATTCATAGTCTCGGCTTTCTTTCATGTTGGGTTAGGGGAAGACAATTTGTGTCATGCCATGTAGTTACAAGTGTGGGGATGAGGAAAATTGCTGGAAAGGAGGGGGGATATGGGAACGGAAATTCAATATTTATATGTGCTATTTTTTAGAGGGGGTGGGGGCAAGTGGGTTTCTATTCAATTTAATCATAAGTTGAAGTTTTGTTTATATGCATTATCTGGCATGAACTATTTCCGGTTGTTCTTAATAGTACTCAGTATATTTCCCAACTCATAAAACCACTTTTCTCAACTCACATGCACAGTTCTTTGCAACACTCTGATTAACAGTTCTTCTTCTTTTTACCATTTCAATAACTTAATGCACTGCATGGAAACGTCATATATGACTATTTGCACTTCACCACACACAATAGAACACTTTCCATGCACTATTTTCAAGGTAGAAATCAATGCAAAGCAACAATTAGGAAAAGCATTAAATGTGGAAGCACTTGTGGCCCCAGGAAACATTAGGCAGGGAGAGGAAACAATGGGGCTGTAGTATTTGCCCACATCTTCAGTCTCTATCAAATGGCAACTCTATATCTAGCTGGGATCCATTACCGCTGTCGGTAATGGCGGCTTCATATGCTGCCATGACACTATAGCGGTTGTTTTGGGACAGTTTGCAATGGCAGATCCAGGTTTTTGGAAACGTGCGGGGGTCGCACTTAAGGGATTTCACGGGTTTCATATGCGTGATCGATGGCGATCGTTGGTGGACATGCTAACACCCCTACAAAAATGAAGTATTTTTGTGGGAAAAGGGTGGGGGGCACCCCCTGCGCCCGTTCCCCGTGGATCTCCCTATATTGTGTTACGATGTCATCTACTGAACATCATTGCGTACAGATTACTGATAAAATCTCTGTATATAGACCTACGCATGCGCATGGGATTCTCTCCAAGTGGACACCTTTAGCTCATCACCTGGACAGCCTAGTTATGTCGACACTTTTCTCTTATTCTGTTTGTTTTAAAACTTTTCTTGTGCATTTACGTGTATAATCCATAAAATGAACGTCCTTTTCAATGACACCTCTCTTATAAATGTGGAGACGTTTCACTTCTGACAAAGGTGTGCACAAAAGACAGATTTCTCTTTATTTGCATTTGTTTTATCTTATGCTCTCATATATTGTGACTTTTTCCAACTTCGTCCAATAAAGTCAGCATTGAATTGTCATTGATGCAGTGTGAAGAAATCATGAAATAAAATACTACATACACCATGCAGACATCACTTCTTTTCGCCATTGTCAGCCATATATAGAAATTCTATTTGTATTCAGTGCTGTGTTCACTCTGTCCATATTTCTTGTCGTTGCTGCTGCTGCTGCTGCTGCTGCTGCTGTTGCTGTTGCTGCTGCTGCTGCTGCTGCTGCTGCTGCTGCTGCTGCTGCTGCTGCTGCTGCTGCTGCTGCTGCTGCTGCTGCTGCTGCTGCTGCTCTTCTTACGTTTGTCAATGTGGTTGCAGCTATGGTTACTGAACTCGAGTTGGTGTGCAAACTTATATTACTTATTCTAATCATGAAGGTATCGATGTCTGTTCGGCCGATTCTACGCATGATTCCTCCCATTTAACCATATTTATCAAAGGTGCAAAGTTCCACTCTTATGTCCCAATCTTCCTAAAAGTGTTGTGATTGCATTTTGGCATTCTGGGATTACATTGAACGAAATAGGATTTGTTCAAGAAAAGGCTGGGGGTGGAAGCGTCCATAATGGCCCCATTATGGTTTGCTTTTTACCTTGATCTGCAAGCTTGTGGTGTTCGCAATCAAGTTTCACGTTTACAAAGACGTAGGATAAATAATAAATGAAATGGTTCCTTAATGCGTACAATGTACATTTTGGCATGTATTTGTCCGCATTGGTGTGTCAGTGATTATAGGACTGTATAATATAGGACTATTATAGTAGACTATAGGACTGTATAATATAGCAACGTGTGTTGAATTTATTTTATTTTTGTCACAGGATAAACCCAGCTGAATTAATGATAAAGTCACAATTATGCAGTCAAAAAGTAAGAGAAAAGAACTGTGCAGTAAAACCTTGCATTGGGGACATCCCACTAATAAGGACACCTTATAACTAAAGACATTTATACATTCAACCGTCTGCAATAAATGATGCTACTACCATTGATACACCTGACACGTGGCCTCTCTACACCCATCACTGCGTCACTTATCGAGGTTCTTCTGTAACCCAAACCACTCATATAGTGACCACGCAGGGAAATTGGATGCGGACTTTGGGGCAGTCGTTGATTCGCCGCTTATTGCACCTCATTTCCACCTGATTACGGCACCTTTGCTCTGCTCATTAGGGGCTAGGAATTGAGGTGCTCAGCCAAATGTGGGCTGAATTAGGCGCTAGTGTTAAGTGTGATGAGCAGACGGCTTTTATGGTCACGCCGTGATTGCGCATGCGCCAAAGATGGCGGGCGGAAGTCACGTGACCTTCCATATTATGCACTACACTAAATATGGCCGCTCACGTATGGTCTTTGTTTGTATGTGTTTTTTTAATAGGCCCTACCCATGTTTGTATTTCTGATTATTTTCCTTGTTTTCTGTTCTATTTCTGCTACTTTATAAATCAAAAATAAAACCTAATTTATGTTGGTCCAAATATATTTATTTATGTTTCAACACCTCCAGTGTTCTTTTCAATTTAAATTAAAAAATTTCAAATACCAGTTCCAAAAATATAGAATATTATTATTACATAGAAATATTCTTAGTAAATGTTTTTATTTAACTTGAAAAGGACACTGGAGGTGTTGAAACATGTATAAATAAATTTGGACAAACATAAATTAGGTTTTATTTTTGATTTATAAAGCAGCAGAAATAGAACAGAAAACAAGGAAAATGCGACCACATGCTGCATACCATATGTCACAAATCTTGTTTATTTCTGATTATATATAATGTTTTATACATTAACCCATGCGGGAGTTGACTGGTATTGACAGGCGAATTTGTAGACTATTCGTGGTAGACAGACATATTTTTGCTCTACCATTGAATATAATTGGATTGCTCTTACTATGTAAAAACTAAATATTTTAGCAGCAATGTAAGGGATAACAACTAAAAGTTTGTGTCTGACTTATATGAATATTTTGTAAAATAGCACACATCACTATATGATATGAGTTGTAGCAAACATAATCTAAGGTGGTATTTATTTTCAACATTTTCACAGACACCTCTTTAACAAACAGGTTTCTCGTAGAGTAAACAGGTTTTTCACACCCAACATTAACTACAACAATATTTGCTGCAGAAATATGAGATAAGTGGTTTTCAAAGATTACTCGAGTATTGGGGAACATATATATACACAAACTGTTTGATTGCCCAAGTTCAACAGCATCTCAAGAACGCCACCAATGCTGACTGTAAAGACGAATTTGTCATCAAAGTCAGTTTGCTGCTAAAGTGCAAGCCCTAACACAGGCCTCCCTGGCCTGCTCACAGAACATTATCTAATTTGCGCCTCTAATCTCCTTAGCACCTTTCTCAATTTCCATAAAGTAATGACACTTGGCTCTGTCATTTCATTAGCATCTTGTATTTAAACATTGCTGTGCTGTGGGTTTCAGTTTTCATATTTTTTGTGAAATGTTTATGAGAGAATTCTTAGACACGTTTAATGAAATACAACTTTTGGTGCATGTTTTCTTTTCAAGGGGGTAAGGAAAAATATATCCACTTGTGAGCTGGCATCCAATCGCTTGTGAACGAATAGAAAATAATCTCATTTAAATACATCATGCTGCCAATCTCCTATATTTCTCCCCAGTTTATCGTTCAGTATCGATTCTGATTGGTTAAGAGATTAGTTAGAGATCAGGTTATTTCCCTACTTTGTGAAGAGTAAACACCATCAAGTAAAATTAAAATTGTTAAACTGGGGAGATAAAAAGGCAATGGTCTGCTCTAGTGTGGAGATAACACTAGCTATGCACTTGTGGTGTCTTAGCTTGCCATTACCATTGCCATTACCCTTATAATCTTTGGCGTACGAGCGATTTAAGTGGTTCTGTTTTTAGCCTATTACCATTTGAGTTTGGTTGGATATCTTACGTGGCGCTTCTAAAAATGAGTCCAACATCAAACTTGCTAGTACAGTATGGTGGTAAGAGAAATTGGCCTGACATTGGAATTTGAATTTCAATGTTTGCATTATGATGCTGGCTGCGTTGTAGAAGCAACAATCGGGACAGTCAGTAAGTTGAATTAATTACAGGGATATTTTGTAGGTAGTATGTAGGCTGTTTGAAGCTAAAGTGCTGTTGAAACTAGGTGGTTGTGCAATTTAATGTTTTATTGTGCTTAATGTGACTTTGCTGAAAAATAACTCATACCTTAGGATTTTTCCAGTTTATAGTATGTATAAGACTCGGTCCGCTGGAGCCCTGACGACAAAAAACGTAGCACATTGTCGATAGGCTTATGAGGACGTTATGCATAAAAGTGATAAACAATACATTGTTTTTAGAGTCGCCAGAATTAGGTTTTCTCTTTTTCATATATTACGTACGACATGTTGACATAGAGATAGGGTTGTGATATTTATATAGAAATATGCTGTAATCAAATACAGATATATTTCATTGCTTATTTAAGATAGGTTTTGATAGTGCATTTATTAATGTATAGTCTGTGATAACGTCAATGTGCACTCTACTATCAAATATCTTGTATAGTCTTATTTGGATCGTCGGTCAGCCCCTGACCGATAGCATTTGCCTGAGGTTTTCTATCGCTATAATAGAACTGATGTACATTCCCAAAGTAAACATGTGTTCTTGTTTATTCTACATATAATTTTCAGTTTGTTGTTGTTGTTGTTTTTTTTTATTCTGCTATGTGTAGTAGACGTTTGCCACAATGTACAATTCTATTTTATAAAATTTTAGAATAAATGTATCTATGTAACAAGGATGCCAATGCCCTGGTGTAGCTATAATGGGGTTTTCAAGCACTATGTGAATACGCCTCTTAAACCATCGCATTGAAAGCTGCAGTAGAAACTGCAATTAAGACCACACTTAAATATAGAGAACACCTCTGCAAAAATGACCGTTTACTCAATCACGGTTTTTCTTAAAGCGATCACCGCAAACCTCTATAAACATCATGAAGAGACCATTTCTTTATGGAACCAGTTTCCAGGGTGGTCTTGATAGGGTAATTTGACTGGCAGATCCAGGTGTTTGGAAACGGGAGGCCGGGGGTGGGGGCGGGGAGGGGGGGGCATTTATGGGATCTCTTGTGTTTCATAAGCCCAATAGTGGACATGCCCCAAACCCTATAAAAATGATCCAGCGCCCCATGGAAATACCTATGATATATAGTTGAGATCAGTAGAGCTCTAGTACATTGTTAGCCTTTGCTGTCTTATGTGTTTTTCTAGCTCATTCTACTTAAGTAGACATTTAGGGCTGCTGTTCTTTCACGCCTTGTTATACTTAGTCTTTGCGATAGGTTATTATTTGAAGATGTTATATTAATTCCAATTAGAATTATCATCCACATTTGAACATTCGTTCCTAATTTCGAGCAAATATTTGAATATATTTAGTATATTTTAAAACCACAAAAAGCAAAAACACCACCAACAACGACAACATAAACCCGAATGATACTCTGTGAATCTGAACACATTAGCAGGATATCATTTACATTACATGCATGTTCTCAACGTACACGTGCTGTGTCATTGTAAAATTACTGTCCTGCACGGGCATTATCAAATTGCATCACTGTTTGTAAAGCATGCATGTCAATATGGACACTTTAATTTTCACTTCTTATCTACCTTTCCTTTTATATCAAATACTACTGTAATCATTTTTGCAGACGACTTTTGATTTTGATTCGCCCAGACCAGTTTGAACTAGTTATCTAGATTTTTTTTTATTTTGGGGGCTTCGCCCTGAATGTAGCATGTGCTCAATTTTTGGCCTTGGGGGCCGCCATATTGTATCACTCTCCACGCATCGGGTGAGAGCACACGAATATATTACGACAGCTCTCGCAAGGCTTTGTATATTAGACTGTTACACTGTCTCCATCTCGCTCTGCTCCGCTGTACGCATTTCGGATTAGCGGGGTGCGTTATCACACATGGGCAGTGACTTATATGTGATGCACCTTAAAAAGGATACAATAATCAATCAAATAATCAATCAATGATCCACAAACCAAGGTTATTTGAGTGAAATTATGGATGAATTATTGTTTTAAAAATTCTATTTTACATAAATATATTATTATATAATTATAATAATCCCTACCAAAATTTGTTAAAGTTGGTAAAAACATCATATTAATCATTTTAATGATAATTTCTATACATGTTTAATATCATATACATAGATATCAACAACTTATATTAATTTCATGAAATACAGTTCTTAATTTTATCATTTAACCTTTAACACTATGTAATCTCTTAAATTTACACTTCTACTTTTAATAGCTCTCAAAGCAATTGCCCCTAATTTAAATCACATGCAATTATTATTTTTGCCATATGCCTTTCACCTGCTTATCTTGCCCCGAAACATCCATCATATTTTTAATAAAAATATGATACATGTTTACAAATTTTGTATTTACTTCATTGAATTTGTATCTAATTGGCATACATTTTCTGACTATTAATGGAGATAAAAGTGCAACTTGAACTTTTTATGCTCGAGGAGGGAGATTGCAATAATGTAAAAAAAGAGAGATATGGTTGTCCGTTATTGATGTTTATGCCCACTGGTATATAAACTAGTTGATATCACTTATAGACAATACAGTAATATTACCTTGTAATAGCTCATTTTATATACAATCTACAATGTATAACAACTGTATAATGGAACATTTTTGATTGCTTCAAACACATTATATCTAATTCGGTCTATCATAATTCTCTAGACATAAAATACATATTCACTCATACATTGGATTATGCTTGTGCACATACATTGTAAAGCATTCTTAATGAACTGACACGACACAGACGTTTGAGCTTCTTAACCTGTACATGTATTATTATTCATTTAAAAGATTCTTAATCAATGAATAGACCTACTAGGCGCGTCCATGTTCTATGTACAGACTGCATACAGTAACACGAGACCCGCTTGCATTGTCTTCCCGAAAAGTAACTCGTCCTTGCGTACAATGTAGGTCCTTACATATTGTACAGTGATGAACTTGAATCAAATAACTTTGTAGCCATAACTGTGAATGTTTACTGCAATACACAAAAAGTAATATCTTTTATCAATCCATTGAGGTTTTTTGTCTGGCATTCCTAACATACATAGTGTTTTACTCTCTTCAAGTAAAGTGCATTATGTGTGGGGACTTCACAAAATCCACAAAGGTGTCATCATCTCCCACACTAACCGACCAATACGTGATTCTGACGGATGGACGCATGTGCTTATAGCCACGTAACTGCTGCCGATACAGAGTGCTGAGTTTCGCCCCTTGGCAGGTTGGTTGGGTGAGTGGACCATTTGTTATTGTCGATGTCGTAAAATGACGTATTGTCGGGATTACCATAGCCACCTATCACATAGATACTGCCAGCATGAAGTACTGCAGCACCATAGATGTGGTTGACGGTAGGAGTTGTCAGAAGTGTCCATGCGTCAGTGGCGATGTGATATCGGGCTGCGACGTTATATCTACCACCAACAAGGTAGAGGGAATCTTTGTCAGCAACCAAGCTAGATCCCCAGGAACCTGGAGCGCCTTGTGGCAGACTGGACTTGTACTGCCATGAACGAGTCGTCTGCGTGTTGAATACTTGGAGCGATATCGGCGTTTTAATACCATTGATATCATTATAGGCCACAAAGATATTTCCACCGCTGGCTGTGGCGATGGGCCAGTATTGTTTCTCCAGCATGTCGGGCTCCTGGTGCCAGGTGAGGGACCCCAGCGATAGTCTGTAGACTGAGGAAAGAGGTCCCCAGCCGCCGAGCACATAAACGTCGTTGTTACAAAAGCACAGCGGATACTTGGTCAAACGTTGCCGGGGATTCAGGCAGATCACTCCATGTCTTCAGCGACGCATCATAACGAGCGCCTTTTCTTTTGTCACTGCCAAGCACAATTAATCCATTATCTATGCACACAACTGGGTTAAACTTTGCGTGCGCATCCGAAGGTATTTCAGCAAACTCCTGCCATTGAAAATTGTCAGTATTTTTGGTAACATAGCATCTGAATTTATCATCATGTTTAACACCCAGTAAAACCAAGCTCTGGCTCTTCTCATTCGTTTTGTCACATTTAACAACTTCTCTTCTGAACACCTCATCTAGAATAATGTTTAGGACACTGGCTTCAAAAAGGAGATCTTGGTATTTATTTTTCACAAACATCATAGTTTTCAAACTACACATTTCCAATTGAACATTCTTTAGAATATCAAGCATATGTTGCTTCCTCGCCGCTGGTTGGTAGTCCACCCATTCGACGCAGGTGGTGAGCAGCTCATCTCTACACTCCATGGTCACATCCCTGAGGATGAGCAGTAGCTCTGCTATGCTTAGTTCTTTGAAATTTTGGGAAGCTCCAACTGCTGTCATCTCAGATGACATAATTTTTAATGACATTTGCTTCAAATCATCCATGTTGTTTTTATTCCCTATTGCCCAGTACAGCAAACAGTTGTCGGTTACCAGATTCTCTGACATGTATTTTGCCAGTTGATT
>CM032664.1:20897520-20996875 GCA_019095985.1 Streblospio benedicti | reverse complement strand
CATTATGTGTCGGGACTTCACAAAATCCGCAAAGGTGATATGATATCACACACTAACCGACCAATACGTGATTCTGACGGATGGACGTGTGCGCTTATAGCCATGAGACTGCAGCCAAAACACAGAGTGCTGAGTATCGCCCCCATGGAAGGTTGGCCTGAGAGTGGACCATTTGCCATTGTCGATGTTGTACACCGAGGTATCATGGGGGTTTACCATAACCACCTATCACATAGATACTGCCAGCATGAAGTACTGCAGCACCAAAGTTGTGTTTGATGGTGGGAGTCGTCAGAAGTGTCCATGCGTCAGTGGCGATGTGATATCGGGCTGCGACTTTACGAAAACCACCAACAAGGTAGAGGGAATCTTTGGCAGCCACGAGGCTAGATCCCCAGGAACCTGGAGCGCCTTGTGGCAGACTGGACTTGTACTGCCATGAACGAGTCGTCTGCGTGTTGAATACTTGGAGCGATATCGGCGTTTTAATACCATTTTGATCATTATGGACCACAAAAATGTTTCCTCCGCTGGCTGTGGCGATGGGCCAGTATTGTTTCTCCAGCATGTCGGGCTCCTGGTGCCAGGTGAGGGACCCCAGCGATAGTCTGTAGACTGAGGAAAGATATCTATCACCGCCGAGCACGTAAACATCGTTCTTACATAGTACGGTGGATACTCGGTCAAACGTTGCATGGGATTCAGGCAGATCCGCCCATGTCTTACTTGTAGCATCATAACGAGCGCCTTTTCTTTTGTCACTGCCAAGCACAATTAATCCATTATCTATGCACACAACTGGGTTAAACTTTGCGTGCGCATCCGAAGGTATTTCAGCAAACTCCTGCCATTGAAAATTGTCAGTATTTTTGGTAACATAGCATCTGAATTTATCATCATGTTTAACACCCAGTAAAACCAAGCTCTGGCTCTTCTCATTCGTTTTGTCACATTTAACAACTTCTCTTCTGAACACCTCATCTAGAATAATGTTTAGGACACTGGCTTCAAAAAGGAGATCTTGGTATTTATTTTTCACAAACATCATAGTTTTCAAACTACACATTTCCAATTGAACATTCTTTAGAATATCAAGCATATGTTGCTTCCTCGCCGCTGGTTGGTAGTCCACCCATTCGACGCAGGTGGTGAGCAGCTCATCTCTACACTCCATGGTCACATCCCTGAGGATGAGCAGTAGCTCTGCTATGCTTAGTTCTTTGAAATTTTGGGAAGCTCCAACTGCTGTCATCTCAGATGACATAATTTTTAATGACATTTGCTTCAAATCATCCATGTTGTTTTTATTCCCTATTGCCCAGTACAGCAAACAGTTGTCGGTTACCAGATTCTCTGACATGTATTTTGCCAGTTGATTCTTGAGTTCTTCAAGTTGAAGCATGTGACTAACATCTAACAATGAACTGATTGACTCAGCTTTGAACGTGGCCTTCTGTCCATACATGTACTTGATAACAGTAGTCATAATTTCCACATCTACTTCTACATTCTCAATCGCAATACATGTAGGTTTGTGGTTTTCTGAGCTTAAAGAAGCCTCAAAGTACGGGCTAGCCACAGCAAGTACTACACTGTGACAGGGGATAGACTTGTCCTTGACCTTGATGGTGACGTCAGTGAACCGCCCATGTTGCTGGTGCTGCCACATGGCGGCCATCTTGGCAGTGGAGTAATCAGGAGCAGGTACCGCTGTGAAATCGGCGACCATCTTGGCACTGCTTTCCGTAGCCATATTCTAGTAAAGATATTTGTAAATGTACATCTTAGGTTGTATGTAATGATAGAAATTGAAATTAAGCCAATTGTTTCGGGTTTATGAGCATTGGAAGATCCAGGATTATCTACTTCAACCCCCTTGTTCCTGCACGTTATTAACACCATGGCAATTATAGGTAAAAAGGGCGGGTGAGGTGAAATTTGTCACTGCTGTGTGTACAATAATAGTACTAATATAGCGAGGATATATATTCGACATTTATCTAAGTTAACAAAATACATTGGTGTAATCAATACATATCAAAGGTTCAATGTTCATTTGAATGGTATGCACAGTTTGTATATACAATAGCTACATGTAAATAGTGTAATACTTACTCAAATGAAATGTGAAAATAATAATAAAATCCTCAAAAGAGAGTTGACATTTAAAATGTTGTTTCTTTTTCATACCAATGCAAATGCACATGGGGTACAAAGTACCTTTACACTCTATGTAAATATACATTGATCCCTGATAAAGTAAGGGGACGGCAGTAGATATATGAATATCAATCGATCCTTAGTTAAACACAAGTGTTTGTGCGGAAATCAACAGCTTTCATGTGGTAATTGTCTACTTTTGGAATTGGAGGTTAAGAATTTTCACTGTAGGTAGTATATACCTATCTATTAATGTGATATCACAACCTATAGATTACCATCCATGCTATAAACGCGTAAAGCAATGTAAATACAATGCCATTGCATAATCGTAGTTCTATTAAAAGTAATTTTACAATGACTTAGCAGATGTACATTGTGGGCATGCATGTAAATTGAATCCTGCTGTGGTCAGGCTCACAATGTTGAAGTTTTTGTTTGTTTGGTCGTTGTTATTGTTTTTGTGTGGTTTCAAAACAACCTGAATATATTTGAATATTCGTCTACAATGGAGGAATATTCAAATTGGAACGAATGTAACATATTTAAATCCTAAATCGCAAAAGCTAAGTATGAGAAAGATAATTTCTGGACAGACTGTAGCTGTATTGGAAGCCATCATTAGTGACTCTTAATTCAAAACTGTGTAAATTTCAAACATTGTAATTGCTTATAAAATTTTGGAGAAATGGAAATTACATAGGGCCAAAGTTAGAGATTTTATATTGGTTCCGTATATCTTAAGTGATGAATAAAGAAAACCTATTTCAAGAATTTTAAATTCTTTAGTATAGCTACAATGTACATGTATACAACCAAATATTGACTGTGAAATACATGTAAGAATGGAGAAAGAAGCCATCACATAAACAAATTAATTCACATTTTATTATTTCAATATTATTATTTAAACAAGATTATTTGAGTATAAGTATTATCGTTTTTTAAATTTTACTTCACATAATGACATTGTCAAACCAAATAATAATAATCCGTGCTAAAAAGGCAAAGTTTTGAAATATCTCATTTTAAAAATGTTCAATATATGCTATTGCCATGGTGAGAGATGTATATTTAGAACGCAAAGAAAAGCGAGAGAAACACTTTTAGCACATATTTAACATACATAGCAATTGTCCACATCAATTTGCTGGTATTGCTTTACTTACATTCTGATGACTGTCCCGCTGTATACACAATGCACTCAGCTACGTGGAAAGAAATAGGGATGAAAAAAGCTACATGTAGGGTCTCATGAACTTTCTCACACTATTGCCCCTAATCCGTACATAACGGTTCCGTTGAGACCCTGGTGGTATAATACTTTTTGTGATATATTTTTTATCCCCTTGGTATTTCATCTTTACCTTTTAAGAAGTTGCCGCCCTATATTTTGTCTGAATCAGTGCTGAAGAATATTTCATTTGGTTAAATATTAGAATATATATAAGAATATTAGATTTGCGTCCGCACAAATACCATAGACGCCACACCCGTAGAGAACAGAAACCGTATGGAGTCCTTTTAGGACGTTGCCAGCTCATAGCTTGCCATTATGAAGAGTGAAAATTATTGTATTGGGTTAAAAATAAGGCTAGGACCAATACGAAAGCCATTATATTTGAGTCAGCATGGACCCCAGGCAGTGTGAGACCAGAATTCACAAGGTTGTTCAATAATTTGGCCTAATAAAATATGCATAAAATAAAAACACAACTCTTTATCTGAATATTGTACTGATTACCGTGTTTTGGTAATGTACATATGAGGGTAAAAGTAACTGTGCCGTGTACAGGGTTGCAACCCCTGACTGGGTTTGCCATTGCTGAGTGGGGGAGAGACAAAGTAACCGCAAACATAAGCAGATCCAGGTTTTTGGAAAAGTGGGGGGCGCACTTAAGGAAAGGGGGGGGGGGCTTGAGGATTTCATCAAAAGCCCTACGAAAATGAAGCATTTCGGTGGGAAAAGGGTGCGCACGCCCCCTATGCCCCCCACCCCTTGGATCTGCCTATGATACGTGTCTGAAAGACCAATCATTGAGGCTTTTCTGTGCTGGAAAATGCACGTGCCAAGGTAGTTAGGAACTATCTTTTATATATAAACTAAAACTTTCTCTCAATTCCAGAATCTTATAACATTCTTGATGTTTTTATTGATTGGCCACATTTAGGAACTGTGAAAGATTTTGTCTTTTAAACCACTCATTTCTGCTCAAATGAGTTTGTAAAATTATAGCACAAACCGTAACTCCATATTATATCAAGCTGTTATCTTTCATTAAAACTTCATACTAAACCACCATGGCCCGTAGATTTGAGGCATCTTTCCGTTTGTCTAACACTCCTTATTTCTCTAGCAGACGATATATCTCAACATCAAAGAGACTAATCTGCTATAAAACGGACGCACTATGCTCCTAGATCATCCGTGAAAATGCCACCTCATTCTCATAATCCACTCAACGATTGTGTGGCTACAGACTTGTTGCACAATATGCCTGAGGTTCTCTTTTGCGTGATGCTCTAATTGAATTGGAGAACGTATATCCCAGAAGAAGATTAGATATTACATGGGGTAGGTGAAAATGTAACCATTACATCGTGAAGGGAAGATGATCCGCTGTCGAACACCCAACCAAAGTTAAGGTGATGTTGTCATATCAGTTTGGTGGGTAGCAGACTACAAACAGACATAGAAATGGCACAGTTAACTGGGGTGTCGTAGAACCATGCATACAGTATATTAGTTACGATGATATTACTCTAGAAGTTTGACTCACACAGTGCGAATATTTCAATGGGAACGACTCATTAAAACGATGATCAGAATTAATATTTCGCAAACTGTGCAATACACACCCGTTTAACAGCGATCGGGTAAGTCCGTAAAAAATATATGAACTATGGTGTTTAAATGAAAGAATAAAATGTCAGCGTTTTATGTAAATAAGCAATAATTTCCTATAGTGATTGTGACTCTGTTTATACTGGTTTGCTCACAATACAGATATGATTGACGGAAAATCGCGAACCTCCATTGCAAATGTGAATATCCAAAATCAGTGAACGAAACTATCCTCCACATAGGACTCTCTGTTACATATTAATGAGCTTAATTGGGGTCTAATTAGAGGATCAATGTTTTGTATGGGCAGTTAATTATCCCGTTCATTTTGTTGTACTTTGAGATTGTCAACTGTGTTGGGTCATGCCAGAACGAACTAAACTAGACTACTTGTGACAATACTTTTTGCAGCACAGTAGCGGTCCGGGTGTATACCTTTCATTAAAAGTGCATATTTATCCGCCCCACCCACAGGATCCCCCCCCCTCTCTCTCTAAAAACTTTGAGCAGGCCATTATAGTAGAAAACTTCCCCATTTAGAGCCTCGTCACATATGCATTATTCATAAATAATACACTTACACGTAAGACTGTATTGATAAAAACTCCTCCAAAATGTGCCACTGTTTCCGTGCATATATTGACATAATGCAAGGTGAAGGTGAGCCTTTTGTTCAACATCGTTAAGCACCTGTGAATATATAAGCCTATTTTCAATAAAATGTAGCAATTTTGGAGTGGTAATGCACAGAATATTATCGATGGAAGGAGGTACACTTCATGTCTGTTGTTTTTTCTATACCTGGACTCACCTCATTGTGCAGAGAATGGATTGGTGGTGGCGGATTAGAGTTTTTTGTAGACTCAATACACTTATTTTCTAATAGAAATATTTAGGGTGCGATCTTAGTTCCTGTCTAAAACCAGCAGGTGGCTACAAACAATTGCATTCTGGGGAAAAATAGACAAACAGTATCAGGCTTTATCATTTTTTTCGGCCACGCCGCAGCATCACAGAGCTTTTGTTGATGGGGACTGACACCACGTGGGTAAAAATCGTACTGTGATATTTCTATTGAGACGGCGAAAAAGCTTCATGCATGTGCATAACAGCTACGTGTTTGGTTTCTTTGTCTATTTATTACCCACGATTCCTAGCTATACGAAAACAAGTGAATATGGTTCCGGATCATAACTTATGTTTTTAATCGACCACAACACCGCGGGATGATGATTTCTGTTGTAAAAACGGGAAACTGATAATGGTCTGCTATACATTATTGTGAGCGTATGCCTTGTTGGTAGCCTCACAGTGCTGCTATGTATTACAATTATGTATTACAGTATCCAATCTCGTGTACTGTATAGTAATGTTCCACTTGCAATTGCAAAAGCCGGTAGCAAAATGAAATAGAAATTGAACAGGCAATATGGTCGTTGCCTTTATATTTCATATTTAACAATATACACACGCAATAAAGTGACCAACTTGTTGAGCACATTTCTTTGCTGAATGCAAAGCCACCGGCACTGATTATCTTGCTTTGAAGTTCCCAAAACACCAATACATTACCCTATCTGTGTAGTTTTCTCCTAAATTACAGAGCGACTTGCATTTGTCAACGCTCAAATTGAATATATTGTTACGTGTGGCCAGTTGTTATTCTTAGTTATACGGCTCCCAAATGACTTGCTTTGCATGTGCGCAGTTTTCTCAAACCCATTACTTACGATTGTTATCTTTCAAATGGTAATTTTGGTGGGAACAAGGGTTGGGTCGTGATTGCCTTGTTTGGAATTTATTTAGAACAGCACCGTGGAATTCTGACATTGGCAGATCCAGAGGGGCGTGGCCCTTACCTGTATGGATTGAATATTCGTCAGCTCAAATTTGAAATACCATATGTGTATACGTATATGTGTATAGATCGTTTTAAGGTAAATAGAATTTGAAAGTATTTTGAGAGCTTTCAAACTTCCTCAAGGTTTTCGTCAGTCTGCCGATCCAGCTATTCGTCACGTGCTGGAGGTGTGACGTCATTGGCGGAGGTCAGAAGGATGTTATCACGTATCACTAATTTTGTGCTAAATCCATTTAAGCTTACAATAATTGTCTTAATATTTTCGGACATTTTCAATGTCCATCGTCTGAGACTTTTCTGTCACCAGGTGGCAGCACGTGACAGAACTGGAAGTCAGTCAGTGTTTTGTTGTTGGGGGGTGGTCGAGGGCGCGCGCGGTGGTTTGGGGCTGCCCTAGGTCTTAGAAGGTTGTCGTAGGCGTGGGATAACTGGTACGCTCCTTCATCTCTGGTGCTGCCACCTGGTGACAGAAAAGTCTCAGACGATGGACATTGAAAATATTAAGACAGTTATTGTAAGTTTAAATGGATTTAGCACAAAATTAGTGATACGTGTTGATATAAAAAAGAAATCCAATGGATCTCTTTACAAAACAGAAGGATGTTGCTGTAGATGGCAGGAAGATCGTGCAGGACTTCAATAAAGATGTGTGTGTGGTGGGCGGGGGGGGGGGGCGCGGTCGGGGGAGTGCGGAGAGAAAGCTTAAAAGTTATGCAATGTAGTTTCGTTTTAGCTCAGAATCAATGTATAAACAACGGATCGTTAATACGTTCTAGTCATGGGCCCCAGCATCATGGGAGGGTGGGTTGTATGTATACTATATGATTTACAAATACTCTATAATACACATTACTATTAATATAATAGTAGTAGTTAGTAATGCTTATGTTATAGTGTTTGTAAATCATAGTAATATACAAACCACACGCACTTTCCCATGATGCTCGGGCCCATGGTTCTAATAAATATGTCCAGTACAACGAAGTCACATGTATTTGATACACAGTGATAAAGATTTCTGTTATTGAAGTGATTCTCGGATACACACGTACATCCTTTAAGCTGCATGGATACTGTATATTGTTCCGAGGAATCCAGGCGCTTACAGACGATTTGATGCTTCACACGAGACGGTATGTTTCACTTGGGTGAAATGGACCATTACTTTAATGGACACAGCTCTTTTGGTGCCAGTGTTTTCATTCTCTGACACTACTGTAGGAAGTCTATACTTTGACAAATCAAACTATTTTGGATTTTTTTTTCTGTGTGTGTGTGTGTGTGGGGGGGGGTATTATAAGTTCCGGAGATAGTACAAGTCCTTTCACGGTTACAAGCTAGATACTTTCCGGTTACATCCATCAAATTGGTGAAAGTTTTTTTTTTAAGACGATAATCGCTATTATTGCACATGCTATAGTCACTGCCGACAGGTAAAGCTTTACTCAGGCGGCATACACTTACTACTACTAGTAGAATATTTAATCAACTTTCTTCTGCAAGTCATGTTGCAAATGTTTTCTTTGACATGGAAGTGCCTCCGGGTAAAATAAATTGATTTGTCCATTGGCACAAGTGAGATCACTCCTAGCATTCAAATTACGGAATTGTTTTTTTTTTAATGGCTAGTCTACCAAAAATACTCTGATCTGGATAGCCCCACTTCTCTCTATGCTATCAACATGAAACAGGTGACTGAATTCATGCAAGGAATCCAATTAATTATAATTCACACCTCTTACTACAGTATTTCATCAATAGTTTTACTGTTTAGCTGTAAAAAATGCTATTTGATGTAAATGGTGGCTGAATATTCATTTTTCCAAATAACGATATTAATAGTGATAAACGCAATATGCTAATGTATTTTTACTACAATATCACAGTACTAGGATGGCTACAGCCACTTCCCACAATCCGAAAAAAAATACGAATTACACTTCTGATAACCCTACTAGGTGGTTGTGCAATTTAATGCTTTATTGTGCTTAATGTGACTTTGCTGAAAAATAACTCATATCTTAGGATTTGTCCAGTTTATAGTATTTATAAGACTCGGTCCGCAAGCGCCGTGACAACATAACAGTATTGGTAGGCTTTTGAGAACGTTATGAATAAAAATTATAAACAATATATTGTTTTTGGAGTCACCAGAACACTTTTTTCTCTTTATTTATATTTCTTACAACACTATGCCATAGAGAGAGGTTTGTACTCGTAATACACTCTTATGCTCAAATAAATAACAGGTGTATTTTCTTGGTTATTCAAAATAGGTTTTATAGTGCTTATAAATATATTTATATATAATTAGTCTATTTGTACATTACTTGTCATTATTAATTTTCTTTAAACATGTAACAGTGTTTTTGAGTGTCGGTCAACCCCTGACCGATAGCAATTATTATACTAGCATGCGTCAATCCTAGCTGGTAAAAGCCCTTAGCAATCTGAGAGGCTGAAGGGTATGTTCACCACCGTTGTTAACACTTACTATAACCTATGCATTACCAGGTAGGGTTATCATATATATTTCTGTGTATGGTACATGGTTCGTAAATCATAGTCGTGTACACCCCCCCCTCTTGTAATGCTTGGGCCACCCAGTAAAACTAGTGGCACGCCGCTTAGTTATGTTAACCCATCAATATCACAGCACAGGAACAATTATTAATTCTAACTCTGATAATCCTACTACGTGCATGCACAATATTAATGTTTTAGTGTGTTTAATGTTCTAGATTATATGAAAAGTGTAACGACCGTGTAACAGACCAGAGGCCTTTATTGCCAAATGGTGAGTATAATGGGGTCTTACATATTTGTACGTAGGTGGGCCCCCTCGTCTCGGTACTTGTCATTCTTGTTCACAGGTATTGTAGGACGTGCACCATTGGAGACCAGCAACGGAGAAGGTATGGATATGGAGGCTTCCAGAGTATTTTTATCGATGTATCAACATTATACATTGCTTGCGTCAAAATAGAGGTTACACGATTATTAATCAAAATGCAACATGTAGGCGAAAAATGTGTCAATACACATCTGAACCAGCAGGTGTGCCTTGATTTTTCAACTCACTCTTAAATGCTTGATGAATGCCACAAAATATGCTTCGTGCATTCTTGTTTTGGCATGAATTATGGTGTTTGGTCTGATGTTTGCGGTCGTCATTTTTACTCCTCTCACCAGGCGACGCTGATGTAGATATATGCATGAATATAGAACATATTGTATTGCTGTTTTCTGTAGTGTTATTCTCAATCAATCGAGGTGCCAAAGTTGTGTATACTATGGTCATGCTGAAGAAATATACCACGTTTAACAGTGGTGTATATATTTTAGACCGCTGCAATTTGACAATGCTCACAAATTCGGGCAGTGAGTAAACGGTTAACAGTTATACCACTACTGAACATGGTATATTTCTTCAATTCACGTTCGGCCTTTGTGAATATTTCGCGAGCTCGCGAGGGCAATATTTATAAAATAAGGGCAGTAAACTAACAGATACATTCTTCCCATAGGATCACTTTCTGTAAAAGGAGAAGTGAAAAGTGTCCACATTCTACCGGTGTCCATACATGTATGTTATTTTGGGGGAATGTTCTTATGTGTTTTCCCCAAAGTTTAATACTATATGCGGACATGGAAAGTATGTAGTCTGATTTATGGAAAGAAAAACGTTCACGTAAGACAGGTGTCCCCAAACGGGATGTGGCCACATAGACAGGTTCCACTGTACACAAATACAGAACACACTGACACCGAAGTCATCACGCCTGCTTGAGACTGTGGTCCACTTCGTTGCAGATTGAAATGAAAAGAAAATGAAAAGAAAATTGCAGCTCATATGTACACATCTTCTATTGAGCCAAGTGCCACAATATATCTTATTCAGTGCCATCTCTTAATGTGGAATCTAAAAATGAGCCATTGAATACATATATGAAAATAGACCTAATGCATAACAGTTGATACGTGGGTGGTCGCAAGCAGCCTTTCAATATCACTAACATGTGTGTTGCCATATCTACGTGTGGTTTACTTCTTTGTGTAATATAATGTTTGGTGCATGCTAATTTTGAAATTTTGTTAGTGCATGTAGATTTATCGCGAAATATTCGCTAACTATAAATGTGTCCTTAGAAATACTACACTACTCTAAAGTGTCATATTTTAACAACATCAAAAGAACCTTGTCGTTATTCAGTCGGGGAACAATAAAGCAACATTAGCTTTCACAGCAAGCACAATTTAGTGTATTTATGTTAATAGCAATCATATACATTTTCTTTGGATTGTATTTCTAGCCATTGCTTATTTTATTGCAATTAGCGTTTTTAGGGATCGTTCACAAATGACGTCACCCAGCAGGAGGGTGAGGGTGTGTGTGTTGAGGTTAGGGAAAGATAACGATAGTTGACAGCACTGGGGGGGGGGGTTCTACCATTTGGCTGATGTCACCTTTTGAAGAAGAAAAGAGATGACGTCACTTACCAGGAGGGGGAGGGGTGCTGCAAAGATGATGTTCGGTGACAAAGGGGGGAGGGGGTAAAAAAAGGCAAAATATGTGGTGATGTTATTTGTGAACGATCACTTAGGCCGATTATTCGTGATAATATAGTATCATATTTGTGTTACAATGCTCACGCCCACAACCCAGAATAAAGGAAATGCATCTCACCGGCGTCTAATTAATATAAAATCTTATATTATTAATGTTTGTTCCTTTTCAGGCTCCGGTATGCAGACAAATCAGTTTGTTCGGCTGCTAGTAACTGTTGTAAGATTTTAACACGAGATTGGAGTGTCAATCGTGAAATTGAGCAGGCTCACGGCAGATCTAGCCGAAGGAAGTGCGCAATGACTAAACATACACATAAACTTTCTTATTTTGATATAAACAATGCATTGTCACTTTATAAGTCTAATTTAGACTGCGGTCTCCACGCGTGCAGTAAATTACGGTACCGTGCAGTCAATCGTACAATTGAGCACGCTACTGAACGAATCAGAATATAGTATTGGCGATGATTTATTCACGGAGTGATAGAATGAAATATTGACTGGACACCTAAACTTTCAATGAATCCAGGCTAATGACTTAAAATTTTACGAATCAGTCCCTTCAACCATGCTTTCGCACAATTCCTCACAAATACTGAGGGCCCCACATGTACATGGCATGCAAAAATAGGTGCACCGTCACCGTCTACCTATTTTATAGAAATTTTCAAAGTTTTCACTTTTTTGTAATCTCTAAATGTATATCGAAGAAATGTCCAAGTGTCTTGTGTCCATTTAAAATACAGATGTTCAATACCAGTAAAAGTGGTTCGAAAAGCGGTTGTGTCATTGTGTCCCATTTACCCCATGTAGAGTCCTACAGGGGGCAATACGTGTAGACCGGTCTATACAGCTGAACATACGTGACTTGGGGCATGCTGCGTCTTTGCTACCGATGTCATCTTGATAGTCTCAGGCCATTGTTATTATTGACACAGTCACGAGACGTGCAGACATGAGGACCGTGAAGATACATGACTTATGAATGTACTGTTAGACTAGACATGGTAAAGGAGATGACTCGAAACATGCGTTTTAAATAATCGGACACATAGGCAGATCCAAGGGGGCGCCGGGGGCGCCTCCCCCCTTTTCCCACCGAAATACTTCATTTTCATTGGGTTTTTCATGAAATTCCATAGGTGCGCCCCCCCCCCCCCATTTTTTTCCTTAAGTGCGCCCCCCGTTTCCAAAAATCTGGATCTGTATGGGACAGGCATGTAAAGCTTTGGGAAGCCGTGGAATATAACTCAAAATGTCTGGTACCCTACAGACCGATCACATACGCGTAGTCAGACGCCTTATCCATTAGGCTAACTTTCCTACACGTTCAGAGGCGTAAACACCATAAACACACAGCCTTTAATCTGCCACTGGATTATCAGTTTTGCTGATCTCCGCTTGGCAGGGCCACTGTGGCCGGTTGATGGCACCACCATACGTGTCTACACCTTGCTCGAGTGGTTCTAACCAGTCAGTTGCACGTGCCACTCGATAAGAGATCGTCGTGCTCTGGCCCACTTTCTTTACAGTATGTGATGAGATGACGTGTCATTTCACCACTCTAATGTGATACATCCCTAAATACTGTGTTCGAAAACAGATGGAGTGGATATCTCCATATTTGGACTTGCGAATGGAGGGTCGTGAGTTCGCGTCTCGCGGAAGAATCACTTAAACAACAGCCGGTTTCTGTAACACGGCAACCAGTTTCAGTAAAACGACACATGGTTTCGGTCGGTTTCACCAAATCAACGGGGTTTTTGCTTAGTTTCATCAGTTTCGCACAGTTACGTCGGTTTTGCCGAAACAACGCAACGGCGTTAACTGTGCTGAAGTTGAGAATGAAATATAATATAGGGGAATAGTGCCTATGTGAATATACATGACAATAGTGCCTATGACCTGGTGGCAATTTGACTGAGACTGAACGTGTGAAAAGTAGGTTGGTTAACGCGTAAATATTTGCATTTACATATGTGTCTTTCATGCAAATTGGGCAATAGAGCCAGCCGTTCATCAGTGGTCCTGGCATCTTACATCGCCCATGTCACACTTTACATGTACCTCTTACCTGTTCGTGGATCAGTCACGAAAGCATGCTCTAAAAGCTTCTGTATGCTGCAAAGGCAGCAAGTTGTTTGGCTACTAGAGCGTCATTTACTAAAAGCACATGGTTTCTATTTTTAGAACAGCGATCTATTTTCAGGGCGGCTGTGGGGTATTTTCCCATTTAGGCATGTGGTACTGTTAATCACGCTTAATGTCTTGGCTAATCCTTACCTGATAAATCACCTATGCATGCTGCTGCTTTTGCAGCTGTTGCTAATGAATACTTTGGTTTTAAAGGCTATTAACACGCAAATATATTCCCAGATAGCAGATAGCACAAGGAGTTCCTAGGGTTCCGTAAAAGACCTTATCGTGTCTATTAGAGCTAGAGGCTGTCTCAATTGTTCTTGCTATTCATCTTTGCACTTAATACTAAGTATATGGTTGACATGAGCAGTTTGTTTTGTAATAGTAGACATAAAACTATTAGATATTAAGTCTTTTGAAGACTATCCCGCCCCGTATTGTTATAGCAACCTTTGGCAACCTTTGTTAATTGGCACAATTCAAGAAGTGTTTTTTTTCTTCTGAAATACACGTATCCATTTCTCCGACTTCACAGTAAACGTTCATGAAAGAAGATTCGTCACTGTCAGACTGGGGTTTAAAGCCCCAGTCAGACAGTCACTTATACAACTGTTAGTTTTTTTTTGTTTTTTTGTTTTTTTTGTTTTTTTTTGTTTTTTTTACTGTGTTGAAGAAACTGAGCCATACTCTATACCTGAAGAAAACCACAGTTCACAAACAAACCACAGTTCACAAACATAAAATACACAACAAAAACTACAGCTGTCTGTGACAAAAACTAATGCTGATAAGACGACTGACTCGCAGGGGCTCAATATTCGTTAATGTGAGACTGGGGCTTTAGACAAACAAAAAAAGCTGGTAATAAGTGGTTTCATAAGCCGGCAATCTGACCGCCGTCACATTGATCTGGCACGGCAGTGACCGACCCCCCACTGATTACCCACAAGTCAACGTAATGGTTGGCGAGAAGTCGGCTGTTGGAGATGAGAACAAACCGTTTTAACGCCTTGCAAAAATCCAGCATCGTTCTTCATTTCTAAGTAGCCCAGAAAAGCTGCGCACTCGTCTTTTTTTATTTGATTTTGAGACACATATTTTATGGGTACTTCCGGTATGTTTTATGAAGCTCATTTAAATCGCATTTAATGCTATATCATTGAAAATGTGTATTCCACATGAAATTAGTAGCTGCCACGCTGATAGACGTTGGAAAATGAAGGAACTACATCTATTGGCTTCTATTTGAGACGTGCATTCTTCTAAATAATGAAGTTCGCAAGTTTGTATCATTCACTGGCCGTCTGCCATCTTTATAAAGACCTATCTTTTGCTCATATCTTCGTCAATTTTCATGCTAACTAAAATCCAATTACAGATTCATAATCCTCACTACAAATCATATTAGAAAGATATTTTTCACACGTCTTGTACGAAAAATGATACTTGTACTTGGAAATGACATTTAAATATTTAAAGTAGTGTTTGTCTAGACCCACCCGGAAATCACATTGGAAAGTTTGATGGTGGTGTCACATGAATATTTACATCGAATTTTCTTTCCTGAAATTGGCGAATGGCTTTTTAAAGCTACCAAGTTCGAGACGGATGTCGCATTGACCCAGGGAAGATTAAGATGGCATGTAGAAGTTCTGTTGGGATGAGATTTCTTACAGAGGGTTGGTTGTTGCGCAGTGAAGATGATAACGGTTTGACACTTGTTCAGATGAAGAAATATCGAAATATCTATTTGGTTTGAGGCTGCTATCTTGAGATTCACACCCCAAAGATGCTCGGGCAATTTCACCAAATGAGTGCAGTCAATATCACTATACTGATGTCAAAGCGTGTAGATATGTTCATGTTGTTACCAATCATATTTATGTCTACGATATTCTGAATTTACAAAACTAAAATCGTTAAATAAGAATTAGCATTAGTATTTGGTTTTATGTAGCAGTATTTGTTTGCAACTATAATGGAAATTAAATTATTTTGAAAATGGTACTTTTGTACCGAAACATGTAAATGATAATGATAACTTTTGGACCAGCAGGCATTTTTTGTATTTTAGAAGCACTTTGGAACATTTGACAGTGCAAATAGTAGAAAGAAAATAGAATCAAATGAAATAGAATAAAAGACACACTAGTATAGCAGAGGCATTATTGTATCAGACGTTATGGGGTTATTCATGACCGTTGGTTTTGGTTCGAAACCAATCAGAATCTATGATTTTGAGGATTGCCTCTTCATAGTGTATGCTTATGACCACCGTGCTACCATGGTCGTATGACTAGGACTCACAACAATAACCAAAAGGGCGTGGGTTTGAGTCCCCCTCGGTTCCAGTATTCGGATGTTGAGCAAACTCATCCATAGCGGATTGCACAATTCTCCGTGTGTACCGGTATGTTTGATTGGTACATGTCCAGGTGAGTGAACGCTAATGTGAGTGATGAGCATCAATGCGTCACGGTACTCAATACCTTATGTTCCCATGAAGTTCATAAGTATTGCAATATACATGTAGTGGGATGATGCCAATAACCTGGTGTGAATGTAAAGTGACAAGAGCATGACAGCAGCAATTTAAAGTAGTAAATCCTGAGCCGGGTTTAGTTCTGACATGTCTACTCACAACAAGCTAGAAGCTAGATGTGTTTTCAACAAGCCACAAGTCTGTACGTATGCCATTAATTGATTAAGGAAAGTAAATGAGTAACTTCAATCTACTCACGATCTGTATGAAAGTGCTGTGTCATGAAAACAAAAATCCAATTACGTTTACAGCGGGGAAGCCAAATTGATTAAGTGAATTCCAGGTGAGATGGAAATTTGATTGAAAGTAAAATATATTTTTATGTGTCTCTCTAATACTATATCTCAGTCTACTGTTTGAAAACTAAATGAACACAGGTTTACACTTTCAAATATCAATACCACTATGAAATAACATCTTTAAGAAACTCCCATGAAGACCGCCTCTGTTGAATGTTAAGACCAGTCCATTGGTTTCTAACCGATCAACTGTTATGTAATCGTTAACCTTTTACATATATGATAATCTGACCAATCGTCAACACGTGTGTGATACATTTGCTGTACATGTAATAAACATTGCAGTGAACAGTGTTCCATGTATTATAAAACAGAACGCTAATAACCTTTGCGGTCGGAAGGACGAAGCTTTTAGTTCTGTCATGGTTTTGATCATGTTATAGAAGATGGTTGAATGGTTTAAACAAATGCACCTGTCTTAAGTGCTGGGTGAATATGTGCCACAGTGATAGGGCGTCCAGGGTTCGAAGCCAGCAGTGGTTACGGGCTATAGCCAAACGGACTTAGCAAAAGAATCCTCCATGTCAAGAGAACAGAAATGTTTAAAAGTGGTAAGAAAATAGGGTCATTGGAGGACAAGAAAACCCATTGCCCGTTCTGGTATATCTAGCTACATATGTAGGATATATTGTAGATAAAGGGTTGAAATAGCTTAAAAACACGGGTACAGAGTGCACTAAAATGTCTCGACATCATTGTTACTACATATCCAAACGTGGTACTAAGATTGAAAGATCGTGTTTCGAGCGATGTGGAAACTATTCCAGAAAATCTAAATTGACTTAAATGGCTCTGTGGAAGGCATATGATGATTAGCAAATGACTAAATCAGGCGAGCATCATCACAGGCGTTTGCCAACAGTGTGGACGGTTGTGTATCACACAACATGGGATCAGGAAAAGGGTATAATATGAATCAGTGAAAGGCACACTGAAATTGGCAAAGTGTCAAAAATCGAATCGCTTTCAATTCATCCTGTATCCAATATATGTACAAACGGACTCCCCATTACTAAACACTATAGGTTGTCCGGACACATGAATTCTGCAAAACGACTTATAGAAAAGAAACAGCGTAGGAGGTATGAAAAACGTGAAACATTAGAGATGTAGGGCAAAAATCAAATTAATTGAACGTGACAAATGCTATATCTTGAGGTATCAGTATCCCATTTTCTCTCCCTTACCATACTGGAATTACCCTAACAGTCCCTGAAGGTCGTGTAATGGCCATTACCATGAAATGCTACACTCGAAGTCTTAATTCACGCACACTTTCATGAATAACTTTGTGAAGTAATGTGCTGATAGCGTGAGAAATGTGTCTCCAAACTATTATTAGGGCTGTATGTCATGCTGCGGGCTGTATAGCACGGTCGTACAGATGCTAATGCGAGTCTTGATCCACAAATCAACATCTGGTGGGCGCAGAACAACTCACTTGGCATGCCATGCAGCAATAGGTCTCGCCATTTTAGAGGGTTGTTGCTAGAGCCATAGCGACTTCTTTTGCTAAACGTGATGTTTTAATACAGAAATACACATAGGGCAATAAGGCAATGCGTGCCTAAGATCAAGGTCATCCTCAGTTATTTTGGGGGTTAGTATTCGATTCACTAGTTGATGATAAACAGCGAATATTTTAGTGGGTCATTTTTCACTGACTCTGCCAATCAAAAGATCAGACAATCTTACGTCAACCCACTCTGAGTATCAGATGTCAAGCAAAATCACCTTTGAAATGTTTCGTGGATTAACATAATTTATGTGACCTGATTGGTTGAACCCGCCACACCTATCTGATGCTTGGCTGTGATTGGTCACTTGACCCCGTTTATATTCATCACCGGCCTGTGATGATTATAGATTAATAGCCTGTGATTGGTCAGAATTTATAATGAGAATAGTTATGTGTCAGAGGTCTCTTCAGGACATCTGATATACTCAGAGTGATGTCAGCCGTGCGACTTATAAGGCTGTGTAGGCAGATCCAGGTTTTTGGAAAAGGCGGGGGCGCACTTAAGGAAAAGGGAATGAAGCATTTTGGTGGGAAAGGGGGGGGGGGCGCCTGGATCGGCCTATGAGACTTCAAGGCACACAGTGAATGTCTTCCAGTTCTATATGTATATCTGTTTGTGTTTCTGCTTCTCGAGGTTAGCATCAGCGCTGATGATTATGATTTATTAAGTCACCGCTTCACCCAACGGGGAATATTGCACCCCTTAATATTTTAGCATGGCAAAAGAGATTCACGTATACCAACGATTGTCTTCACGTGAGTTACGCGTAAAACACGGTCACGGGAAAATCAGGGTCCATTATACCGTGCTACAGCAATATCGCAAATGCGTTCAGTCGAGGGCATGCAGTACCGTCAGTAGCCGTTATCTTCGCCATTAAAAAAGTATAACTATGTGTCTTTCATAAAATATATAAAACGCATCAATAGCAAAACGTCTTCGTGTATTCTCATACTAATAAAATGGATCTATTCCAAATGCGTTCGTTTCCATCTTTTTACTCTCATTTCCCTACCAATCGCATGCCTAACACGACGGACATAACTGCAGATAGGGAAAAGATGAGGAAACACGTGCATCTTTATTCCAAACATAACCCCTACAGATTGGTATCTGTATTTCCGAAAAAGGCTCACCTCGTGCCAGGCTTATGTGAAATAAGCTGCACCAGTAAGTTACTTGAACAAAAACAAGCTCACTTTTGGTTATTTATTATTATCATCTGAATACTAAAATAGATGACCAGAAATTAAGATTACTTTAGGAAACTATTCAACATTGAGGTATCAAGCCTATAGCCGATAATTTGTAGCAATTTAAAGTTCTAAAATAATGCTCAAAACTTTGTCACCGGAAATACGAATGTTGTTTTCATACCCAGAAGCAGCTAGCTGGTACAGCCTATAAGCCACAAGCAGTGACAGCCAATGATAAGCCAGTATCTCACGTCCTTCACATGCACTCTCAGGAACAAAGATACGCCTACTCGGTAAAAGCATATTGACAACTAATCCCGCGTCACTTCTGCTTCTGTGACAAGGCCACTTGTACGTACAGTAGAACCTCCAATTAGGACAACCTCTCTAATGAGACCAGCTCTATAATAAGACCACTTTTCACGGTCTCAAACCTTCAAAAAGCTATCAAAATGAACCTCTGTATAGGGACCGCATCTCTATTGAGCACAGCTAACATTGGTCCCAAAGCTGGTCCTAGTAGGGAGGTTCTACTGTATGCACTGACTTAATAACTATATAGCTACTAGCAATAGCCCGTTAAAATCACATCACTCACCGCATCTTCCTCCCTTCTCCCACCCTCAGCCCCCATTCAGACAATCACCCCCACCTCCTGACCCTTTTTAATCAACTCATCATACGATGATGGCATCATGCCCCAGTTACTGTGGGACTTTCATCCATGCGGCTACCACACTTGTTCCTCCATGTGAGTTTTTAATAAGGTGTAGTCAGCTCCGGCAGGTTAAAACGATGTGATAGGGAAAGAGGTGAGCTGTGTTGCCCCTTGAATGTTGTTAGCTGTGAGGCTTGTGTACGGCTTTTAGTGGAAAGAGGTAAGCTGTGTGCCTGCTAATTGTCCGATTGAAGGCTTTATTGTAGTAGAAGGCAGGTCTAAGATACTGTTTTTAGCCGTTGAATGTTTATGGCAAATAACCCAGTATGACGTTCCATCTATTTCTTTATGTCATTGACAACATCAAAACAATTGATAACCAGAATAAATTAACATGAACAGATGCGAATAGTGGTTCCCAGTTGATGGACTTGATACACAGATCCTGTTGAGTTTTCCAGTCCCCCACCCCCCAGCCTCACACAGGTTTTTTTCATATCCCCTTGAGTCATGACAATGGTGGTCCCTCGTATTGTCATACAATCCCCCTCAGGTGCACAGAGCTTGGATACAGGACATGACAGCCTAAACTCTGTCATACTTCATTGAGCTAACATTTAGCTAAGTTGACCCATGCGAGACCAATCCATAGCAAATTCATACTCATCCGTAACCACAACCCTGACAATTAGTCCATGAGCCGTAATCTCCTACCTAATCCGCAACTCAGCCAGGATAATTCCATGAAACGCATCGTCTCTGGCCAGTGCACAACTGAAGGTAGCGGTTAAGTTAAAGTGAAACTGGCGAGGGTCATCTACAGCTTAACTTCTCTATATATGGACCCGTGTGGACACCCAAATTGCGATTTAGTATATACAAATGGGTAGGTAGAAGAGCCAGGATGGTGGTGGGGTGGGGAGGGGCGTATATAATGGAGTGGGGTGGTGAGGGGTGGTATATGAAAGAGTGCTGCGGTATTTCAAGTAAGTGAGATGTTCAGTGCCAACACGGAATGTCCAGTTCTAGTTGGTGTGATTCTGCATTGTTATGTCATGTAAACAAAGTGGCTCGATATCAGCGCATGGTGACTGACCAGGTTACTGGTATCATGCACGTGTAGCACCTGCTTGGGAAATGTTCCTGGGATTAAGGTTATACGACAGAGAATGAGGCAGAAATAGAAACATGCAAGTGTGGCAAAGCCTAATCCGTATTTGATTACGACGCTGACTTAGTATGAACACGTGTCTAAAAGTGTCTGGGGAGGTTAGCCTAACGGTATAAGGCGTCTGTCCGTACACATATGACTGGTCTGGTGTGAATAGACTTGTTTGCACGTCCGTTATATATCGTGTTTACGAAATCCATGAGATTCCTTGAGCGCTCAATTCACCCCTGCTCTTCTTTCATTGAAAACTTAATCTCTCAGTGAGATTTCTATGTAAGTAGATATGGTAATTATGTAGTTGGAATACCCCCCCCCCCCGAATCATGATGTAATTTTCACCGACCCGGCCCCTCCTAGGTGAGGTGATGACGTCATTTGAGAGCAAACCATAACCCTGAATATCCCAGCCGCCAATCAGTCATAGTCTACATCACAGAGGTTGGGGCCATTCAGGTCACTTCGTGAGCTACTCTGTTGGCGATAATGAAGGAAGTGAACAGAGTCATCTGATGCATTGTCTACTATGATAAGATACTTACACATGCACCTAGGGCTACTCATACAAGACCAAAGTATAATTTGCTAAAGCAAATGGAATTATGCATAGATATACAGTAAACTCTGGTGGCCATGAGTGTCCTCACTTATAGGTACCCCTCGCAGTTAGGGACATGCTTTTGTTCTCTGGCTGCTATACTGCTCTATAATGTGACAATTTAAGCCCACACCCGCACCCACCCCCCACACAGTTTGTATACCAACTGTCATGGCAACACCTATAAATGAGCTAAATTAATCCCATACCACCCACGCTGGACCCCAAACCCCCTCCACCCACCCACAAAGCCACCCGCAAACACCATACACCATACATGTGTATAATGAATCCGATAGCGAGGTATAGTTTATAGCCATGTGGTGACGAGTTTCACTGCGGTTAATCTGACCTAGATTGAAGAAGCTCAAAACTCACCCTTACATAAGACGTACACATAACACATGTAAAGCGAATGGGAGACGCAATGTACAGCAAAGAATAACAACACTTTGTTTGAAGTAATTTCAACACGTTGCTTTGATTACCAGTAAAACTGTAAGTTTCAAATAGGAAGTGGCTGCAACATGATGTAATTTTGAATGTAATTTCAATGTTTTAACTTTGGAACATTGTTTTCAATTTACTCTAATCTTGTATGTGTTTCTGATAAAGATTCAGCCTACAATATGTTATGTTTACAGCTGGGGAATAATGACAGAAATATATGAAATCTCAGAAGGGATCTGCAAATCTTCTGTTTCATTCCATTAACGCGTACCATTGACTCAATGTAAAAGAAAAAAGATACAACTTCATATCAAAGCCACTAATGTATAGTCACGAGATTATGAAAATGGAAGACAGAAAACAAAACGTTGACTGTGCATAAAAGAAAGATTCATTTTTCCTATCCAGTTATATTTGCTTATATGTTGAGACTTTCGTGATCGTACCACATCTTCAGAACTGACTTCCAACTGGATATTCCTTGCAGGATGACTTCATCGAAAGTATGTGACAGTTTGTAACTTGCCCCATCTCTGTCAAATGTGTTGACCATCTGATCCATACGGCCTCCCTGACTTGACGCTTGCGCTGGTTCCCCTATTTGTTCCCAATTTTTACCCCTTTTCAATCTACAACGTAGTTTACTTACAAGGAATAGAATAGCCTGTCGTAAATCAATTTCGAAGACGTTGTTGAGATACGATGACGAACGTCTCAACATATTAGTTAGTATATTTGGATAGTAAAGATGAATCTTTTGTGATACATTTTGTGATAATATTTGTGATACGTATCCTGAAGAAATGTTCACAAATGATGATGTGTGTCTCATGAAATCACGGTACCTAGGGAATGCAATTACCCCAATGTGGAGAGTCCGTATATGTGGTATGATAAATTATCAATTGACTGACAACTATTTCAATGACCTGGTGTAAAATGTAGAGCCGTGAGAATTAGGAAGTCTTGTATCACTACAATAAGCCACCGCGTTTACATTTGCAAACTGTTCCCCAGGTTTCGTCTACATTAGATTGGGGACGTCTGTTTTTTAATAATCCTCAGTCTTCTACCAGTGCCATTAAGCAAATAACAAAAGGGAAATGGAATCTGAATTGGTATAGTGCTAATTACTGTCTTCAAATAAACCCAATTAAAGAAAATGCGCGTAATTCGATATCCAAGGGCGGTACATCCCAACGTCGATCAACATTGATGGATAGAATCACGTAGCAGGCTGTTTTTCCTCTTTTCCTCTCTTTTTTTGTATTTGACAATTGAATTACACGATATTTGTACCAGAAAAGAACACATTTCGTCAATAGTCTTGAGTAGTATAATACGGCGTGCATTACCTTGGCTAGAATAAAATGTATGAGTGTACCAAAGCTCAACACGCGTTCACAGTGTCATGCTTGCTCATGCTAGTGTCTAACCATGCCGAGTATTAAAGCTGAATCACCCATTGTAGTGTAGCTACCATTGTGAGTTCATGGAAATCTATACACTGACGGTCAATGAGCATTTCGACAATATCTCCTCGTGGGCCTAACAGCATAGTTTCTCAGGGCCAGACTTAACATCCGCGCAAGATAGCAGACTAACAGCCAATCAGAGACTTGCAGAATCTAGTGGCATATGTAGAAAGTCCCAGTCCATAGGCATTACAAATGAGATCACACGGATTACTTATAACTGTTATGATTGACAGAAAACTTGTGCAAACACTCTGCTTGGTTGAAATTGTAATTGGATAAGGGTTTATTTCCAATAACTCGTGAAATTAATATTAATCCCGAATGAGGATGTGCTAGTAATGTTAACAATCAGATTATCCAGCCAAATAGAATTAGAATAATCTGTTCCAGCCATGTATCGGTGACCTTAATTTGCACGTATTTCTAATTTCCCAAAAGATTTCGGGTTTGAACATTCGTGTCTGTGTGTCTGAGACTTTAGCTTTATGTGTGCGTGGGAGCAGAGTGTAAAGTCATGAATTCAAATCCAAGAAACACTTCCAAGATAATTTCCACCTGTCATATCATATTTCAGCTTGATTGTAACTTTGTGCCCTACATGTATGTCCTTTATTGAGGTACATTAGCAGAGCGATCCATCGTTCTAGTTCCTTCTCACCTAAGGTGCAGTTTTCAAAATAATTTATGGTTGAAATATGATTGATGCGTAGAATTAAAAGAAGTGTGGGCAACACCCCCATTCTAGCAGATAGTATGGATTCTAACTGTCACAAGAGTTTTCTTTCCATCATGACAGGCAAAAGCTTTTAGCATAAAAGCAATTTGACACTTACTCTTCCCAATGTTTATAATAATCCTTCATTGATAAACGCATTTATCTTGAATGTCATAATCTACATGCTTGGTGTCGCCGGGGAAATGTAGATACATCAATAACGTCCCCTTTTCTGGACTATCTAACATCTGATTGCAGTTTCTCGGTCATGGATGTTGCAACTAATGGCTTGCAATTTTGTAAGATAGAGAAAAAAACATCGCCATTGAATGTGTATGAATCTGAGTTTACCACTGAACCAAAGGTTAGGAACTCACATAAACTTTGTTATCTATACCAATAGTTATCACATGCACTCAAAGGCGCATACATTTTGGGGTTGTATCACAATATGTGTTGAAATATCCCCCATTTTAAGTAGTCTCTATTACTCGCTTTCCATACAACTGGATGCTAAATATCCCATAACTACATTCCACTTCGCGTTATACTTGTCATAAGCAACGGGGCAAAGTGGCAAGGACAACTTCTACTAACATGGGAGTTTCAAATGTTTGTTTTTTTCTTTTGATTATTCAGAATTTTGATTATTCAAATTTCGTATACGGCAAGAAATGGTTACCGTAACTCCAAGTGTTCGACACCAACAATTACAGTCGGCAGTTACAGGCCACTATGGATGACAATATCAACACCCAAATTTGAAAATTCAATCTCAAGTTGCAATAGGTGCAATCTAATCATGACAGGCCTAGTGCTGTGTCATACCTATCAAACCAGGAATTCATTAAGTAATCAACAGAAGAAAAAAGCAGCAACAACATTTTAATCGACTGGCTATGCCTACATCCCGCTGCTAGGGTAACTTCCAAACAACTCCCGAGTTACCCTCAGTGAAACTGTACATGTAACCTGCTACCTGAGTTCCCAATACAGTTTATTACTTACATGTACATCTTATTACATTCCCCAACATTCTAGCCCGCCATGATGGTACCTGTGATGATTAGTGGTCAGCTGCCCACTGCAATTACCATCAGTCCGTGCACCATCTTAACGTGCCAGATCAAGGACAAGAGAGCCTCTGAGAGCGCTTTTATTGCCAATTATGGGGCTTCTATTGGCACCTCTAATGGTCTCTACATTTGTGGTGTACTCACCACCAGGATACGTCATTACAGGAGTGACGTAAACTGGAGCTTAGATTGGTATGTTGTTCTTGTTTAGAATCAAAAGAAATATGAAATGCTCATATTGATCGCATTCTAACATAGTTGTGATATGTTATTCGTGAATTGTACATTTTTATTTCAATTTATTACTTTGATGAACACTAGTATAAAAAGTTCTTGGAGCTGCTCGTACTATATCATATTAAAACAGAATAGATTATAAAGTCAAAAAGGTAGAAAATCTTATGTAAATCACGATGCATAATCGAATATTTGATGAACACCTAAGGCCTTTTAAGTATTCATAATCATACAATAATACATCTAAACGTGGAAAGAAGTACCAAACGTGGAAACTAAGAGCCATTATGCATGTACATTAATGACATCAGAAATTGTACCTCAGAAATGCGATGCATATAAAGATGCCATTACCATTATGAGTGCAAATATGTACATCTGACAGGGTTAAGCTTGTTGACAAGTGAAATGTCATCCGAGAGTGGGAGATTACCTGCAGGGGATTACACTTAATCAAAGCATACACTCCTTTTCATCTTAACATCTTCAACCCTGAGAGATATATGTATAGCATAATCTCCAAGGTTACCCTATTTGGTTGATGCAAAATAATGACTAATAGATTGCCTAAACCAACTTTTTTGTTTGTCGGTGGCCATCTTGATTTTAGAGGTCAAATGGGGTCATTTGTTTCAGAGCAGTTGCACTATTTTGATGGAACTGGGTACCTAGGTGCTAATTACCCAGACTACTTAGACCAACACACTATGATTTAACATACCGTCACACCGATCTCTAGTTCAGCATAACTTGTAATGTTGTCAAATCACCAAAGTGTGTATAGAATTCAAAATCGTCATTCCCCCAGGTCTGCCTCATCTATCGAACGGCAAATATTCGGGGCCAAACTTTACGACTATCTGATCGTCCAACACATCATTGGTCCGACGGACAAGCAGATCCAAATGCATTTGAAATGGAAAAGAAATCCTGTGCGATTGGGACGTTATATTGCATGCTTAAACAAACAAAAGCAAAAACAAAAACCACCGCGATACAAATATAGAAAAGCTCATTTTTTACAGGTATCTAAGGAACAGTGTATATAAGCTCAGCGTGAAAGAGATCGACGATGAACAACCTGCTAAGAACTGCTGTTTAATGGCACAAGCTAAACCGGAAATGGCAGACCGACCTTAAATGTCATTGTCTCATTGCGCAACCGGAAATAAGAAATGTCACCTGCCATTCAAAGAAAAAAAACACACACGCGAAAAACAACATTTACCTACCCGATTATAACTGATTTATTGGGGGGAAACTCGGCAATTATATTTGATGTATTGGCTATTTGCTGTTGAATTATTCCTCACAGTTCCCACTACTCGTGTACATGACTGTGTTGTTTCGCTCATAAAGAATTCGTGCTTCAAACTGTCATTTACATGTTTTGATTTTTTTTAAATAATAGTATATATGAGAATCGTAACGGTGTTGTTCCACATTGTCCATAAAAGTGGTTACGCCCACATATTGTACCATAACTTTAAAACTACTTCGCATGCCTTAGATTTAACGCTTGCCCCGTGTAACAGACATATTTGGTAAGTTAATCACGTAAAATCACCGAGTTTTTAAACAATTGTTATGGCTATCATGTTATTTTGGTATTTTGTGGACATATACATATACTTTGCGCTCACACTTGGTTCTATATCAATAACTAATAATACAATTTCATATTTTTTGTAATAATTCATGGGGTGATCTGGATGGCTACATATCACAATGATTTATTCCCCTGATAATCATTGTGTGAGTTGACCTGAATGCAACCTTTGGGAGCAACACTCGGTTACGCCCACCATGTTCTGTTACCACCACAATGCACACAAACAAAAGTAAAGATTTTAAGTGCGGGTTTGAGGTGTGAGTTGTATAGGAGTGCCACTGCGAAAAATACTTCTAAATCGATCCTTCTTTTTATTCCATTTACATCATATGCCAATTTAAAGAAAAATGAAATGTCCAGTTACCCCCACTATCTAGTGGACATGTTTTACGCCCACCAACTGGACATTTGGTTACTCTCACGTTTACGCATTCTGAAATACCAATATGTTTTTAACACCAATGTTTTTTGAAAAGTATTAAACGTGGCATAAGCAATATAATCCTTATTAAAGTTCATTTTTTAAACCTGACATTTAAGATACCCGATATATTTCAAATATCCTGTTACCCCCAACCATGTCCTGTTACCACCATAACTTACACAAACACAAATTAAGCTTTTTAGGATTGGTTTGAGGTGTTTGAAGTTGTATAGCAGTTGTTTAGCCCCTGCTGGAAAATTATGAGGATACAAATATTTCAGTTATATATATTTTTTAAGCTTTTCAATACAAAAAGTATCCTTTCCAAAATCACAACTTAAAAGCTTAAAATATATATGTTTGTTTTGATTTTGGCCTAGATAGCAGAAAATAAAATAAAAATAGAGAAATGAAACCATATGCTACATACCAACTACACAGTATTATACAAACTAAATTGAAAAATTGAACAGTTTGCAGAAAAATTGGAGCAATACCGTGCCCACTCTCATATATTAGTGCTTGAAATGTGCCCAGTACAATATAAATATACATGCATAGTGTTGATACATGTACATACCTATTAAACAATGAATCTTAGTTCCCCAAATTCAAATACCAAACAGAAAAGCATTTGAATCGAATGACTATGTCTCCATCTTGTTGGGGTGACTCCCGGACCTACCCCAACTTTAGCCCGGTGAAAATCGGGGTACAGTACATTTCATCTTCGTGCAAATCACCCCGACTATAACAGAATAGCAATTTCCCTTTTTAAAATCACTATATAAATATCAATTTCCGTTGCTTGGTATACCTGATCGAGCATCATAAGTTTGGAAAGCATTTTGTCACGTGATCAAACACGCATGCGCACGCCGTTGTGTTGAAGGTGTCAGTGCTGTTAAAGCCTTTCAAATCCTGATCAGGCACAAAAAGCTTGATCAGCAGAAAACCTAAAACAAACATACAACCCGTGGTGTCGGTCACGTAGCATTTCATCAAGTAGAATCAAGCTCATCCGCTGAAATAAAATGTTTCACATCAAAGACACAGCATGGTGTTGAAGTATCTCTGTGATGAATAGTGTAGCTATTTTGATACCCGGTTTTAATTTCCTGAAATGAGTCAATTTCCGTAGAGTGCGTGCAATTTTTAAAATGCAAGGTTGTTGATGTTTTTGTTTTTGTGTGTGTGTGTTTTTTTTGTTTTGTTTTTGGCTGACGTTGTTTTCAATTTGCTATCCACTCGTTTGGTTCTTTATGTACAGAGCTCATCTCCCACCAGAAAAAAAATCAGGGAAATCAGGGAACTTGCCACAAAAAGTCATGTAGGGCGTTTTCAAAGAATATGACTCTGGCCCAATACATGTATTGTTCTAAACTGAACCTTGAGAGTATCCCGGCGGCCCTGTGTCATTGGAAAACTTAGTAGGGCGAGGTTCGGCGGCCCCACGGCTTTCTTTGTGTCACTGGGTCGAGTTTTATTGGCTGTGAGCACTGGGTTTTTATCTGAGTCTACGATGATGAAAGTGTTAAGATACGGGAGCACCTGCAGCTGTCAGATCCTGGACCTCAGATCTGTGGTTCTGTCAGCAGTTATCTTACAAAACACAATTACTCAGCCCAACAAGTGTTAAGGTGTAAACCTCGTCCACGCGTGTGCAATTCATACACATTAACTTGTAAACGTTTTGACTAGACAAACTAACGAACATGAATGTTGTACCTCTTTTAAAAACTACCATATGCAAATATTATATATTGTTACTGGCATAAAGTCTATGGTAGGCTACTAGAAATCTATATTTTCATGATTGTAAGACACGAATAGAAGCAGCTCAATATCATGATCACGACGTCTCATTTCAGTTGTCATATTAAATTTCATTCCAATGCCAACAAAGTATTGAGTGGTCATTATTAATAGGGTATGAATCATCTTTTCATTCCGTCCAAAATTGTACCAATCAGTGGGGTAAAACCTTGACATGGGGTCACCTTACCAAATCTACCGCCACAATTAGCCGTGCGGACATTTTGGGCGCATGGTTTTCCGTCGGGCTTCAAGTGTCTACGTCTTTTTTTCATGCAGTACCAACCGTACAGCTATGGGCACAAACGGCAGTGCAGACATGTTATCTGTATGTTTTTGTTCTAAGTCTTTGGATACCATAGGAGAGTACTTACTGCGTACTGGTCGGCAGCACTGACGCCACAATGTGTGACTTCTACCACAGATTGCTGGACTTTGGTATTCAGCTCTATAATCTATATATGGATATTTGCAATTTGTTTAATTTTAGACAACACAGATGGTCTCATTGTTGATTTTTACTTCCTTTTCTGTGTGTTTGGAGACAAAATTATGAATTTAAAATTTCTGTATTTTCTAATTTCAAACACACAGAAAAAAAAGAAGTAAAAACCAACAGCTATATATGGATCCATTGCTATTACAAAAAAGTACGTTCCCACTGAAAGTGACCTACATGTAGCTCCACTCCGTGATACCCCCAGGGTTGTTGAACTCCGCAGGGTTTGAGGCAAGTAGCGTGGGAAGATGACGACTTGGTTGGCTAATCGAATCACACATTCAAACACAAAGACAGAGAAAACCCGCTCGTTCAACTAACACAGTTAGGCGGCTCAGAACATGTACAGTAGAATCTCTCTATAATGGCCACCAGGGGACCTGACCTGAAGTAGTTCTACTGGAAAGGTGCTCTCTTTATGGAGCTTTGAGTGATTTCCTATTATGGAGGTCTGGGGTTGGGGGTGTAAGCAGCAGGGTGGTCTATTGGCAGAGGTGGCGTGCGGCTGAGGTTGTATTACACCTACGGCGTGTGTTGATTTTGACAGGAGAGAGTGTAACGTAATTTTTCAATTGAGCTCTTTGTACACAGTGTGTTTTAGTGGGAGTGAGATTGAAACAACATTTGACAGACAGCGACTGCGTGAAAGATTCTCTGAAAACCGGGTTAGTGGAATAGTGGAACATTGAGTTTTGCAAACTTCCTCACATTTTTTTCCATCCGCTACCAATCGCACTTTGCCACAGGTTACTTACAATATACTAAAACATAGACTTTTAAAACATCCTCTCACCCCTTTCTAGTCACCCGTACTTGTTTACGTGTTTAAAAATGATTTTGACAAAGTTCCAAACACATGAAACCAGTTCGATTTTGTCCCCTCCCAGGAAATCCTGAATCTGTCACTGTATTTGTACATAACCTCAATATATTTCGTACTATTATTAAAAAGTTATTTAAGATAGCTCACCATCCATAGTCCCGCCCCCTTTTAGTGGCTCAAGACTGTCCAATCAGAATATAAAACACTTTAGCTTCAGCCACGTCATCAGTATATAAAAGATATATTATCTGAGCTAAATACTAATTGCCGAGCCGACGCTGATCTAAGCTAGCAGTGCCTTTCCATTAGAAATAGACACTTTAACCCACGGTTATACATTGAACAATGTATTTACATGTATGGTTAGTGTGAACGAGACTCCCGTAAACCGACTATCTTTTACATGTATATAGCAGAACATCTCTGTTAGGACCACATTTGGGACCAGTGTTAGGTAGTCTCAATAGAGAGGTTGGTGGTTTCTACACAAAGGTTCATTTTGGTATAGTTATTAAAGTTTGGGACCTTGAAAAGTGGTCTAATTAAAAAAGGTAGTCTCAATAGAGAAGTGGTCTTAATTGGATGTTCTAATGTACATCACATCCTAACATCTTTGAATGTGACATAAGCTATGGAGGATGAAGCTTCAATTTACTTGTGGTCTGGGGAAATAATTGACACATATTTCGTTTTTGTTCCAGGTTATCTAAGCCAATTTCCATGCAGATAATGTCACGACTATTTTGAATGGAACATATTTGTAGCTAGGAAATTATAGACGGCCATTTGGGGAAATGAAATTAAATATTACGTTAGCTGCTGCGCTTTTACTCCTTTACAATACTGACGCTATTCTTAATGGCATTGAAGAAAAAATGTAATTGTAAATGCACGAGTTCTATAGCCTACTATCCAAACGCTCAGTGCCTTGTACATCATTTACCCCACGCCATTGTTATGTTTGTCACTGGACTACTGTGTATCGTCATTTACAGCTGCTGATAAGCATTTAGCACGAGTACTACACTTGGCCTATCACAAGGCCTTTGAATGCCTATTCTAACAGCTTCTGTATGATCCGACTATAGCTAATTGTTTGGCTAATATGACGTCATTAACTAAAGTCACATGGCTTCTATTTTTGGAACAGCAATCTATTTTCAGAGCTGCTGTATTTGGATATTTCCTCGTTAAAAGCATGTGTTACTGTTTGTTTGCAATGGAGAAGCTTTGATCAGATGACACACTTAGTGTCTTGCTTAATCCTTACCTGGTAAATCACCCATGCATTCTGGTGCTTCTGCAGCCATTGCTAGTGAATACTCTTGCTTTAAAGGCTATAACATGCCAGGATGTTCGAGGCTCTATATTTAATATCAGTGGGATTCCTTGGGTTTCATAAAAGACCTTATATCTATTAGAGCTCGAGGCTCAGGCTGTCACAATTGTAATTGCTCTTCATCTGTGCACTTAATATAGGGTTGACATGGGTTTATGTAATAATACAAATTAAAACTATTAGATATATGGTCTTTTGAAAGACTAGAGCACGCTACAATCACTCGCATTGACGTTCATTGAATTAGCGTGTAGGTGCCTCAAAGCAGTGTGCACAGTACAACCTGTTAGAAATGCGTTCGCTCATCACCCACCACACAACCCACGAGGGAATCAAACTCCCGCTACTTTTGCTATAAAATTAATGCATACAAGTGTTAATTCTATCTGTCAGGAACAAAAGAAACTTAATTCTATAACTTAAACGATACAATTCTAAGCCATGCCAAATGCCATCCTTATCTCTGTATAGAACTATCCGATGATCTAAATGGTCTACACACATTACCAACGTCTGTAGCAAATCAAATAGATCATTAGGATTCTCAGCAGGAACTTGTGTCGTTGGCCCACGGATCTAAAAAAAAACTGCATACATCTCGCTGGTCAGGTCGCTCCTCGACTATGGAGCCATTGTTTGGGATCCTTATTCCAACACCAAATATGATAAGCTTAGGGAAATACAGAGCCGCCCGATTCATTACCGGTGACTACAAAACCAGATCCCCAAGCGGTGTATCAAATATGCTTAAGACACTATACATGATAAGCCTCCAGGAACGAAGACAGAACCTCCGTCTCATCTTCATGTTCAAAGTCGTTAGTGGTCTTATTTCATATGCCACCCGATAACTTCCTTATCCCAACAAGACCAGGCAGAATAGTTAGAGCGAGGGCCTTTTCAGGTCATCTCACTGTAAACTTAGTGAGAGCCCACATTACAAATAACTCAAAAACCTTTGTGAGCTATACGCTAACTCCTTTTTGTGAGAAACCGTAGAGGATGGAATGCTCTAGAGGAAGATGTGGTACAGGCCCAGTCGATCGGTCAGTTTAAAAACTTGATCGTAAGAGCAGTCACCAATCTTTCAGCGGTTATGTCTTTTTTAGAGCCAGTGGCTTTTTAGTAAGATCAGGTCACCTCTTTGGAACTCATCGTCCTATGTGACCCTTTTGAGGACTCTGTGATTATTTATACTGTAGATGTATCTTCATCACCAATCACATTTTTGGGGGTTATACAATTTATTTTTTTCCTTAACCAAACGAAAACGAAACATAAGACCAGAGCAGTATTGCACTAGACAATATGGAGTTGTTCATTACCGCTGATTTCAGTACATGTAAGTCTGTGAATGGCTCCCAGTATTGCAGGATTTAAAGGTGTTTTGGGGTGACCAATATAAAAAATGAAAAAAAATATGTCATGGTTTTAATGTCAATATTCTTGTATACAATGCCCAATTTTTATGAAAATTGCCCGAGATTGAGACTATTTTTACCATTGCCATACTTACGTGTATGTTATTTGTACGATCAATCATAGATATGATTAATACGTCAGGCATAAATGGCGTTAGATTATACATGAAGACATATATCACCGCTGGTTTCGGCTCTAAGCCAATCAGAATACATTATTTGTGGGCGTCTCCGCAACTTTATGAGTTTTCCCGTGGGAGGATTGCAGTCAGCCCGCTATCAATCAGCTTAATCTTGAGGGTAAATGTTGACTGACCAGATAATGCCAATGATGATGATTGTTTTCTTCCAACTTTTCAGTTTTAGTCTAGTTCTGGGAGGGCGGGCGGTGTTATAACGATCAAGAAATCCTACATCCTTATTTTTTGGTCTTTCACTTGGAAACTTACTTTTACTGTATTATTAAACCTTTTTTGTAGCATTTAAACCTGCTTTTACACTTAGCTGGTGTTTTGTGGTTAAGACCGAATGTGCACAGTAGGGTAGTTTAACATGTTCTAAAATTCGTTAACCCAAATTTTGTGGTTTAAGAACTTTGTTCACCCCCTATGGGGGGAATTCTGTTTAAATATTAGAAACAAGAAAGTACCATGTAGTTCGAACTACGCCCAAGTTGATTGTTTGTACAACTATGAATTAAACAAAGCCTGAGTTTAACTGGTGTTTTGTGAAGAACTGGTTCGCATTTATGGTGGAATATACAGTTTCGAACTCTGATAACTAGAATTAATAATGGTGAACCCTTTTAACTTTACTCCACCCCCCTCATGTACTGGATAATTTGTGATCACTATTGATGACTCTCTCATTTAAATTTAGAAATAAGAAAGGTGCAACTATCTGTATAATGCTGCGAACTCCTGGCTTTCGCAGACATAAACTCGTGCCAAACTCATTCAAGCATTGTTTGTACATCAGGAATGGCTCAACTTGCAGGCGTGTATGACGTGATCGCACATTTGTCTGCGAGTATAAACTGAACATGTCCACATGTGACTGGGGTTATATTACACATGTGGTCTGCAGTGCAAAGATTTTATATGTAATTGAATCTCATAATTGAGACCATGTCCATTTGTCTGGTGACCTCGGTAGGAGTGTTTTAATCAGGAGTGTACATGATGACTAGGCAATCAATTATCGATTAGTTTATTTGCAATGATACGAGGCATTGTATTTCGTTCGACACTGAGTACCAGTACATATGTCTGTTACACTCTACAGTCTGTTGATAGACATCTGATACTCAAGATGTCTATCTATGTCAAACAACACCGCGTGAAACCTCTCTATATCTGCACACATTCGGGAGGTAACAGGTGTGAAAAGGTGCACTTCACTTATCCACGGACGCCAGGTGGCCTGAAAGAGGTGCACTTCACTCTGTATGAAACTATGGAAAACGACTGGGATGCAGACCAGAAGTGAAAGGTGTCCAATGTCAATAAGACGTGTCTTTCCACATAGAGATTGCTCTGTATTGCAGAGTGGGGTTCTATTGGTTTTCCATTCTTCAAAATAGTAGTACTTTCATTTGAATATATCGTTTAATAAAGTTGTTGTTTTTCATCTTGAAACCAGGCAATTTGACAAAGATGTTCTCATGAACGTCTTTTTCGGTGTATTTGGAGACAAAAATTTTAAAATTTTTTTCTTATTTCAAAATATCTAGTTCTACATGTATTCATCTGTCGAGCTACCAAACGACAGTTAGTAAATAACACGCTCAACAAGGTATTGAGGCTAACCACATTAAAACTGTAATGCAAACCTAAACTAGACATATCCTTGAATGTATTCATCGTGTTGGAATCCCATATATACACAAAAAGTTCATCTTAACACAACACAATAAATTCTTACAGTTTTGACAACCGCTGTTGCCATTTTGAGATAATTTGGAAGTGGCAACAGTAGTTGTCGAAACTGTCAATCAATATAAGAATTTATTGTGTTGTGTTAAGATGAACTTTGTGTATAGAACTAGACATAATCTATTGGCTTGATCTGCAAACCGTCATTAACTAATGACAACTCCTCTTGCATACATGTAATATTAATATGCATGGCCGCACGTCATTGAACAAACCACTAGTGTGATTGCAGTGTTTAATAAGTAACCATTAATAATTAAGCAATTATGTCAGATCAGACTCACAGACAAAACAAGAAGCAAGTCAAATGTGATCGAGGGGCTGTTGGCTTTTTATCAAAATTCATCACAACTCTAAAGATGGATGGTCTCTGGACCGTAAGTTTCTAGAGTTTAATGTATTGTGGGTACTTCGAGAATGAGTTAGAAAGAGTTAGAAAAAAATCAAACAGGGGGACATTAGACACCATGAGAAGCATAAGGCTGTACAGAAAACATATGGAAAACAGGTTTGGTCCCCGGGGTTTGGTCATTATTTGATACTGTTGAAAAAATGGGAAATTCCTTTATTATAGAAGATTTAAACGATTTATTTGTTGATTGTAGACAGTAAGAAGATGTAGATAAAGCGGTTATAGAGACTTCAGATTATTGTATGAGTGCCTGAAGAACAGTATAATTTGGTCCGTTATGCCTAAATGCAGTTCACATCAACGACAGATCCCTCGCTTTAAATCGTAGAGCGAATCGCCGTCATGTCCCTATTAAAGTTACGTTATAATGCAAATCGGTTTGCAGCTTTGGATCGAAGCAAATCGTGAGCCACCTTAACATTGCGTGACACGTGGAAAAAACTGGCTTCCTCACATCGAACCAAGCTCTGTTAATCTTCCCTACACCTTGGGTCAAGGTTTGCTGAGCTTTGTAACGCTTTGTTAAGCTTTGATGCGGCTCTCGTGGCAGTGTGCCTAATTTGTTTAACTGTTTAAAAAGTGTTGGCACTCTTTCCAGATGTCCCACTTTACTGAAAGTTCTCCCACGATCTATCAAGACCCTGACGCTTTAATCAGGATTTGATATGTTTTGGTGCCGCATTGCACGCTGCTGTAAAGCACCACCAAAACGCCGTTGGTGTGAACTTGGTATTACCGAGATGCTATTTACAGTTAAGGGAAATGTCAGAATGGCATCATCAAGAGAAACAAGTTTCTATTAGGGATCGTTGACAAATTACGTCACCCAGCGAGGGGGGGTGCTAAGGATGACGAAAAGTTGACGGGGGGGGGTGTCTAGCACTTGGGTGATGTCACCTTTTGAAAAAAAAAAAACGTTTTAGTTATTAATCGTATTTGAACTTACTTTCTGACATGTTGAGTGGTCATATATCTACTAGTTGAAATCACATTGCCATGTTTGCTTTATATCCTAAATAAAAAACACATTTATAAAATTATGTCTAAATTATGGGCATATATATTCAAAAAAAGCATTTATCTGATAATGACACAGTTAAATCAATAAATGTCATCACGAAACCATGTCAGGGCAGGGGGCTGCAAAGATCATGAAAGATGACAAGGGGGGTAAAAGGCCAAAAATGAGGTGACGTCATTTGTGAACGATCCCTTATTCGACAATCGCCACACAAAGACAGCATCAAAGGGACAAGCAACAAATAGCTTCTTTGAAAGAAGATAGGTCACTTTTCTCAAAGTTGTATGTGTCTTGTCAGGTGTGAAATGGTGATATTGATGGATTCTTCTGTCATGAATGCCCGACAAGTCCCCCATCATTGTCACAAGGTGTAAATCTGAATCATGGTGCAAACTCTGTACTGATGTCCTTGACAGAAAACAACTATGCCAATGTATTCTGCTGAAAAGCCGCATATGGATGCACTCCTTTTGGACAGGGCAGGCAGTTGTGAACTGCTTTGAAACTTGCAGGATCAAAAGCTTTTCAGAACTATGCAAATAATGGTTTCCTTCCATTTGTAAAGCACCACGTTCAATCAGTCTCCAGACTGGATGTGGTGTGGGACCAGTTCTTACCAGATAGTCTGAAAGTGTCAACAAGGAGTCTTCATGTAAAAGGTATTGGAAGACACGTGAGACCCACCACACGCATCCCTGACAACTGGGAAAGTTTCCTTATGTTTGATGATAACAAGACCACTCTTTAGCTATTTGCCGACTGTGTAACGGCTAATTATATGAGGGATAAGCATCCCTTGAGCACAAAACATGGTCGGGCTGTGTGCACATCCACTACTATACACATCGATAGTATATGCCATCCAGTCAGGAAAAAGCTGATACACATCCTCTCTTCATGCCAAACATGCAGTAAATGATGGTTATGTGACTTTGATGATAAGCACAGTAGACACAGATGTTGTGGTGCTGGCTATGGCACATTTCAATGATATTCAGGCTTCTGAGCTATGGATAAGCTTTGGCATAAGAGATCGATTCATAATATTACCAATGCTCTCTACCATAATTAAGTGTAGAGCTCTCCCAGGATTTCATGCAATAAGTGGTTGAAAATCTCAACTTGAAATACAACATCATCCTTTCCCCGGAGGATAGAAGTCTGAGTGGGATACATGACAATTGTTTGATGATGCAGACAGGATCCAGGAGTAGATGACATTATTTGAACAGTTTATTATTTTCATGTATGGCAAAACAAGTACATGTTCACTAGTAGACAAGGCCAAGGAAAGATCTTTTTACAAGACAGATCAGATGTATTGATCTGGTTCATGCAAATCAGCTGCCCTTCTACATCATGTTCAGAGATCAGCTTACCAAGCAAGACATGACTGGGGACAAGCACTAGTAGCATGCCTGATCTGCCAGCTCAACAGCTGAATGGGGTTGGTCAAAACTGTTATCATAGGAACGAGCGCCTCTGTGGTCGACCCTTCAACAAGCCTCAGTGAGCTGCATGACATTTATGAAATGTGGCTGTAACATTAACAAAAGGTTGTAAAGGTAGATGCAAATGTTTTTAAGAAATCAGCTTGTCTTTACTATATAACATGGTACAGCACTCTGTAAGTGTGGTGGACAGTGGACACTGTGAGCGATTGTAATAGCCTACTATAGTACCTAATATTAGTCATAGCATATTATCATATAAGCAATTGACTTATTAAATTACCATATAAAACCATACAGTTTGCCATTTATTTATCTTTTGTAGATGTGAATTTATTGTCAAAATGCCTCGTGTTGTTATCAGTACCAATTCCAAAGCACTTTCAGTTTTCATACATAATTTTCATAATTTCTTATTTCTAAATTGTTTTTTTAATTTACATTAGCCTATTTTTGGTGGTTAGAAAACACGAAAATGTAGGCTTAGACAGCAAAATCTTTTCTTAAAATGTTCACTTTTAGTTTTCATTTTCAATTCTTTGAAATTATTTTAATTATCTTAATTAGTGGAATTTAATCTTTAAAGGTATACCTCAAGCTAACTTTCACAGAAATTGGTGCATTTTTACCCAAATCTGTCCCACCAGCTGCCAAATTTAAAACCATCAAGCTAACAACCTACGACAACGTGAAAACACGCGAACATCTTTTGGTGGGCAGAAATTACGCCAGACTGGCAATGCACGTGCGAGTCACAATCTCTTGATGCGTTAACTTACACTGATCATGTACTTTCAGTTGTATAAATAACCAGACCTGTAAAGAATATTCATACCATATTAGAAAAGAAAAAGTTGTAGCAAGTTTTAACATCCGTTGCAGTGGCGAAGGCACGAACGTTAACATCCAGCAAATAAACAGACAGGGTTATTTGGATAAAGTTACACCTGCTCGGTGGCATGTAAAAGGGTTGTTAAGACTATAATGACTGCGTAATGCATTGGTTGACAGTCCAGGTATCCATTTGTGTAAAAAGGTGTAGACATAGAAATAGAAATAGTAATAATTTCATATTAACTCTCGAAAGCAGTGGTAAAAAGAAATGTTTTACATTTTCTTTGAAAGTTTGATAAGTTTCTTTTGACTTTATATGTACGGGTAATGGACCCCACAGTTTAGTACCTGCCCCACTGAAAGACCCATCTGAAAATGTCGACTAAGATGTAAAGGGAACATGTAACATATTTTCATCACTCATAGACAATCGGGTCTGTCTAGTGTATGTCCTATATTGTAGAAGATCGCAAATATATGGTGGAGCTATCTTGTGCAAACACTTGTATACCAAGTTGACCAGTTTATACTAAATACGCTTGATAGGTAGCTCATGCAGTTTACAAAGGGCAATTTCGGAGCTATCATATTTTACTTTTTTAAGAACTACATGTACTTTAGCTACCAAGTTTTAAACTCTCTGAAGCTTGTTCAGTGCTTTATACGGTAGACCATACAAAACTGCCTTCTCTTAATCCAAATGACGAATATAACGAATATTGTGCCGGATTTTCCTAATGTTAAAATCCACTGTTTTGCATCTTTGCTGAATATGAAGTTGCATGCTCAGTGAACTATCCAAATAGACACCCAAGTACCACGCCATTCATGACTACCTGATCTTCACCTACATTAAACTTGTTAGTATTTACCCTACAAAGCATGTGATTACTACCAAACTCTCTGTGTTAGTGGGATTAATTTTCAAGTAGGTTGCAAATGCCCACTGTATTATATTGCTAATGGAGTTCTCAATTCTCAGAATGGAATCTCTTTCTGCTTCAGAGTTCAAAGGACTAAATGTATATATGATGTAGTGGTCATCAGCATAACCCACATTCCGTCTATATACATGTAAAGCTAAATAGGCATCATGATAATCAGTGGCTTGAAGACTTATTGAAAAGTCTTGAACAAAATGCATGACTTGTCCTAAACACAATGCCTTGCTTATTATAATGTTATACGATTTATCATTTCCATTGTGGTCTTTCCATAGCAAAAATATCTATAGCAAATTAAAACGTCATATAAAAATCCATTTGGTGATCTCATGTATGTAAATAAGATGCAAAGCACTTCCCATTTATTGAACTTTTATCGAATAGACAGTTCTAATATTTGAATACGTTTAAAAAATAATGTTAATTCTAGAAATAGGTTATAACCTATTACGGGTAATACCAAATAGTTTTACTATTGTCATGTCTTAATGTTCACAACACATTTAAACTTACATAAACCAATGACAGTTTCGTCAGCTGTTACTGACATCTTCAAAATGATCGACTGCGCATTGACAGGCGGTCAGTCATCACGGCCGCCGACGCCGAGAAGTGGGTCATGCACTCCCGAGAGCTGGTGGGGCCGCTCGCCCCAGTTCATGACCTGCCTGTTGGTGCGGATGTGTACCGCCTCCTTAATCGTTCTCATCTTCCAAACACTCTCTCTGTCTATCACGCAGGCACTATCCCAAGCTATGTCATGGTTATGTTGATTTACAGGGTCCGGTGTTGCGCTTTTATTTACTTAGCCTGTTTGTGCATGTTTTTTTACCAGACTACGTGTTGTTGACCATATCTAACCCATTCACAGTCTATGCACTTGAAGGGCAAAGGTCAAGGACACTCATTTGACAACTTATTGTGCTTATTCATGAAGGAAATTGAAAAGAAAAGAGTAATCTACTCACATCTTTAATACGAGCAATACGAATTAATAACTCGCCGACAGGCAAAAACATATCTATCAGCTTGTCTGCAGCTTGATGTAATTACGCATAAGCTCTCAGAGTCTTCCAATTACAAGGCTCTGTGTGGATGCTCTGCTTATCCTACTTTACTGGCAAACGTTATAGATCAATGTCGTCTTGTGTGACACTTCCCTCTTCTGGGCGCACTGTATAACTGGTCGCCAATCAGGATTCACAGCCACAAACCATGGTTATTAAAGTGGGAATTTATTATCTCGAATATGTAGAGGTAGCAGAAAAAATGTTCGAGACAGCCAGCATTCGAGATGACAAACTGGGCCCAGTTGCATAAAGTGTATCGCCATCGCTATCGCATAAATCCACACGATAACAGTACCTTTAGACGTTCATCGTGTTGCACAAACATTTTTGTCCGACGATAGCGATCAGATTTCTACGATAAACCGTGAACGATTTTGGTTTGAAAATTTTCTGGCTCTAAATCGTGACGATGGGTCTGTGTGACTTCTATATAGTATTTATTCAGTAAAATTGGTTATGAGGGCGCGTTATTTAGCACTGAATTTGATGAACCAACGTAAGGAAAAACAGAATATTTAGAGATCGTACAAAAACTCTTGATGCCTATAATGACGAGGAAATAATATCACGATATAGGCTTCCTAGGCCGTTGATCATGCAGTGGCGTAGGCAGGATTTTGCTGATGTGTATGCACAACTACATTTTGAAAAACAGTGCCGAAAGCACTGCAGCGAGTGCCGTAGGCACGAAGCCCGTTTGGGGGTCAGGGACACAGCACACACACACACACACACACACACACACACACACACACACACACACACACACACACACACACACACACACACACACACACACACACACACACACTCTTTTGAAATTGAAGTAAAAATGGTTGCATTTGGGGCAATCCGTTGACAAAAACTATGACTGACTTTAATTACATTTTTTAATAATTTTTTATTCAAATATGAGAAAATCTAATTTTACTTAACCAACCAGTTACATTAATGTCTCTTTTTTACAGAAATATTACACAGATATGTAGTATCTAGACAATACTCTCACTGAGGACCTTCTTGAAACAGCAAGGTGGAATGTGCCCCTCGCTTAAGGGTTGGCCATCTTTAAGGCAGTGCCTTTATCTGAATATATTACTATAGCTTATTAGGCGAAGTATTCATCGATTACGATCAGCTGAGACGATGGGTAGTGTATGGGCGATACGTTTTATGCAACATTGACCAACTATTTGAACAAATCGTTGTCGTTCATCGTATCGCCAATCGTGATCGTAAAATCGCCATCGTTATCGTGTCATATTTATGCAACTGGCCCTTGGACACGTTGTTGATGAAAGGAAATGAATCTAGCATCGAGTTAACAGAAAATTCGAGATAGGCAGTACTGAGATTTTTAATAAGTACAATCTAATATGGAATATCAAATGATAGCGTGGGTATTTTTTTCATTGGATTGGTATAATGATAGTTTGGTCCATCTCATACCATTCATTTGGAAACAAGACAATTTTAGTATGTACTTTTTAGAAAAATGCGCTTTGAACAAAAAAAATGAAAAATAAGAATATATATTGTACATTGATTCTTTGGAATTAGCATTGTGCAGTACACTAAAGCCAGGCAAAAATGATAAAATAACCATTCGTGTATTGTATGCCATTTCTCGTAAATCATTCATTAGAAGGGCACTGTATGATGATTCTTAGAAATTCCAATATTGTGTCAGTTACTAGGGTAACGTAACCAGTTTTCGGTCCTTTAATAAGAGCTGAGAACTGAAATCATGTCATAAAAGCTAAATACAAATATACCATAAATTCTGCGTTTTGTAGCCTGTGCCCAAATTGTAGCCTCCCCTCAAATAGACGTCCGAATAGACACAATTTTTAATCAATAAACGCCCCCTCGTATACACGCCTCCCTCGTATTAACGCCTAATCAAGGCCGGCGCTTATCAAAGAGGGTACCGCCGGCGGCAAGTTGATTATATGGTTCTAATCCACCTGTGGCATTTTGCTTGTAACTTTGTTAATCCCGATCCTATGATCACAGTTAATATACCACTTTAAAGCTAAGAACATTGTGGATATGACTTTTTATACAACGAGATGAATATTTGTAAAATTACCCAAGAGAAATAATGTGTATTAAGTCAAGAGTGGGATCACACAGTAATACCTGTCATTATACACTTGGGAACAAGTGGCGGTTTTTTTTTAAATTACCTGTGTAGTTAGACACCTGAGGAAGCCACTGTACCTTACTCAAGTAACTTCAAATAAACACCGCTACTTGTTCCATAGTGTATAATATTACAGGCGTTACTGTGTAACTTAAGACTATAGAACTTTAAGTTGATCAAAATGGTTTGTGTTAATTAACGTCTCCTTCAAATATACGCCTCCCTCATTTAAACGCCAATGCTAGACATGTTTTGAAAACAATAAACGCTTAAGCCACAAAACGCTGCAATACGGTACTCGGTAATGTCCTCTTATGTGTGTGAAAAGACCAATAAACCTATATAGTTATAATGTTATGAGTAAAGGTGATCATATAGTCGACTTATTTACGAACACAATTTGTTAGCGTGATTTCAGATTCCAGTCAGAAATCGGCCCCTCTACATACAGACTTATTAAAACACGATTTTCTAAAGAAAGTCTTCCAATCCTTGGAATCAAACACAAACAACTCGGAACTCTTCGCTTTGCACATTCATCCAGAACAAATATTTATAAATCATATAGATATTAGTAGAATATTGAATGGTCATAAACTAAAACCTAGATCTGCGAGGGCCGAAATCTGGAAGGCATTTTTAGCTCTGCATGATACGGATCTTGCAGAATCTATATAATAGTCGTGTTGTGGCCTTTAATAAAAGTCTAAATGAAAAATATGTTAATCACTGTGAAGGACGTCTTGTTTGCAGATTATAATTCAATCTACTCTATAAATCTACGTTATTTGATTTGAAAACAAAAACAAAACAAAAAACACTAGAGGGGCCGATTTCATAGAGGGCCGATTTCTGGTTACGTCACCCTATTGCATTTTAATTGGTAAATATTAAAAGACTTTCCAGTCCGATCAAAGTATGGCAGGCATCTGTTGCTATGAGTTTTCCGCCTTAGACATCCCGCAAAAGATCCCATTAAATGCCATTAGAGGAGTTCTTTTGACGTAAACTGACAAGATATCATTCAAATTCAAATGCATTTCATTTAATCCTCCATCTGCGTGATCTTATGAAAAGAACCAGAGTACAATTGAAATTGTTTTCCAAGGATAATTGTGAAAGGTATCAAGTTGATGCCTTTTCCAAGTCACTTAATCCTATAAAAAACGACTGATGAATTTTGGTCAAAGGTTGTAAAACCATTATTAATTCTGCTAACAAAGATTTACCATGTAAGAAATGCTACAGGTAAGAAAGATATAAATGATATGCGCTATTCGTAGTTTAAAGCACATCTAAATCTGAATAATACAATGTATATCAGAAAAGCGTGAAACAATTAATAAGCAATTTGTAGATACATGTAAGTCACTTTACCAACATGTTCCAAAAAGAAGAAAACACGGTTTAATATGAAAAATATCTATGATTTTAAGAAAAGATTATCCATGGTAAATAATTGTCTCGTTCAAAATATAATAAGTTTTCATTTTTCATCATTTATTTTTTTCTCCACTATACAGAAGATGGAATGACTCACTTTATCTGTAATGTCTTTTTTTAATCAATTTCTTATATTTTATTCTCATGAACTATAGGCCCTACGTCGGAAGAAAACACATAGATGAATATAGTTTTGTAGACCTGTCTATCAGAAATCTCTTTTTACACTGCATGTACACCTTCATTTCTTTCAGTATTCTTAATCACTTGTGATTTGAATTTTAAGTTTGAAATAGATGTGGATGCCTCACTGGCAGATCCAGGTTTTCAGAAAGACGGGGGTGGTTGGAAGTGGGACACTAAGGTATCTCATGTGTTTTGAACACTTGATCGAGAACCAACATGCCAGAAACCTTACGAAAATAAGGTACAGTAGAATCTGCAATTCAGACCACCTCTCTGTTGGTACCACCTCTATGATAAGACCACTTTTCATGCCCCCATGCCCTCATAAAGCTACCAACTCGAACCTCTGTATAGAGACCACCTCTCTATTGAGACCACCTAACACTGGTTCCAAATAAGGTCCTAATAGAGAAGTTGTATTACATTTTGGTGGGACGGGGGAGGCGCATGGGACACACCCCTATACACTTGCCTACGATGCCCCTATGCTACCCTAGAATGCCGCAATGACGCAATGAGGATGCCCTCATGCCGATTCTTACAAGAATCTGAACAGATCAACACATGCCCGCGTCCCCCCCCCTTCTCCTCTCAGCCGTCGTGAGCATTAGACTGTGGTGACGGCACCCCGCTGCCGCCGCCGCCACCGCCCGTCGTCGTCTCATTAGTGTGTGCCAGCCCGCTGAGGAACACACGTAAGTCACAGACACGATCATTAATTCACTCCACGCTCTAATTATTCTTGTTTTATCGGCGGAAAAGCGAATGTCAACAATGCTGTGAGCGGCTTGCCGAGAGTCGTCTGCGTAAAACAAGGCAGCCACCCACTTTGCCGGCTTTCTCGAGTGTTTGTGCCAAGGTGAACATCGCTTGGAGTTAGGTCATTAGGAGGAGATAAGCTACCAGCCGTATGGTGGTTGTCTTGGCACGTATAAAGCCTTAATAGTTTCACTTTTTATAAAAATTTGTTTAAACCTGGATGAAACGTGACACTTCACAAAAGTGAAGAGGATGTTGCATAATTGAAAACTTTTGATAGTTCTATTGTTATAATTCTGCATTGTTGTGAACTGTTTGGAATATACATTGATGTGGTAAGCCAGGAGATAAAGTGCAAATAAAATCGATTACAATAAAAAGTCACACATCTGAACATCTGGTGAGTGCCGTCATGTCGATCAGCCTGCCTGACCTGCGTGACCTTAACTCGTCCATCCTCTACGACCTGCTTTTATCCGACTGGGGCGGCAACAACTCCCACATGGGGACCCCAGCCAATCTGAGTGCCTATGTCTCCCAGCTGGACAACAACACCCTCAACGCCATGGATACCCTATACGATAACATGCGCGATGGCCACAACCCGCCACCACCTTCGGTGGATATCGACTTGACCGATTTTGACTACCACGAGTACCTCGACGACCTGTCCAAGGTGCGCGTGCACTGGACGCAGGACCAGGCGTTCTGGCCGCACACAATTGTGTACGGCTTGGCCTTCATCATCGGCGTCATCGGCAACTCCCTGGTCGTGTTCGCGCTGGTCGCTGACCGCAAGTCGCGCAATGTGACCGCCTCGTTCCTCGTGAGCCTCGCGGTGGCCGACCTGCTGTTCCTGCTGCTCTGCGTGCCGTACGAGATCAGCAAGTTCTTCATCGGGTACTGGCAGGGCGGCGCCGCTCTCTGCAAGATCAGTGCGTTCATCGAGATGCTGTCCGCCAGTGCTTCGATTCTTAACCTGGGCGCCGTCAGCGTCGAGAGGTGGGGAACTTTTGTTTTTTCTTAAAGAATACAGCAGTATTTCCGTTTAAGACCACATTCATACTGCACATAGACCACCTCTATAGGAAATTGGTGTGCTTCAGTGGTCGAGTGGATAGAGAGTTGGACTCGTGACCAGAAGGTCGTGGGTTCGTTTCCCGGTCGAGACTGGTGGTGGGAGTTGAGCAAACTCACCCCTAAATACTTGCATACTGCTCCTTGGCACCTTCATGTCAATTAGGTACAGGTCGTTGGGTTGAGAGAGTGAGTGAGTAATTGTGTGAGTGGTTAGCATTAGCTGAATGTGTTGCCAATGCAAGTATCCGAATAATGATCGATTGATGATCATTGAATGTGCCAATGATCTGGTGTATAATGTAAAGTCGTGAGAGCAGGATTTGGATCACGACTATAAACCACCACATTTACATTAACATTTACATCTATAGTAAGAGCTATTTCAGAGTCTCAAATGTTCATAACCAGACTACAACCTCCATAAAGAGACCACGCTCCCTATTGAGACCATTTGAATTCAGTCGCAAGGCTGGCCCGAGTACAGAACAGTTATTGTACACGTAGGTTGTGTTTTAAATAATGTAGTATATATGGTATACATCATATGGCTAATGATTCTAATATTTTTATTCCACCTTTTTAGCAAATGTACGTCTATTTATTTCCCTTATTTCATTAGTTTCACTAACCAGTTATTCAACCTGAATATCATCATATGGACTATATTTGTTCTGCCTTTTTTTAATTTTTCACCCATCAAAACTAGGTAATCACATCACTTGGTGCGGTTAGCATTATTCATTGTGATTAATTTTTAAAAGTTTTAATCTTTAAAAGGTTCATAAACAAGCATGAATCAAAGGTGTGTGTTTATGCTCTGTACCAGTTGGAATCTAATACCAAAATACAACTCTCGGACCCATGATGTTTTACGCCATTAAGCATAATGCCTGCTAAAGAGAATAGGAGAAATATGCATTAGCAAATATTGTACGTGTGTTTGCCAATGATAATGCTGTCACCACCAATGTCTCCTATGAACAATGATGAAGTTACGTGAGCAATCAAATGGCATTAGTATACATTGTGTATATTATACATGCACGCCTGGCTGACAATCGCATGAATTTACGGATAGTTACTAGTATACATCTGTATGCGTTTTAGCAGGAGTGTGTTATTTTAATATGACTTCATATGTGAAATTAAAAACCAAAAATAAAGACCCAGATTGATATTGGCCAGTGTTTATACATAGACCTATATACCAACGACACATGTATTTAAAAATAAATGCATTTCTTTCGGAAGAAATCCCATAGTTTCTGTATTTAACATATTGAAACACTAACATCTTTTTAGGAGCACGGTTAAAGGGGCGGGGGTTTGTGCCCCTGAAACGTAGCAAAGTAAGTATGAAGTTTCTGTGCCCTAATACGATGTTAGTGTCCCAATATAAACCTGCATTTAAATATGTATTACATTCGTAGCTTAGCATGTGTAAAGATAGGTTAGCCACGATGTCTGGCCAATACATCAATGATCTGGTGGGACGACATGCTATTATTATAGCCATAAAGGCTGGACTGGACACAGTTGCACGCCAATTCATAGAAGTTAACCTACATTATTGATACAAGACCAGGCATTCTGCGATTCTTTAGACCTTAGAGCAGTAAATTTATTCAAAGTCAATGGGAGTCGACAAAGGCCACGATTCGAGACGCTATAGAATTTCCAAATATCAATAAAGAAGCGACAGGAACAATGGGCCAATGTCAAATGTTGGTGAACATATTTGATATTTCACTCTACCAGCCAAACTTTGACTTCCATCATTCATTTTTTTTCACGTCTGTCATGCAGCCCCATTGTTGTGTCGCTTCAGCAGCTGAAGCAAAGGCTCTTGTTTTTTTGTTTTGTTTTTTGTATAAATGCATCTAGCTATGTATGTATCCGGACAAGCTCGAGCCATTTACCGATGAACCGATCTTTTCAAACTTTACCTACTATGTGGTATGATGTGAAACCAAAAAAGTGATTTGATTTTTGGCACTTTGCCAATTATATTGTGCTTTCCACTGAGCCATGTTTGGTCCATTTTCAACATTTTTTGCAACAGCATTGCAAACTTTGTGCAATATTAACATGCCTACTGAACACCAATTGCGTCTAATTTTGGCATTTTGCAAAGAACAGTTTACCCTTCACAAAGCCATTTTGATTATTTTCTATTCTACTGTAAAACTAGAAATGTTGGCGGACGATTTAATTTGCGAATTTCGTGGGTGGGTGCAAAAACACAAACTTAAATAGTCAGCAAACATTAATAGCCTGTGTAAAGTAGGTTCAAGATGGACCAAAATCGCAAAATTAAATAGTCACAAAATAATTTATAGATGAAAATCGCAAAATTTAATAGCCACAAAATATTCTAGTTTCACAGTATTTGTCCACTATAACTTCAATGTTGTTTGATACCTACCTTGAACTTATTTAATGGTGAATGACTATGTGAAAATTCCTTGTAGGATGCAGTTTGAAATCACACATTTATTTCAATGAAATTGCCATATTTGATTTTGTAAATCAATCGATTGACCTTGAAGATGTGACTTTGAATAAAATATTTCCGTGTCACATTAGTTTACGATACAGGAAAAAGTATAAGATATAAAAAAAATAAAAAAAAAATAATGTTGATTCATGGGAAATATATATTTACTTTAGACATGTTTAGAAAGCACGTGCAATCTAATGCCAAGAACATAGGTATAGCGTGCATCACATATCAAATAAATTTTGTTTTATTTTTAATGCTTTGATTGCAAACTAACCATCTTAATGACCATGGGTCAACGTTTTTCTAGCAATGCTTGACTCCCTGAGCACGTTTGATATAGTTGCTCCTATTATCACAGATTAGTTAAATCTGTGCTATGATTATATTACTATTCAATTAATTCATATTAGGTTCACCAAAATACATGGTATATCATCAATAAAAGAACATAAAAAGTAGAATACGATTAGATAAAGGAAACATTAGCTTAATTGATTGAAAAAAAATCAATTACATTAACCATCTTTGATGTATTATTGGATTTGGTGTTGATAACCACACACATCTATTTTACGCCCATACTATACTTCCTACACAATTTAATTTCAATCAAATCACGATACACCCTATAAATAGACAGCTATTATTACCATGCTATTCTATAAGATTGTCTCTCCTATCACTTCAGAGCTTTTGTTAAGCTGGCTCATATGTCTAATGAACCAAGGAGTATGTTTCTTCAAGCTAATTATCCACTTGAAATTACTATTAGCACGTGCAGAACTTTGACAATGCTCAACAAAGGTCGTTTCTCGCATTGGTGACACTTAACATGGTGAACTGGCAGTCGCACCCATAAAACAGAACAAACCAGTGCACTTTAATAGCAAGTCAATAAACTCATTTATATCACTCACTTTTAAATAGAAGAGAGCTGAACATAGGAGTCAAGTGGTCTGAGGTTGTGCACAGTCAAATTACATGCACTCAATCTGTTGTTAATGTAGGGCTAAACTCTAACATTACCATATGTAAAATTGTGTAGTTTAAATTGAGTTCCGTTTTAAATCTATTGTATTGTCATAGAATGAAATGTATAGTGTTCATGTATGCATAGACATTAGTTTAAGTCAAAGAGTTATTGAATATATTTCGTGTCATGGACACATCCTCAGCATAAATGAAAAATTATTAATGTAATAAGTACACCAATGATAGTACTACAATGTACAAATACATTTATATTTATAATTCAATTAAAACTGCTTTTATAGTCAGCGTACAATAATGCAAAAACATGTCTATAGTCATTATAATATAACCAATGTGCTGGTTTAAGTAAGATTCTTAGTAGTACTAGTACATTCACATTCATTCTGTCAATCAATATTATGACATTATAATAATAATATAGTGCTTATTTTATAGTCCGCACCCATACGGAGTCTAGTCTATATGATCATAAATTTAGCTATGTACATAGCAGTTTATAGACATTAAAATCACCATGTTTGCATTCTTGCATGCATGCCATAGGCTATATGCACGGTAAGGCAACAAAATTAGTCTTGGTATTGAGCTGTCTTTCTCCAAGTCCACATGGCTATATCACATAGCCACTGTCGGGACTCGGACCTTGGACCACATCGGCACCTATTCACCGACAGTGGCTATGTGATATAGCTCTACAGACTTGGAGAAATAATGATCTTTATCAATGCTAAGCTTATACTATAAAATAAACATTAGTCCCAGTGTTAAGCTTCAGCTTACAAACCAAGTGGTCACGCACCTGGTTTGAACCATAAATGATCATAAAGGTATTGCTGTTATTTTTACGATCGCAATTCGCTATTCTACCACTCCGTGCATAGATGATCGTCAATAACGTATTCTGATTGGTCGCCAGACGTGCTCAATTATACGGTTGACTGCACGCTGAATTATGCAGGCTCTAACACTACAATCTAGAGTAGGTCATTGCTTCAAACTGACACTGAGACCGTCATGATATGATTTGTTAAAAAATAAAAAAGAAGCAGACCCTCGTTGAGTGTGGATTTTTTTCATGGTAGAATGGTATTTGACCACACAATTAGAGCGTCAATCGTAAAATTTAGCATGCTGATACTTGATTGATTCCAACTTCGTTCGTGTCACTCACACCTCAGCATCATAAATTTTACGACTGACACTCCAATCACGTGGTCAAGTCCTACATTGACTAAGTTTGGTCGATGTATATTAGATTTACTATAAAAACACATATCAACACGTCATGCCAACTTATCTAGCTACAATTTCTACTTTTATAGCTTTTGATGGTCGTGAATCACAGATTAACTACTTTCATATTTGTTTAGATCCTGAAAATAATTATTGGCGCATTTCAGTCTTTGCAGACCAGTATGCTGCAAAAGTTGTGTTCTTGTCACTCACACATGGTCCATGTTGAAAGGTTTTCAGGTCATTTTCGCCAAAACAATTACTGCCGCTGAGGTGGAAAATGTTGTATGTTCCCCAGGGAGCTGAGACAGATGTTTAGCGTGTCTAGGTTGTCAATACTATGGTGTGAATGTTAGGTCTTTCTCACGAGGAAGTGTTGAATGCTAATGGAACGTTGTAATTATATGCTCATGTAACCATTTATCGCTAAGCACTTGCATTCCTAAGCATGCAAATGTGAGTTTGTAGCCGCACGAAGTAACAGTTGGCAGCCCCGTCTAGTAAATATGCAATGAGGTGAATCGGTGCCAGATTATACTTCATTCCTGCATGATACTTAATACTGATGGATATCGTATGTTTGAGGAATGGCTGCAAATGAAGACAGATCTTAGAACGATAGATTTGTGCTTGATAACTACGACACCACGATGCCAAAACAGTCTTTTAGCGGTAGAACACGATTTGTTCTTGACAGAAGCATAGTTTCCACTCTGTATTGGCTAGTTTATACTGAAATATAAGTAGGCCCTAATGTATACTGCAGGGTCGGATTCAGAAATTTGAGAGCGGGGGGGGGGGCTAATTTCCAAACTTTGAGAGCGGGGGGGCGGGCGGATTTGTCCGTGCGTGGGGGCAGATCCAGGTTTTTGGAAAAGGGACGTAAGGAAAACATAAGGAAAGGGGGGGGGCTCCCTTGCGGGATTTCATGAAAAACCCTATGAAAATGAAGTATTTTGGTGGGGAAAAGGGGGGGGGCTAAATTGTAGGGGCAGGGGGGCGTTAAGGCTAATATAGCAGGCGGGATCCGTCCCTGTACTGTAATGTGAATGATAATTTTCGTTTGCATTGTGATCATAGCATTACGACTGCACATATGCAGTGGAGGGAGAACGATTTTTATGGCATATGGGAACCCTTTTTTACGTGCTTCCGTTTATTTGTGATTCATTTCAGAGCTACCCGAAGAACGATTCTATTCGTTAGAAAAAAAATTACTGCTAACTCGTTTGCTGTAATTAGTACATGTATATAGTTATTAGCGTTAATCATTTGTTAAGTGCAATCAGCCGACACCAACATTTACCACACCGGTATGTTTCTATGTTATTAGTGGCGCCCCTAAGTGAATAATTGAGCATTTGAGCAATCTGATTAATAAACTGGCGAACATTCATCTGACAAGTGATAAAGTCTATGTTTATGATAGCTCAGAAGTGTTAGATTGGTGTGCCACTCTGAGTTTTTAGAAAGGCGCGTCAAGTACAGTTTCAAAGCAACGTCTACAAAATAATGTAAATAGAAGAGTAAATGTGCTTAGTCATTACATTCACAATCTACTGTTTAACGTGATCTAGCGACTTAACATTCACAAGTGAGTGTCATTATATTAAAAGCATGACTGCACGCCAGGCAAGGACATTGGTCCTCTTATCACATTACTTGTACATCTTTCTCAACTCCGTGGGGAAGGCATACCGTGCATAGTAACCATAGTTCAGAAGTGTTCATCACTCATTTCCTGGCCTGACCTGTACGTATTTAATTGGCAGCTACCACGGACTAGTGTGCAATTTATTTAGAGATGAGTTTGCTCACCACCCACCACCAGGCCACTGGTCTAGTACGGAATCACCACGCCCCAGCTTTGATCTATATACTTACCAAATACAGCCATTTCAAATCATTATATGTCTGTTTTACATCATGTTATAACACCTGAGGAAGCCGAAGTAATGTAATGATTAAGGAATGAATACAAACACTTTTCATATATGGATACGAAAATAAGCTTGTTTTGATTGCCTGTATGTAGACAGCAGGAACTTGTTAATTTTGACTGTGGCATTGATAAATGGCCGGGCATTAGACTGGTGAAAGTCACTGACATACCGTCAATAGTCTACAAGAATTGGCGGATGCGGGCCCCGCTTGAACTCATGACCCCCACATCCTCCACGTACGCCCATCAGCATGCACTCATATCATTAAACCGTCAAATGGTGTGTTGATCTCACAACCCACCACGAACAGTGTTTTCCCATTTTAAATTGCCTATGTCATGATGTTTGCGACACGTATGCAGCTCCTGGTCAACATCTCTCATGCTGTTTAATCCACAACATCTGCACAACAGGTCAAATTTTGAAGTCTCGTACACAGAAGCTCAGAACACGTAGATACAGTCTTGTCCGCTTATCTAGAGCACTGATACGTTGAATTTATAGAAGACTCGAGCAAAATCCTTTCCAATTGTGCCATTTTACATGACTAATCACTCTAATAGCTTGCAATCTGGAATGTTTCTAATTTTATTTTACTTACACCACTTCAAGTTCGAATTAAACGGGTCTGACTCAACATTCAAAGCTTCTCTCTTTATCTCTCACATCCTTTTAGCACGTACATTTCTACCACATAGACATACGTGTAGCTAAAGTCAGGTTTTACAACCCTAAGCTTCCATTTGACTATATCAATAGCCCTATAGTGGGACGCAAACTCATGACCCCAAGGTTGTAAGACCAGCATGAAATGTGTTTTAAATGTCTACTGACTTATGGCTGACATTTTTAGAGTCATCCTGTGTCTTACCCCTGCAGCACAGTGGTAACTGGATTAGTTCTACTAAAATAGATGTGAAATGGTTGTGTAGATCAATCTTTTTGTCATTTCCCAATGGCTTTTTGACAATAGAAGAAACAGATGAGGTGTAATGCTGTTTATTTTCCGAGGCACACCGCCTTTAATCGATTTGGATATTCGCAAAAAGCACTTCACACTTGAGTGCATACTGAAAATGAAATATCGGCAACTATATAATTTTCCCCCTTAAACCACTTCTGTCAAAAACTAATCATTTGAGTTTACAGTCAACCCTGTAAGGAAAAGTGAGAAATGACCACATCTTAACATGTGTCCTTAAAATAGAGCACAGTTCGTATGTGATACACTGAGATGATCTGAGATGAGTGGGAAAACGGTGAAGTAAAAAGTGTTCACAGAACACAGGGAGGACATGTCTACATGTGCAAGTTCCACTGTAGCAGAATGTCCAGACTGACAATGAATAGAGATAAATTACTGTAGAACTAGAAATGTTTAGAAATGTTTACGCACAATTTAGCTTGCAAATCTCGTGGGTAGGTGCAACAAAAACTTAAATAGTCAGCAAAGATGTAGATTTAGCTTGCGATTCTCGTGGGTAGCTTAAAAATCTGAAAATGTAAAGCATCTTTCATCTGAAAAGTTGGTCTTTCTGGAGACCATATATCTATAAAATTTGATAGATGATACCTAGCTGTGGCAAGATGATGCAAAGTATATCCAGGACGGACCAAATTCGCAAAATTAAATAGTCATGTAATAATTTATACATGAAACTCGCAAAATTTAATAGCCACAAAATATTCTAGTTTTACAGTAGTTTGTCAGCCCAGTTTGTCAGCCCAAATCCATAATTAAGAAACAATATTAGAGGTGACCTCGAATCGTAGGCGTCGACTATCAACACTTCATGTTGGCTGTAGACCATTATCTCTCTGCTTTATTCTGCTGGGCGTGGTCTTTAACCTCGGACCAACGCAATGACACAAGTCAAGTAGAAGAAACTGGAGCGACTGTCTTTAAGGTTTAATTGTACTGGTCATGCTGCAGCAGAAAACATCGCCCCTTGGGAGGAAAGTGTCACCATTACTGAGGCCTGCGTAATTGTGAAGCATTTCAGTAACATGATGAATGATATGGCAAACGGAAGAGTGAAATATACTCCTAATTGTGTCCGTAGTATAGAGGTGTCCCAATGGGGGCGGGGGGGGGGGTCTTCAGTGCGACACTGGACACAAATGCATGCAGTGCGTTACTTCTGGGGGTAGATAGAAAACATAGACCTACTTACTCTGTATTTCATTTCCGGTGCTATGATTATAAATCATCACCATGTGAATGCTTTGAAAATTGAAATACGTGAAGATATACTCAAATATGTTGGTTTGAACCATAACGTTGATACATTTTTCTTTATGGTACCTATTTATTACCCGCACTCAAGAAGCCATGCTCGAATTCACTCAAACTGTGAATGAGTTCCACTTGTAAGATTTGCATATACATGTAACTCTGAAGTGAAGTAATTACCTGACCATTATCAATCAATTTACAGCCCTTAATATTCCGTTGGCAACAGCAAATCCAAGGGGTGTCTAACAATGCTTAATCGGAAGGATCCATAGGAAGTCGAGTCCCCATGAAAGATGGATGAAATGTCATTATTGCTACTAGTTATGAAGATTAAGTGCATATAGATGAGCACCTCATTGGGCTCAGTGGTTGTGGAATTGGTCATAATCAAGATTTATTGGGAACATGATTTAAACACTTGTCATTCGCACAGTAGGGAGGAGGACTTCACTTGGTGTAGTTGTCTATTTCTAGACACCCTTGGGCGACGTCAGTGTTAGTGGTAATGGTTTTAGTATCTAGATACTAAGATGTAAACATACTGATACTAAATGGTCCTTATGTTACTTTGATGAATTACTATATACATGAGAATCGTCACGGTGTTGTTCCACATTGTCCATAAAAGTTACGCTCGCATATTGTACTACTACTTCACATGCCTTAGATTTAACGCTTGCCCCGTGTAACAGACATATTTGGTAAGTTAATCACGTAGAAGCACCGAGTTTACATTGCTCAAACAATTGTGACACCCATGGCAATTATGTTATTTCGGTATTTTGTGGACATATAGGCGTTACATTGCGCCCACACTTGGTTCTACATCAATAAGTAATAATACAATTTCATATTTTTGTAATAATTCATGGGATGTTCTGGATGGCAACATATCCTAATGATTTTTTACCCTGATAATCATTGTGTGAGTTGACCTGAATGCAACCTTTGGGAGCAACACTCGGTTACGCCCACCATGTTCTGTTACCACCACAATGCACACAAACAGAAGTAAAGCTTTTAAGTGCGGGTTTGAGGTGTGAGTTGTATAGGAGTGCCACTGCGAAACATACTTCTAAATCGATCCTTCTTTATATTTCATATACATATGACCAATTTAACAAAAATGAAATGTCCAGTTACCCACACTATCTGGTGAACATGTGTAACTCCCACCAACTGGACATTTGGTTGCTCCCACTTTTATACATTCTGAAATACCAATATTTTTTAACACAAATGTTTTTTTGAAAAGTATTAAACGTGGAATAAGAAATAAAATCCTTTTTAAAGTTCATTTTTAAAACCTGACATTCAAAATACCCGATATATTTCAAATGTCCTGTAACCCCCAACCATGTCCTGTTACCACCACAACTTACACAACTAACCCCAAATTAAGCTTTTTAGGGTGGTGTGAGGTGTTTGAAGTTGCATAGCAGTTGTCTAGCCCCTGCTAGAATATTATAAAGATACAAACTAAATTGAAAAAAAATGACATTTTGCAGAAAAGTGGGAGCAATACCGTGACCACTCTCCTATACTTGTGTACAGTTGCATAGCCTAATAGTGTGGGTTAAAATGCCTGTTTCAATTGGAATAAGTTTGCTGCATTATATTTACATGTACGTCGCCAATGAAGTCAATAATTGTTTTTTTTTCTTATTAAATGGAGGATGTTCGACGGGGCTGAGCCTATGTTTTAATCAACTTGCAACGTGTGATTGGATGAGATCTTGAATAATCTTCCAGCTTAAGTGTAGGCTTTGCATAAGGGGTTATTTTCAATAACTTTTTGGTTGATAAAAAAGTCTGAAATCAATGAGAATGTTTGTTTTTCATTGGAGATTGTTTTATAACAGTTTCACTACAGGATAAATTAACATTATACAAAACAATCTCGGGGCAGGGGGCGGTCTAAAAAATTGCACGCGTGTGCAACCGGGGGTATGAAATCAGTAGCTACAAATATAGTGCTACCAGCAAAGATATTAGACCCCAAAATATAATGAAGCTCTGAACTAGTACCCAAGAATAAAATTTCATATTTGACGTATATTTTGTTTATAATGTTCAGTCATGGTGTTACTAAAGGATGACATGAATTGAAGCAAAGAAATTTTTATTACCTAATAATATAATGATTTATCAATATTATAACGGATGGGGTATTATGATCCAAATAATGACTGGGTGAATAATAACCAAAACATATAAAGGATGGTGCAAAAAGGTACATGTACCCCTATCCAGAGGCACGTCCACACCCACCCAACCTATTGAAGACCCCCACCATCACCGCCACCCGGGAGGGTTTAATACAAGCTGTAAACAATTTTGAGCGAACATAACATTAAATGTGCTGTAGCTATAATTGGAGAGTATAGTCCTGATTACAGCATATTAAAACCCAGCGCGTTCTTGACAATAACTGTAAAAATCAGGAGACAATCTATTAGTGCAGTAGCTAAAGTGAAATTTATTGTAACCATAAAACTTCCATATAAATTCCCAATACGAATATGAATGTAGCTTTAACATTGACTTTGATCTTAATTGCAAATTATTTTCAAAATTCATACAAACAATGCTTAGAAAATATATCCTACTGTTTGGTAGATCAAGCAAAATCAAATTTTCTATTGTTGCCATAATGCCCACGTATACGCATTTACACAGTTCAGATGGTATAAATGATACCATGCCTGTGACCCTTTGAAATATTCTAGGTCTACTATCCGTAATAGTTACCGGGGTATCTTAAAACTTAACTATCGCGGTATACTAAAAAATAGTGCACAAAGTCTCTCAATTTGCATTTATGTTGTTGATATTTTTGAGCATCAAATCCATACATTTTTATACCTGGTAAATGTATATTACCAAGAAAAATAAAACTTTGTAGATTATGCCAGGATGCCGGCCGCTGTGAAAATAAAATGTGAAAGAAAAACACATTTCTTGTTAATCATTTTTTTCAAAGTGATGGAAAAATACATAGATGATTGAGTAGACTTTGTGCAGTATTGCAATCGTAATAACTATCTGGTATGTACAATACAATGGTATATACAATCATTACAAAAAGTTTTTCGACAAATTGAAACTAAATTGCTTTCATTTTGATTTGAAATCGGTTTCATGTTTCATCAAATAAATGTTCATATTGAATTTACGTTATACACCCACAGTAAAACACAATAAAACATAGCAAATATCTTTGCAGCGGTAATAGTCCTTCAGGAATGACACGATATGATCATTTTGTTAAATATATCGTTTTTGAGCAAGCAGCATTGGAAATTCATAATTATCCAGTACATTAAAAATATGAAGTTGTTTTATTCATAGCATCTCTATGCCTTTTCACATATGCTGTAAAAGAGGAGACACAATTTCCGACGAACCAAGTTGATTTTTTGAGAATGGCAAGGTCAATCTGAGGCAGACGTGGATCCATGTGATGAATTTTCACCTTGTAATCAGACAGAGAACTTTGTAGCTCCTCAATCATTGGGTTTTTATCCGTTGCAACAAACACAACTGTTGCTCCAACTTTTTCGATTGCTTCTTTTGTTTTCGTGAGGATATCATCAAGAGAAGGGAGACACTGGGTTTCATTGGTGCAAAAAGGGGCAAACCGGGCCAACGACATGTTGACAAGTTGGTTGCACGCAGAGACCCAATTTCTTCCATTTCTCAAATGGATTCCGACAAATTTTTCATCTTTAAAGTTTTTATTAATGTAGTTTTGTGCCTCCTCTTCAATACTGTCATTAAAAACAAGATATTTCTGTAAGTACCTGTGGTCTTCTCTCAAGGGATACAGGGCGGGTGCATGGCTCATGGCAATGACTGGGTACTCAGACACTGGAAACTGCTCATTCCACTTTGAGTATTCTTCTGGATGATATTCCAGTTCATGACCGACATCTTCATCGAAGTGAACTCCCTGTTTATTCCAGAAGTCTGTGAACACTGGACCATCTTTCACAGTGCAAGTAAAATGGCTAGTCATTGCATAGCAAAATCCTTTCCTGTTTCCCACTGGCCAATGAACTGGTGCCAGGTGCGTCATGAAATCTTCAGCTGTGATAACCCTGTGGTATTTTTCTAGGGGCTCTTTTTTAATCAAGTCAGTAAATGGAAAATACGTACCATAGTCTGATCTAAATGGTGGCAGAACAAGTGTACGGTTTAGGCCTTTTGCGAATGCGAGTCCTCCCAAAAAGAATTCTACTTGGTATCCAAATTGACCCAAACAGAGACCAAAGAACACATAGCCATTGGGATCCCAAGATGGGATTTTACCGCTCGTTTCGTTGTCACTGGGGATATCATTTAATTTTGCTTCTAATGTCGTGATAAGGCCATTAATGGTCCAAACTAAACCACTAAACGCAAGCAACAAATGCATATCTTCACAATTACCTATGATTCCTCAGACGAAACACGAATATGCTGGTAAATATTAAAAGGAAAAAGTATTTTCTGTCTAGTAGCTTCTACTCAGTTCTAGACTGTTCAAATCAATTTAAGATATTGATTTTCACCTTTTTTTTTACAAATTTTAGTACTAGTGACATGTGATATATTATTAGTACTATTACGTAGTGAAATATGGGCTGGTGGCAAAACCTGTTGCGGGGCAGCTCAAAACCCACACTTTTTTTTGCCACGCGGCTGTTAAAAGAGTTGCATTTTCATGTAGTTTTAGTCGACAAATACAACTTTTGTAAGATGATAAATAACATTTCAGTAGCCAATCAACTTAATTTAAAATCAACAAATGGATCACACAGTGTGATCTCATGATTACATGCCACTGATCGGGTGCCCAGGGTCGAGTGGCGTGTCCCTTTGAAATTACTAGAGGAAAAGGCTATTTCAACAGCCTCTCTGTTGAATTTTGTTCATGAAATAATGATGAAACTAATATGACATCAAGAAATAAAAATTGATAACTCGTGTCATTTTAAAAGATAAAATAATGTAACCTTATCAATGAGGCTATTTTTCAATTCAAATCTATTTTTTTAATTCATACATTATCTTGAAACGTATATACACCATAAAAAATTCGTAAGAATAGATGCCATTGTGATACTTTCTTTAATATAACGTTGATGTCATGCAGTCCCTTATATTGAACCCAAATCAGCGCTGGTATCGTTAATTAGCCGATTGTCTTGTTTATATATGTCTATAGAATAGAAGCGACACAACTGATGAATTCAATGCGATCCTGCATGAAGGTGCCAATAATCTATCATTTATAGTTAGTGTCATTTCATGTGGGTGTGAGTTCCCTGCACGAAAAAAATGTAAGCATTCTCGCCCAAAGTCACGGTACTAGTGGACTCCTAGCATCACTTACCACCTCCGCAAAACCCCTATAGCTAATTATTCACGGATACTTCCTTTATATAGTTCACAGGACGTCATTATTTTTTCTTTCAAAATTTGGTCTATCATCGGTCTCTGAGATTATCTTAATTTAACTTAACATATTTATATACAGTGCTACAAGATTGTGGGTTAAACCCACTGTTGCTTCAGGAACAAGTTTGCCACATAAGACTTATGTCGCCATCTAAGATAATTTTCCAGGTTAAATGTAGGTTTTGCATGAGGGATTATTTTCAATAACTTGTTAATTGATTAAAAAGTCCGAAATAGGTGAGGATGCAATTAGTTATACTTAACGTAACTTTATTCTTAACTATTTTATTTTTATTTTATTACAGAAACACTTTATTGAAAGTCAAACAATACATTTTACAACACAATTTTAAGAACAAATGGTTTAAAACAAGCCACAAAAATGCATATTAACATTACATTTAAGTGGTATAGTTATAATTGGAAATTTTTTACAATGGATAACACTGATTAGGCCTACAGCACCCGCAGATTTTTGCCAATAACTACACAGAGGCAACCCTCAGATTATACATTATTGCGGACGGTATCATGAACTTATTTGTAACCAAAGGAACTTTCAAAACTCATGCCAATGCATATTGCTTTACATGAAAATATTATGACGTATTTCTCTTTCTCAATATCTTTAATTATTATACCTGTATCCAGTAACTGCTAATATATACATTAAACCCAATGCATCCAAGACGAATAATGTAGTTACGAATTCTACTTTAATCCTAATTGCAAATTTTTAACAATATTCACACAAAAAACGTTTTGATAACATACCCAGCTAGCTATTTGATAGATCATGAGAACAAGTTTTCTATTTTTCCCATAATGCCCACTAACATAGTTGCAAAGGCATGTTATGTTAAATAATACCATGCTTATACTCCTTTGAGAAATTCTGGATGTATATCATATAGCAACTACAATAAGAAAATACTGCACAAAACCTAGGAATTTGCTTTTTATTGTTGATATGTGTAGTCTGGGAGTATTTGATTTGCACATTATTTTCTCTTGGACTTTTACTGCCGAGAGAATGAATTAAGAGCTGGTAATATGAATTATGCCATTGCATCATTTGCAGTTGGAAAAGAAACAAAAATCTTATGTTCATAATTCTTTTTCAAAGTGACTGACAAATACGTAAATGATCGAATAAAATTCATCGCATCATTGTAACTTACTTAAAAACTACCTAGCATGAACAGTACAATGGTATATATGTACAAACATTACAAGATAGTATCCAGGCTTTTACACAAATTGTGACAATATTTCTTTCATTTTGATTTGAAATAAGATTTCATCAAAGTAATATTCACACATACTTATTATTTCCACAATAAAACACTGGCAAATAAAAGCATAGAAAATGTCTGAACGGGATTGAGTCCTTCAGGAAAAACACAACATGATCACTTTTATGCTATGTATGACCCGTAATTGAGCAAAAATTACAATCCAAAAAATGAAGTGTTTTTATTCATAGCATCTCTATGTCTTTTTACATATCCTGAAAAAGCGGAAACACAATTTCCGACGAACCAAGTTGATTTGTTGAGGATGGCGATGTCGACCAGAGGCAGACGTGGATCCATGTGATAAACCTTCACCTTGAGACCATCTTGCAGTTCCTCAACCATTGGATCTCTATCAGTTGCAACAAACACAACAGTTGCACCAACTTTGTCAATAGCTTCTTTTGTTTTCTCAAGGACCTCCGCTAGAGAGGGAAGACAGCGGGGTACCTTGGTGCAATGAGTGGCGAATCGGGACAAAGCTATGTTGGGCAATAACCCGCAAGTATCAATCCAATCTCTACCATTTCTCAAATGGATTCCAACAAATGTTTCATCCTTGAAATGTTGATCAATGTAGTTTTGTGCCTGCTCTTCAATATAGTCATTAAAAACAATGTATTTCTGTAAGTACTTGTTGTCTTCTCTCATGGGATACTCGGCAGGCGCCGCCCTCATGGCAATGACCGGGTGGTCGGACGCTGGGTACAACTTATTCCATTTTGCGTATTGTCTTGGAGAATAGACTAGATTATGAGGGACATGTTCATCAAAGTCGATGCCTTGAGCATCCCAGAAGTCCTTGAATACATGACCAGATTTCACAGTGCAATTCGGTTCATCGTCAGAAATTTGATAGCAGAATCCTTTCCTACTTCCCACTGGCCAATGATCTGGTGCCAAGTGTGTCATAAATTCATCAGCTGTTATAACCCTGTGGTATTTTTCTAAGGGCTCTTTTCTAAACCAGTTAGTAAATGGAACATGTCTATATTCTAATCTAAATGGTGGGAGAACAAGTGTGCGGTTTATGCCTTTTGCAAATGCGAGTCCTCCCAAAAAGTATTCCATTTGGTATCCGATTCGACCCCTACAGAGACAAAAGAACACATAACCATTGGGATCCCAAGATGGGATTTTACCGCCCATATCACTGTCACCAGAAATATCATTCAACGTTGATTCTAATGTGGCGACAAGGGTACAAACACTTAACACAATCAACACACGCATAATTACAAAACTATTACTCATAGAAAACACAAGCATGGTACACGTGTACAAATGTATATTACTGAGAAAAAGTATTGTTCTATCTGCTCATATCAAAGATATTGATTAATAAAGAAAAATAATAAATCAATATGTAAGAAACTTTGAAAATATTGATTTATATCCTTGGAGAAATATTTCGTAGTACATATAAAAATGCTCTAGAGTGGGCTGCTTGGGATTATGGTATCATTCTGGTCTCACAACCTTGAGGTCGTGAGTTCGAGTTCCGTCAAGGCTACTTGCTATAGTCAAATGGAAGATCCTGCATGAAGGTGCCAATATTCTGTCAGTTATAGTTAGTGTCATTTCATGTGGGTGTGAGTTCCCTGCACGAAAAAAATAGCAAGCATTCTCTTCAGCTATGTCGATACAGTGGTAGGAGCTTGCTTGGCCGAACAGTGAGAGTAGAATTGCTCTAGAGTCTGATGAACCATCGCGACATGGTTTGTATTTCTCCAAAAGCGTGGATTTAAATAACTGCTTGAACTAAACCAAGTTTGCCAGAGTAGACTCATGTCACCAACGAATTCAATGAGGTTTTTTATATTGAGCTGATCATTTTCGACGAGGCTGAATCTTTTTTCACCAATTTCTTATTTGCTGACATCCCACCACGTTAAATCAAAGTTTTCTATTTTTCCCAAAATGCCCACTAACATATTTGCAAAGTAATGATATGTTAAACAATACCCTGCCTGTGCCCCTTAGACAAATTCTGAAGTTATATCTAATGAATATACTGAGTACCATAGGAAAATAATGCACAAAACATACAAATTAAAAACTCACAAAATAATTTATAGATGAAAATCCCAAAATTTAATAGCCACGAAATATTCTCGTTTTACAGTACTTTTTAATCTTAAACTCCAGAGCTGGTAAGTTATTCTATCAGTCTAAAATGTAAACTTCAATTATTGAAAACCCAAAATTCAGATTGCTTTTTAAAATCTGTACCAGAAATGATGATTTTAATAAAACATTTTAACTCATTTTTATTCGAAGACATGAATGGTTTTCTATCATATTCATGTTTAACTGTCATAAATACATGTTGATAAGATCTAGGAGTCGAAATATTGAATAGAGATGACATAGATATTATGTATCTTCATCTTTACAAATTCCTTTTTTACATACTCTCTCACATCTGTCTACCAACCATATTTCTACCATCGATCTTTATATTTGTAGTGTACAATCACACAAAAGCTGTTATCATTACATTTCAATATTAGGGCCCAATACAATGCAACAAAGTGGTCATGAAGTGCCTATACCGTATGATGCAATTGGCTTGGTCACTTCAGAGGATTTGGATGTGCTTCAGTGGCCGAGTGGTAAGGGCGTTGGACTAGTGATCAGAAGGTCGTGGGTTCGATTCCCAGTCGGGTCTGCTGAGGGGTGTTGAGCAAACTTACCCCTAGCAGGTTGCACACTGTTCCGTGTCACCTGCACGTTAATTAGGTACAGTTCATTGGGTTGAAAGAGTGAGTGAGTGATCGTGTGAGTGATTAGCATTGTGCCCTGAATCACTTCCGCAATACTACCATAGCTAAACCATAAGTTTTAATTCAAGAATACTTCCTTTAATACGAATCGCAGGACGTCAGTTCTTTTTTTTGTCAAAATTTGGTCTATCATCGGTCTCTATGATTACTTTAAGTTGACTAACTTGACTTTAACTTAACACATTTGTATCCAATGGTACAATATTGAGGGTTAAAACCCCTGTTTCTTCTGGAACAAGTTTGCCACATGAAACTTATGTATAGCTATTTGTATGTATAATCTGTGGGTGAGGGGTTATTTTCAATAACTTGTGAATTGATTAAAAAGTTCGAAATAGACAAGGATACAATAAGTTATACTTTAAGTAACTTTATTCTTAACTTTTTAATTTCATTTTATGATAGAAACATTTTATTGAAAGTCAAACAACACATTTTACAACACAATTTTAAGAATGAATGATTTAAAACAATCCAAAACAAAATTTCATCCAAGCATTACATTAAATTGGTATAGTTATAATTGGGAGCTATGTACAATGTATAGTACTGATCATATCTACTAAAACTAGTAGTTGTTTGAAATGTTTCTATTAATGCATCATTATGAAGAGTTAAAAAGTCTTCGAATTTTTTAACCTCCACAAAAACTGAATTGTGTTTACATTTTAATCCAGAACTGGTGAGTTTTTCTATCAGCTGAGCATAAAAAGTAAATAGCAAAAATAAGTACATGTATATCTAATAATTATTACGTACTTTGAGATCCGAACATCTTTCATTGATATGTCCAGCAACTTCTAATATATACATAATATAGAAGTAATGCATCCAACACGAATAATATAGATTACCAAATTTACTTAAATCCTAATTGCAAATTATTTACAATATTCAAACAAAAGAAAAAACATTTTGATAACATATCCAGCTGTTTGGTACAACAACCTGGTAAATATGTATTTTTCCCATAATTCCCACTTACATAGTTGCAAAGTCATGGTATGTTAAATAATGCCATGCTTATACTCCTTTGAGAAATTCTGGAGTTATATTATATAACGAGTACAATGACAAAATAATGCACAAAACCTACTAATTTGCTTTTTTGTTGTTGAAATGTGCTGTCTTTGAGGCTCACATTTGCACATTATTTTCTATTGTACTTGTACTGCCAAAAGAATGGAAATTTTTATTATATGAACTATGCCATTGCACTGGAAGTTGGGAAAGAAACAAACATTTTGTTGTTCATTATTTTTATCATTTTAGTGACAGAAAAATAGTGACAGAAAAATTCGTATATAATTGAATGGACTTAATTGCATCATTGGAATCTTACTTACAAACTACCTGGTATGTACAATAATACAATGGTACATGCATGTACAAACATTACAAAATGATAGTTTTTTATAAAAGTTGTGACCAATGCTTTTTTCATTTTGAATTGAAACAAGATAAACGTTTAATCAAGTTAAGTAGTAATCACACACATTGATTACTCCACCAATAAAACACTGTTACATTAAACCATACAAAACCTCTAAGCAGAATTGAGTCCTTCAGGAATAACATGATGTGATCATTTTTATGCTATGCATGACCCGTAATTGAGCAAGCAACTACGAACGCGTAAGAGCAAAAATTACATTCCAAAAAATGAAGTGTTTTTATTCATAACATCCCTATGTCTTTTCACATATCCTGAAAAAGCGGAAACACAATTTCCGACGAACCAAGTTGATTTGTTGAGAATGGCGAGGTCCACCTGAGGCAGACGTGGATCCATGTGATAAACCTTCACCTTGAGAGCAGCTTGCAGTTTCACCATCATTGGATCTCTATCAGTTGCAACGAACACAACAGTTGCACCGACTTTTGCAATAGCTTCTTCTATTTTTTCAATGATGTCCCATAGAGAGGGAAGACACTGGGCTTCGATCTTGGTACATAGAGGGGCAAATCGGGACGAAGATATGCCTTCCAATTTCTGGCAAGTATCAGCCCAATCTTCATCATTTCTCAAATGGATTCCAACATAGTTTTCACCCTTGAAATGTTGATCAATGTAGTTTTGTGCCTGCTCTTCAATATATTCATTAAAAGCAATATATTTCTGTAGGTACCTGTGTTCTTCCCTCATGGGATACAAGGCAGGCGCCCCTCTCATGGCAATGACAGGGTAGTCAGATGCTGGGTACTGTTCCTTCCACGTTGAGTATTGTCCTGAAGAAAAGGCTAGTTTATAAGGGATGTTTTCATCAAAGTCGACGCCCTGAGCATCCCAGAATTCCGTGACGTGTTGATAGTGAACATCTTTTACAGTACAATTCGGTAGACTGCCAGAATATTGAAAGCAGAATCCTTTCCTACTTCCCACTGGCCAATGATCTGGTGCCAAGTGTGTCATGAAATCTTCAGCTGTGATAACCCTGTGGTATTTTTCTAAAGGTTCTTTTTTAATCCAGTCAGTAAATGGAACATTTTTATAAGCTGATCTAAATGGTGGGAGAACAAGTGTGCGGTCTACGCCTTTTGCAAACGCCAGTCCTCCCAAAAAATATTCCATTTGGTGTCCAAATCCACCCCTACAGAGACAAAAGAACACATAACCATTGGGATCCCAAGAGGGGATTTTACTGCCCATATCACTGTCACCAGAAATATCGTTCAATGTCGCTTCTAATGTGGTGACAAGGGCCCCAACATTTAACACAATCAACAAATGCATAATTGCAAAATTATTTCTCAGAGAAACACGAACATACAAGTAAATTATCAAGAAAATGTAGCTTTCTGTCTAGTCACATAAAAAATATTGATTTATAAAGAGAAGTAATTAATCAATATGTTAGAAATTTTGAACATATTGATTGTTACCATTTTTTACGTCCTACTACGTAAAACCCCTCAAATGAACCAATGCATGTATGGATTTATTCATTAATAACAAAACCTGTTGTGCAGCAATTCAAAACCCATTTTGCAACTACATCTGCCATTCACTGGCCAATATGAATAGCTTGATGGAGCGTGTCAAGTAAAGGCTTAGATCTACCCATGTTACAAGATAGCTTAGTATGAATTTACACACAAAAGGTTATCCCAACAGCCTGTGTAAACCAAATGACAGGTCTCTATTATTTAATACTTCTGAAAAAATGATAATGCATTGCAACATAATCTTGATATTTCTATGATATCTACTAAAACTATTAGTTGTTTAAAATGCATATATTATTGCATCATTATAAAAAAATTAAAAATCTTTATGAATTTTATTCACGTCCACAAAAATGAATATTTGTTTATATTTTAAATCTAGAACTGGTGAGTTTTTCGATCAGCTTGAAAAGTACATGTCAAATATCAAGAAAACTAAATTTCCGTTAATTTTGAAAATTTATACGAGAAGTGATGATTTTGTACAAATATTTTAATTCTATGTTTACGCGATAGACATAATGGGTTTCTATCGTATTAAAATTTAAGTTCAGAAATACATAATATAGACATAATCTATATAAAAATATTGAATAGAGATCATAAAGATAATATGTCTTCATCTTCACAAATATAGTGTACAGCCAATGCACCAATTGGTCACTGCCTACATTGTATACTATTTGATGCTATTGGCTTGGTCACATGACAGGATCGGGATGTGTTAATAATACCTGGGAAGGGGCTTATAAGGAGTGAGTAAATCCTAACCTTTTGTCTCGTATGCCACATCACTCTCAATGGGCCGTTTGTCTTTTCTCCCACATGCCACTTCCTAAAAACCACCATAACTAAACCGTATCTAATAATTCAAGAATACTTTCTTTAGTATGCACCACCAGGCGTCATATAGTTTTTTTCTTTACAATTTGGTCTACCATCAGTCTCCGAAACTCTCTTTAAGTTTACATATTTATATCAGTGGTACAAAAGTGTGTATTAAAATGTCTGTGCCAACGGAACCAAGTTTGCCATATTGGACTTAAGTCTCGAATTAACTCAATGAGGGTTTTTTTGTATTAAATTGATCATGCTCAATGAGGCTAAATCTATTTTCCACGAATTTCTGACATCATAAATAATCTTCCAGGATAAGTGTAGGTTTTGCATGATGGGTTATTTTCAATTGTGAATTGATTGATTCGTCCAAAATAGATGAGCATTTAATTGGTTATACTTATAGCAGAAACAACCTAGTGATAGTTTATCTAAACATTTTACAACACAATTTAGCAGTATTAAGATTATTCGTCTAGCACAAGCCATTAAACATATTCACACAAACATTACATTAAGGGTGGTATAGTTGCAATTGAAGTCTATTGAAGTCTATGTACAAGGTAGTCTTCTGCGTTTTACCCCAGCACATTCTTGACAATAACTATATAGTCAGAGGCAACCTTCAGATTATGTAAATTTCACAAGCCAATACAAGTGGCTTTGCATGAACATATTATCAGACATTTTTCACATCCCTAAAAACTTTCATTGTTATATCCAGTAACTGCTAATATATACATTATTGTGAAACTAATGCATCCAAAACGAATAACAAAGCTAACATGGACTTACTTCTAATTGCAAATTATTTACAATATTCACACAAAAATGTTTTGAAAACATTATCCTGCTATTTGGTAGATTGAAAAGTCACTCACTAAATCAGTTTTCTATTATTCCAATAATGCTAACTTACATACTTGCAAAGTCATAGTATGTTAAACAATTCCCTGCCTCTGCTCCTTTAAGAAATTTTAAAGTTATATATCATGAATATAATGACTACAATAAGAAAATAACGTACAAAACTCATAGATTATTTTCTCTTGCACTTGTGCTGCGAAGTGAAATGACATTTTTTAGTAATGATGATACCACTACACTAGCAGCTGTGCAAGAAAATATATATCTTGTTCGTGATTTTCTTCAAAGTGACAGAAAAATACATTGACAACAGAATGGACTTTGTGCCTAATTGTAATCTTACTTAAAACCTACCTGATGTGTACGGTATTGTGTGTACAATGGTATATACACATTACAAAAATGTAATCACGATTTTCAGACAAATTGTGACCAATTTGTTTTCATTTTGAATTGAAATTACATAAATGTAATATTCATATTGATTACTTTCACAGTCAAATACCGTTAAATAAAAGCACTAAACAGCATAGAGTCCTTCAGGAATACCACGATATGATCACTTTGATTTTATGTATGACACATTATTGAGCAAGCAAGATTGAAAGTTTAGAAAATTACATTCAAAAGAATGAAGTGTCTTTATTCATACCATCCCTATGTCTTTTCACATATCTTGTAAAAGCAGACACACAATTTCCGATGAACCAAGTGGATTTGTTGAGAATGGCGAGATCCACCTGAGCCAGAAGTGGATCCATGTGATAAACCTTCACGTTGTAGGCACCCAGAAGACGTTGCATCTCCTTAATATTTGGCTTGGTATCAGATGCAACAAACACAGCTGTTGCATTAATTTTTCTAATAGCTAATCTTGTTTTCATGAAGATCCATTCCATAGAGGGGAGACATTGGGCTTCGTTGGTGCAAAAAGGGGCAAACCCAGGCAAAGATGAGCCGGCCAATTGGTTGCAAGCAATGACCCAATCTTTACCATTTCTTATATGGATTCCAACAAACTTTTCATCTTTGAAATGTTGATCAATGTAGTTTTGTGCTTGTTCTTCAATATGGTCATTAAAAACAAGATATTTATGTAAGTGCTTGTGTTCTTCCCTCATGGGGTACGAAGCAGGCGCCCCCCTCATGGCAATGACCGGGTGGTCGGACGCTGGGTACAACTTATTCCATTTTGCGTATTGTCCTGGCGAAAAGCCTAACTTATGAGGGACATTTTCATCAAAGTCGACTCCCTGACCATCCCAGAAATCGGTGAACAATTCACTATCTTTTACAGTGCAATTGGGTAGACTGTCAGAATACTGATAGCAGAATCCTTTCCTACTTCCCACTGGCCAATGGTTTGGTGCCAAGTGTGTCATGAAATCTTCAGCTGTTATAACCCTGTGGTATTTTTCTAACGGTTCTGTTTTAATCCAGTCAGTAAACGGAACATAAACTGTAAATTTTGATCTAAATGGTGGGAGAACAAGTGTGCGGTTTATGCCTTTGGCAAACGCAAGTCCTCCCAAAAAGTATTCCGTTTGATATCCAAATCTACCCATACACAGACAAAAGAACACGTAGCCATTGGAATCCCAAGAAGGAATTTTAGTTCTATTTTGACTTTCACCAGAAGTGCTATTTAATTTAGCTTCTAATGTGGTGACAAGGGTCGAGACACTTAACACAATCAACAAATGCATAACTGAATAATTATTAGTGATAGGAAACAAGGACGTGGTGGTATTATTACCAAAAAAAATGTACTGTTCCGTCTAGTCATCAATACTTGAGAATATTGATTTTCAAAGTTTTTGTAAACATTCAGTATCAGTTTATGATGCAATTTCGTTCAAAACCCACACTTTTTACGGCCACGCGGCTGTACATTTATTATAGGGCCTACATTTAGTACGATTATTTTCATGTACACATTGTTTGAACTGATAAAACACGTATCATAAGACGACAAATGTAATCTATATATTTAGTGCTTAAACGGAATAATTAAATTCAAATAATTTTCTAAAGCTTGTGATAGTGACTCCTATCTTGATTGCAATGATGACGTCAAGGGTCGTCACTGTGCACGTGGGAAGATGTTCAAGGGTGTACGGACACATGATGGAGAAAATGTTTATCAGTAGGAGTAGATCTAGTATGTGTGACATGTTCAAACAGGGACTGTGTGTAGTCTGGCTGAGCTCCTAAGCAATCTTCCGGCTTTGTAGTTTTTTTTTCATGAGGGGCTGTTTTCAATAACAAAGTGAATCGTTTATCATTGTCGTAAGAAGTAGATCAAAAGTGCTCATAGCTATATACACAGCATCGCTAGAACAACGTTGACTTATGGGCAGTAAAGATGTTAAAAAATCATGATTAAAAGTACACAATTACAATTGATTGCTATTGTCTGATCATATTGGCTCTGTAATGCTATATATTGATCATGTAGCAGCAAACAGCACCAAGTAGACTTTTGCAGCTGATATAATATTGATCTGTAATTGTGTCTTTGCATGTACGGGACCGCACTGCGTCAATTCTGTATTTGTGCATACAACGCACAGACAATGGTCTGCAAAAAGCCTACATTTGCCACACTTGACACCCACTGATCGTCACGATCGCCATAAGATTTTGGCAGTTGCCCGGCAGTAGACTAGCCTTGTGGCCTGGTGTGCCCTAGTAGGCATTATATAGCCACAGTGTACTCTGGCACACGGTAGAACACTGTTCTCAATTACTACCCACATGTCATACAATAGGGCGTCGCGTGTGTACATCAATTATGGAAATGACCATCAATATTAGGCTGGGGACCAACCCAATTTCCTCTGTGAGAAGTGTTTCTTAAAGACCAGACGAGCTACAAGAGGAGGATCACAAGGAGTCAAGAAATCCCACATCCATCATTAATCATTCGCATCCTTAAAATCCCGCATTTGTGTTTTGGCATTTTCCCAACATTTCTATTGTATCACCCTGTCTCCCCCGATCCCTCTTCCTCTGACTGGACCTTGCTAGGAGGAGCCGATGGGGTGGGTTTGGTGTGTGTGTGGGGGGTCAGCTGTCAGCTGTTCCCCTCTTCAGTGAGATATGGTAAAGTTCCATACGTGCTGAGAAAAACCTAATAGAGGTAGGTGTTCACTAGCCGATTGCCATTTACCAGTGAGCAGAAAAACTCAACCCCATACACAAAAAGTTTAACAACGGCCTGTTCATGAGCCCCAGCAGCATGGGAGGGGAGAAGGGATATGCACCGTATTATATGATTTACAATCACTATATTGGCAGCAATGTGTGTGGTTTAGTGTTCGTAACTCATGGTAGTATGTATAGCCCCTTCCTACTCCAATGATACTGGGGCCCATGGGTCTGGTTGGCATCTCCATTGAATGCAACTCTTCGCATCCTCTGCTGCAGATTCACTGATCTTATTATTCCAGTTCTTTTTTATCATCTCTCAGTAGGCATGAGTTTGTTGTGATTTTTTTTCCAAAAGAACAAACAAACAAACAAACCATGCGCTCAAAAGCCTTCTGGTATATAGCTGAGGCAATTAAATGTGTGCCTAAGACAAATGTGTAAATAAAATCAAAAGCAAGCCCCTTGATCATATACTGTCACTAGTTCACTTTTTTCACGTCAGCTCACCATAATGATTCATCTGCAATAAGAAGCAATTAGCCTTTTACATGATTTGTGTTCCACGGATGTTAACGGGGTAATTGTCAATTCAAGTTAATAATAAGTGCTTAGTTGATGCAGATTGTATAGATGTTCGTATCATATATGTAAATACCTACTAGTTTGTTTCGAAAAGGGCCATCCTAATCTGAATATTGACCAAGGATAGAAAATAAGCAAAATCTAGTTCAAAACCATATCCAACATTCAAAGAACCATGATAAAATACAATGTTGACATAAGATGTTAGAAATGATTTTGTGAATGCAAATAATATTGGATATTTGAAAAGAAAAATCCCTTTTTTCTTTCATGTCTCTCCTGATGTACTGGTCAAGGGTTCGAGCCCAGTCAGTGCCCATATGATACAGCCCTACAGACTGGGAGACAGCATCCTCCATACATAGTTTTACCACTTACAACCAAGCAAGCCATTAATTACACTATCTCTGTCATCTAATATATATATAGCATCTTTTGAACGACCAAGAAGAAGCAATCTGTGTAGAGAGTTGACAAAATCCCATTAAGTTTAGCCATTTACCAAGGCCCATCAGGAGTGAGGCGCTCATCAAATTAATGTGCTCGGCGGGCGCACACGATTAGATTAATGGCTGTAAATCATTGCGCCCAGACTAATTAATTTATACGTCTGCCCGATGTCGTCTGACTTGCCTGATCATAGATCATCCGCCAGTAAGACGCATGACGCAGTTTAATGCAAGTGATTTTTTGCAGGTTGGCTTATTCTTGTCTTGTTTGTTTGTTTTTCTTTTTATAGATGACCATTGATGATGTAGATGATGATTTGTATATGAAGGAAAGCAACAATTAAGTGATTTTGTTTTTTGCAGGTTTCTTGTTTTGTTTGTTTGTTTTCTTTTTATAGATGAACATTGATGATGTATATGATGATTTGTATATGAAGCAAGCTCTCTCTCTCTCTCCATCTGCCTATTGAGACCACCTCTATAATAAGACTAGTTTTACTAGTCGGAAACCTTCCACCTCTGTAGTGAGACAACTTGAGTCAGACACACAGTCAGTGGTGTTTCTAAAACTGTTTGTCAATAAAAACCACGATCACTCTTGCCAGTGATCATTTATTGAGCATATAGTGGAAAAGCAAGTGAGAATTGTAACGTACTATTTCTGGATATAACTCGTGACAGAATCAGACCAAAAGTTGACATCCTGAACATGCATAATTATGATATTGACTTTTGCTGTCTTGTCAAGTATCTACTTAAACATGATGCAGAAAAAGTGCCGCCAAGTTATCACATCACACTGCCACCCTGCCATATGCCCAATTCTCACAAGATCTTTTGTAATTTGATTTGCTTTTACATCCATCTGCTCTGGAAACCCCGTTCTCACAACTTCTGCTTCGTTCGCCATTTACGCGCGTTTAGAGGTATTCCGTTAGCATTTACGTTGGTTTCAATTACACTATGTTCATTCTTGTAAACGAAACAGACGAACGAAATTCGAGTTTGCCGCGAATGGAGGCGTCTCGTACGTTTGCCACGTACCTGTACACCATCGCCTCGTTGCTTATTCGTTCATCTTACTTCTTTTCGTTAGACTATTCGTAATGATAAGGGGAATAACATTAGACGAGTGGAGCCTGTGTGGCTTTGTCATGTGCCTTGTTCGTTTCCTCGAAATCTGCGAACGCTTGAATAATGCTAGTTCATAGTCCTCGGATGGTTGCTGCGATTACTGTATTATAAATGCATATTTTATACTACTGATTGGAAATTAGTCTTTGTGAACCAAGACTAAAGTGCACGTATTAACAAACAAACGGATTTTCCGTAAAATTAGTACTTGTACTTTAATAAGTTTGAATGTAAAGTATTTAAAGTCAACTATAACACTCTGAATTACCTCTCTAAACCATAATACTAGCATTCATTTATTTTTGCAAACCGGCCACTTATACACACAAAATATAGAATTACATTTTTTTCTAGAAAATATGGAAATATGTTTGCAATACAGCCCAACATTAAGTAGATTCTCACTCTCTATAGCAAGCAACTTTAGGAAACGCACATTCAGGATGAAATTTAGTAAAGAACCCGTCTTTTGACACATGCATCAAATGAAACTTGTTCATCCTTTAATCGGGCATTCAAATGCAAACTGCGTCTTGTGTAGATCTTTATGGAGCAATCATGAGAACGCTGAACACGTGTGAAATCCTGCACATGAAAGTAACTGGCTGTTTGCGGTAATTATCGCCCATGCTGCGGTGATGTTACGACGTGCCGGTTTACGATAATAGTTGCCAGAAACGTGTTCAAGCATTGGCAGATAGGCACGGGCGCGTGGATGTATACCAAACATGACAGTCTGTTAACAGTTTGTAAATACAGTACAACCTACCCGAACGACCACCTCTGTAATAAGACTTGTTACGGTCCAAATATAAAAACCAACGTACACCTCCTTGCAGAGACTACCTCCCTATTGAGACCACACGAGGCCAGACTTTAACAGTACAGTTTGACCTCATTACGGCCACCCATAGGGTTGGCTTCAATCGTTCTTGACAGAGAAATGGACAATATATGTAAGTTTACACTGGTCCTTTATAAAAATCTAGGTTAGTACCACAAAACGGATAGAGTTTGTCTGTTTGGACAGGTGGTTTTATTTGGAGGTTCTGCTGAGTACGATGCTATATCAGTGGCAGATCCAGGATTTTCTGAAAGTGTCGACGGATATAATGAAAGTCAATTCGAACACACAACCCTGCTATGACAACCAAACAGATGTCTTCCCTGTTGAATATTCAACTTCTGTATAGAGACCACCTCTATAACAGGAACGTTTTTCTGGTCCAAATCCATAAACAAGGAGACTGTTGTGAAGCGAGTCGATGTATAGACACCACTTCTATTTTGCTCTCATGAAGAGAGCCCTTGGGTGGTCTTAATAGAGAGGTAAATACTGCACATTGTAAATTTGTATATTACTCTTATGGCTCATATGAGAGAATGTAGTGCTCCGTTGTCCACAGCCTTGACATTTTATGGCTGGACTTGAGAGCTGACAGCAAGTAGATGTAATCAGGACTTGAGGGTTGGGTGCAACCGACTGTTCCTAACTCATACAGCCGAGTAGATCTACAGCAAGTGCACACTGTTGCAGTTGTTACATGTTTACAAATCCTGGATGAATCTAACTTAATGTAATCTTTGTTTTCCCACGCTGGAAGAGTAGGCACCTATTATCCAGTTTAAACATTTTGAGTAATACCCTTAGGGATATAGAGACGTGGTAGGGCAGTATATGTAACCCCCATCCAACGGGCCCCGTGGTGGATTTNTAACCCCACCCCGTCTTTCCTAAATCCTACATGTATAAGCTCCATTTAACGCAATGGGGATCATCATTCCATTCACAGTTTACAATAGTGTTTTTTTTTCTGTTCTCCCTTGCATCATGTTAAGCATCAGTGGTCTTAGTGATGTAGTTCTGCAGGAGATAAATGCCTCCCTTGTACACCATAGACACACGTACAATAGCAAGATTGATGCTGCCCATGTCTGGATGGGCTGATGGATTTCCCTATTCCATATTCCCTCTGTAGCTGCTAATGACGTAACATCCTGTCATCTTGTGACGTCATTGGGAATATCAGGGACCAAAAGAAAGCATCACTTTAACGGAAATTACAAAACATGAACATGAATGATGCAATACAACTCAAATTGTACAACGTTATCATAGACTGTTCATTATCGTGATTGTTTAAAAGTAAATTGCCTTTCTTTTCATTGACATTGATAGGAAAATCCGCAGAAAACCATCCTCCTCAAACTTCTGTATTCATCCGCAGTGAACACGCATTGTATTACTTGTATTCCCAATATTGTGTTAGTTTTGGAATAGTTGCATCTATGAACTGAAATCATTTTGTTTACCTCCATTTAAATACGCATTATCATCACTATCCGGGGATACAAAATTTAAACGAAGACATACACACATATCAAAGTTTACAACATTGCACCCATAGCTCTAGGCTATCCCATTTTTCACTGCAACACCAACCCCACACCAGGTCCTTGACGCCTGCTATCTCAGAGCAGGAAATATAAAGTTACCATGTTGCTCTACAAGCACTTACCACGTGAGCACCTATACTTAGGCTCCGCGTTACCCATCCTGACGTGTCCGCTTACACCATAGTTGCTACCCCCGAGGCTCGGGTGTCGTGTTTCCGTTCCAAATGTCACCTCCAAATGGGATTTGACCACCATTGTCCAGCTGTGCATATGCATAGTTAATATGATCCCCTGGAGTTTCGAGTAGTTGCCCGTGATTTCGCGGCACTGTCCAGATGTAGGTTTATTGCATTCAGTGACCCTGACCAATCGCATTAGCCTGTGTACCATAATTCTGTGCGGGGTTTGTAGGGGTCAAGCAATCCCCACATATGTCTTTTGGGGGTTATTTCTAACGTTTGTTTGCCCTTTTCTACACAGCCCTCTTTTCGTCATTAATTTCCGTACACCAAACTTCATTGAAATGTCATACATTGGTCTTTGCCTATTCACCAAATCATATTTCCTTGAAATGGCGTCTTCCCTATTTTGCCTTTTTCTCCACACCTTTCTGTCGAGCCTTTCTTTCTTCCCACTTGCCACTTCCTTGTATAACAATAGGTGACTCCTTTTGAGATTATGTAGGCTTTGTCATGTTCGACAAAAGTGGAACAATGTTCCATTTCGTGGAGAGGGGTGTGGGGGGGGTCCATCAAGTTTCGGATATTCCACTGTGTTTTCTTCTTTTTTATTACATAGTTTCGTGGGGTGGGGGCGTCGATGATATTATCGTATCAGAATTCCACTATATACCATTCAAAAACTAATTTATGACATGTTCTACTTTTGAGGAGGCTGAAAAATAATCTCATAATCCCTTAATCATGACAGAAGGAATAGTACTATGAGTCGTTCATCATTTGTTTGCTACATGATGAATTATTAATTTCCTACTTAATTCAATTGATTTCCCATGTAATTATGGTATAAAGTTTACTTCACAGTACATTAGCTAAAATAGTCAATGAAGCGTTAACGTACAATAATACGGTAGAACACCTGATTCAGGACAAAGTGTAGAGCTGGCCGCACGTGGTCTCAATAGAGAGGTGCTCTCTGTAGGAAGGTTCAGATCGGTCTCTTTATGGAGGTTTTGGACTAAGCAAAACGGAACTATTAAACATGCGGTCTCTCTGTAGATGTAGTCTTAATTGGTGGTTATAATGTACGTTAACATTTTAAATTGTTAGGAGGTACAAGGTATGAAACAAATGAAATGTTAACTAGGTGCTTGTGTATGCCTGTATACGACCAACAATAGGCTCTTGTTCGTGGAAAGTTGTCAAGGTCAACATAGCCACTAAACGTAGGCATCGGTGTACAATAATTATCCGGTTATACATTTATAAACAAGCACTAATATACAAGGACAGATAATTATGACAATGGCCGCACAATTCTAGTTCTATTAGTGTCTCTTTCATTGCTTTATGACAATGAATTCCCGTTCCACTATACTGATATAGCTGGAGACATGCTGCGATTTGACTATTTCAAAAGGACATGAACTCGTGGGGCTGGTTTTAAATCCTGCACATATATATGTGTGCTCCAAAATTAGCGAGAGTTTTACTCTGATTGGCTAGTTTTCTAGCTTACACTTGGGTAGAACAGAGATGCCCGTAAAATCATAGTCCGTGTCTCAAATTAAACAATTCTGTACTAGCATGCTACAATTACAGAACTCGTGCTTCTATCTGAAACAAAAGAGTTCACTTTTGCATGCACATCCATAGGCAGATCCAGTAGGGCTCAGGGGGCGCCCCCCCCCCCACCTTTCCCCACCAAAAGTCTTCATTTTTGTAGGGCTTTTGGCATATCCGCCATCAATCGCGCATACAAAACTCATAAAATCCCTTAAGTGGACCCTCCCCCTTTTCCAAAAACCAGGATCTGCCATTGCACATCTGATTTGAATGAGGAAACTTCTGGGCCAAAGCGTTAAGTTTGGGCTGGTGACAAACTCCACTGGGGTGATCCTCGCGCCGTCTGTCTTCACTCGATAGGGCTCCTAACAAGACTGAGACTGCTACCACAATGGGGCTAACAAGTCAACAAGGCGCCGGCAGCTGTCTGGGCCACTTCCGGTCATCAGCCTGTCGTTTATCAGGCGTACTTTGTCTGTTTGTTTCATGCCAATGGGCTACAAGAGGACTTAGAGGAGGTGGGAGGCAAAAAAAAAACAGACAATGACACACACGTACATGTACAAGAACGTTTACCATATTTTTTGTGCTTGCTTGGGATGCTCGCTTTTAGGAATTATATAGGAAACGTGTTTTTGGCAGATAACTCCGTTTTGGAGCTGCACTGAGAGAGCTGTAATTGTTGAGTTTTAATAATTCCTGTGTGTAAAGCGTTTATGTAACTCGGAAGTTGTTTTTTCACCGGGTGCGTGTGTGCGTGAGTGTCCAGGATTTCAAATAAAGATAAAGCAAAATAGATGTGATTTGCATACCCAAAGTTCTGTATTTCACAGTGCAATATGTTTTCTATCATCCGTGAGCAGCATGTATTCTCCATGCGTGTTTTTACATTTAAGGTAACCTTCGGGACACGTCAATAAGATTTTCTCTTCATGACCTTGGATATGAATGGTTTAGTGTGTGATCCAATTGCCCAACTTGATCTCTACAAGGTTGTACTACACGTTTAATGATAATTAAGATGAGATGCAATAATAAAATTTTTAATAATTTTAACAAATTTTCGGCATGTTCTGCCTTCATCAAGTTATAAAATGAAGGCAGAACATGCCGAAAATTTGTTAAAATTATTAAAAATTTTATTATTGCATCTCATCTTAATTATCATTAAATTTGTTTATAATCAATAGATGCGGCACAGCAATTACTACATTTTATTTGTACTACACGTGTTTGCCAACCACTCAATCACTCACTCAATCAATCAATCAATGACCAATGCCGACACAATTGAGGTTATTTTAGCAGTGACCATGCCTTCAATTGCAATGCAATTCGGATAAGGTCCTTATCTAACTGTAACACTTTAGTAGTTAAGGCTGATAATTACCTCAGTCAGGTCAATAGATTGAGTTGAAGTTGCTTTGAAGATGGCCTAACCAAGGTTGACCAGCCACTCTGTAAATCAGCTGTGAGCTATCCTGCTACTTAGAATGTTGTTCTCACACTTGGAACCATTGCAGCTGCTTGGAACCGTTAAATTCTAATAAGTAATTATCCTATAGCTACCTATCCTAGCAATGTTTTGACAACAAATGCATGAAGGTAACATGTAAGTAATTCTGATAGGTACTTTAGTACACTGTGGAAACTAAAAACTATCTTAGGAACACTATAAATGATTATATACTGTCCAATTTAGCTGTTTTACATGTACACCAAGATGAAAAATTCGATCCAAAAATTGTCTTAGACGACTTTTGCAATTTGTGTGTACCTTTTTAAAAGGTTTGGCTACCCCCCTGCATAATGAAATTTTACACAAGGATGGTCTAAGCCATCTATTTATCTTTTATCATTTATCTCTTATCTGAAATTGAAGTAAATTTTGTGCATTACAGAATGGGTATCTGTGTTACTTGAAGCATTGAAAAGAAATTTGAACTCATGATCGTCAATGCCATACATATTATCATTAATTTCAGTAATGAAAAAGTAATGAAAAAGCAATGATTTATTTTCATGATTTTTTCATTACCATTACTTTACGTTACAGGATTTGTCATTCTATTATCATTATCATTGCCCTTTTTTCGATCATTCGATCATTATCATTATCATTAATATTGTCATTATCAATGGACCCAAGCCTGGTGGCACCCACCCTCCCACAAACCCACCCACCCACTTTCTTATATACTTAGCCCCTACTTATACTCACCTTCTCCCTTCCCATTGGCAGGTACATCGTGATCGTGCACCCGATGCGGTCCCGCACGTGGTGCACCATGGGCAACACCAAGAAGATCGTGGTGGCCGTGTGGGTGGTCGCCTGCCTCCTCTCGTCGCCCGTCCTCTACATCATGGTAGGTGTACTGTGCATATGTAAAATGTGCTGCTTTTATTTACACCAGGTCATTGGTACCCTTGCTATGCTATACTGTTTTTTCAACTTCCTGAGGAGGGCATGTCACTTAATGTTGTGGTGTGTAGTTGGTGTTCAACTCCACATCATGGTGGGTGCACTGTACATATGTAAATTGAGCTGCTTTTAATTACACCAGGTCATTGGCACACTTGATATGCTATACTGTTGTGTTTGTTCAACTCCTTGGGGAGCATACACCACTGTATTATGTGGTGTGTAATTGGTGTTCACCTCTACATCATGTTAGGTAGACTGTAAACATGTAAAGCCACAGCATTGTCAAATTCGGGGGGAGGGGGGGCACATCCGCCTCTACCTCTTTCCCACCAAACTACCTTATATTAATTTAGGGTTTTAATGTGCTCGCTATCAATCTTGCGTATGAAACTCATGAGATATCTTCAGTTTGCCCCCTTTTCTGAAAACCTGGATCTGCCATTGAAGCGTGTGTATTTCCCTAGAAATTTAGAACTACATCAGGTCATTGCACGCTTGGTCATGCTATACTGTATTTCTCAACAACAGAACAGTGTGCGATGGATTAAGGACGATTTTGCTCAACACCTTCCACCAGACCCGACGTGAACTAGAACTCGCAAATTTCAAATACAGGGTTTAGCAAAATTCAAATCATAACTAATCTGTGCCAAATAGCTTTTCTATAATTGTCAGAAGTGCAACTTAACATTGTGACACTCTGAAATCCCAGCTGTCTAGAAATCTTTACAAGTGGCCTAAATTCCTTGCAGTGCAATCAATTATGGAAATTAGAAGTGATGGTGACCGCATTATTGTGTCCTTTGGTAACAAGCATTTGCCTTGGTACTCCTAAATAACATTATTCTACAAGGATCCTTGAAAGACAGAACTTCTCAAATCTGTCATTGTGAACACAACCTTGTTTGAGGGGAAAAAAGAAAAAGAAATGTACTTTTAGGTGGAAAATGATGAACGTGATTTAATATCCAACAAAAATAGGTTTTGCGTCCTTTCATTCTCAAACAGCCATCGTCTTGTACGCAAGTGGAGTAAATTGATTTGCTTATGGCTTCAATTTGCAGAAATTGGAGGAGCCTATGCTTGCATTTATCACACCTCGTAAAACAGATGGAGTCTATTTTTAAACATAGAGGTGAATTGAGTGCCGTGGATCATACGGTAAAATATAATAACCTGCCAGTAGAACCTCTCTATTAAGACCACTTTGATAAGCTGACGGCTACTGGTTCCAAAAAAAGACAGTCCCTTTGTGGAGGTTTACTTTACATTGGTCCCTTTTTGAGAGGGTTTGCGATGGTCTCTTTATAGAAACTCGAGACCAGGGAACTTTGTTTGATGGCAGTGGTTTCATTACATTGAAATCAAATTAATTAAATACAAATACAGGGTTGGTCCAACGAAACATTAATATCATAACCTACAGTAATCTTTTCAGCGTGTCCAGACCCTAGAATTGAGCATATTACACTGCCGCACTCACACCGACCCACGCATGTACTTTTTCCACAGTTAACGTGAAAAAAAAAACTAATTAAACACATCAATTCTTTGTCTGGCTGCTGGTCATAGTGTACAAAGTGGACCAGTCAGTCAAACCTCTCCATTAAGACCACACCAGAGACTAGTTTTGACTGGTCTCAGTAGAGAGGTGGTCTCTGTAGGGTGGTTCATATTGCTCTCCTGGCCTTATCAAAAAGATGATCTCAAAAGATAAGTGCTTTCAATTGTACAAATGTGGTCGCTGTTTCGTTGTATTTCTCCCCAAGACTATTTTGCGCTACACACCGTACATTATATTGATTACTCTATGAATAATCGCTAATCTTGGTTTCATCAAAGGACCCACACAGCCTAATAAGTCGAGCTGCCATAGATTCAGAATATGGGTTAAATTGATTTACAATTCTTGTTTTTTGCACTGTGTGTTCATATTCCAGCATCGTTAGACTTTGTCATGGTTCCTTCCTTTACTTGAAGGTATTTTTGACAGCACGTATTTTTTCACTTGGTCTCTAATAATTCTGAATATTTCAAATCTATGTTGTTTTTGTGTTGTTGGTTCATAAATTTCGTCGCTATTTTTGCTTTTGAAAATATCACAACTCCTGAAATATTCATATTTATTGTGACAAGTAAGCACCATGTCAGTGCTTTGGTATATTGTAAATGTGTGGTGGTGCATGTTGATCAATATGTATTGTGATCAACTTGGAGATTTACAGCTTTATGTAAATGTTAAATATAGAATGGCCAAGCAAAAGTAGCTTACAACGCAAGAACAAATGTTTTTATTTATGGAGTTCTTCTCCGGAAATAATCTTGTCAAAGCCAAATCCGTTGCTGGGGCAATCTGTTTCTCTATATATGATGTCTCCAGGTTTGGTCTGTCACAGCATACGCAAGTGATTGACAGAATAGACTGCAGTGTGGAATAATTACACAAAGTTGGTTGCCATTATGAAATTCGAGTACCTGCGGGGTAAACGAATTACACATGAATATTACGTACCAGTAGAGATAACAAGTGGAAGAATCAAGATCTAGAGTATTGGAAGTCGAATCCTTCTTGGTATTGTAGCAATTGTAAATCGGCACCATCCTTATCAATTCGGGCTTATTACTTATTATTACATGAACATGGAATTTGAAGGCTGTGTGAATGGGAGAGGCATGAAACCCACGATGATTGGCACATACTTCATGCGTCTCACACTACAACTGTGATTAAATGACTTGGTTTATTACTTCTAGAAATGATGTTTATCCTACTCTGAAACATCGTACAGGTCGAGTTGATCACTCACATGCCTTTACAAGTCATTATTCATAACAACCTTATATAACCATGATATATGACGATGACTCTTTACAAAACCAAGCTATATTTAATATGTAATTGAACATTAAGGATACATGGCGGATTTAAAATAACTAGCAGGCCCATGGGTACTGACGGTACATAGTATGTTTTAAGAACATGAGATGTGGGGGAAAAGGGAAAAAGGGATGTGGCAAAGAAAGACCTAAAAATAGTGTTTTTGGAGGCCATTATACTATATAAACTTAAGTGTCACCAGTGCATAATGGGTAATAAGGCAGTGTTAACTATAGTAGTTCAGGGGGACATTATGGATTTGTTTCATTAATCACATTTAACCAAGCTGAGATAGTTAAGTAGCGTTATTTCATGTTTTAAAATACTGTAGTAGTGCAGGTTTATTGTATGTATTGCTGGCAGAATCAGCATACACATGTATCATCTAAAGTTTACTTATAATAGATATTCTTTAAAGATTACACCTAAAATAACAATGCTCAACATAACACTCAGAGGTCATTATGTTTAAATCTTTAAAAATATTACACCGCGTTTATTTAAGAAAAAGTTATTTATTCAATAACTACTTATGTCGCAAAGACAATGGATATGAATCTCATGGATATATTCAAATAGAATGAAAATTAAACTTGTTTTTTTAGAAGAGTAATATTTAAGAATTCGTGGTCATTTCTATTTGATGCTGCACTATGAATGTTGGACACTTCACGAAAACTGTGCTATGATCGGAATTCAGTTAGAATCCAAACATATTAAGTTATTGTTGAAGCAGTCTGATCGGTATCTCTTGCCGTGACTGCTAAAATTAAAAAGTAAATCACCTGCATTCTCCCAAATCTGTTATATTATATGTGACTTTCAAGAAGAAATATGGACTGTAGATATTCCTGCGACACCACCATCAAAATGAAAATAGGTATCAGTGTACATTGTGTCCTCTCTATTACATAGAATTACTAAGTGCCAAAACCGTGCGTTGCTATCAGAATCAACATCTGCAATATAAAGTTTACTCAGAATCGATATTCTTTAAAGACACCTAAAATAACAATGCACAATGTAACTATCAGAGGTCATTATGTTTAAATCTTTAAAAACATTATACCGCGTTTATTTACGAAATGGTTGTTTATTCAATAACTAATCATGTGGCAAAGACAATGTATATAAATCTCATGGATATATTCAAATAATATTACAATTATGATTATTTTTTAGAAGAGTAATATTTCAGAATTCCTGGTCATTTCTGTTTGGTGCTGCACTATGTATATTGGACATTTCACGTAACTGTACTCATGAGTTGTGACGTCTTGCGTGATTCAGTTGAGAATCCAAACATTAAGTTATTGTTGAAGCAGTCTGATCGGTACCTGTTGCCGTGATTGCTAAATTTGAAAAGTAAATCACCCACCTTTCCCAAATCTGTTATTCGTAACTTTCAAGAAGAAATATGGGCTGTAAATATTCCTGTGACACCACCATCAAAATGAAAATAGGTCTCTGTGTACATTGTAGGAATTGACCACGAGATTGTCGTGTCAATGGGAAAATTGAGCATGCAGACGTCAGCATGCTCAATTTTCCCATTGACACGACAATCCAGTGGTCAAATACCATTCTATCATGACTAAAATCCACAGTAAACGAGTGTCTGATTCGTTTTTATTTTAAAATAAATTATATTATAACGTTCTCATTGCAAGTCAATTTGTCAACCAGCATGCTCAATTATACGATTGACTGCACGCGCGGAAACCACTACTCTGGCACTAGTCTAAACTTTTTCTCTCCTCTACACGGGACACGCCTTGCGACATCAGCGGCTGTATTGATAATGTGATGAGTTTAGACTAGTGCCGTAGTAGTAGTCTCCGCGCGTGCAGTCAATCTTATAATTGAGAACGCTGGTTGACCAATCAGCGTTGGTTATTGGCGGTGATTTTTGCACGGAATGATAGAATGCGTCCTCTCTATTACATAGAATTGCTGAATGCCCAAACCGTGTGTTGCTACCAGAATCAACATCTGCAATATAAAGTTTAGGCCCCATAAAAATAATAAAATGTTTCTCGTCCCCTCCCTCCTGTATATGGTGCAGCCTCCTGAACATTTTTATTGCCTCCCCAGTGATAGAAAATAAAATGGCCCTTCCGCCTGGCTGCAGACAAGACGGCCCCGTCCCTGTCATTTGTTTGCTAGATCTATGCACGTTAGATATTATACTTCTTTAATTATACTATAGTATACTATATTATACTATAATAGTTTGTTATTGCAACTCAATACAATAAAAGTTGTTTTTAAGTGATGTTTTATGATTTTGATAATAGAAAGACATTGTTCACATACAATCAAAACACATGTAGTTCATTCATGGCCCAATATTCAAAATGAAAGATTTCGAGCGGAAGAAAAATAAAAAATAAAAAGTCAATCCCTTCTCAATTTTTTATAATATAAGGACGGAAAAATCAGCAAAATAAAAAATAAAAAATAAAAAATAAAATTGACCTCCCTCCTATGTGTAGGAAAATAGGCAGGACGAGAAACATTTTATTAATTTTATGAAGCCTTACTCAGAATCGATATTTTTTAAGACACCTAAAATAATAATGCACAATGTAACTATCAGAGGCCATTATGTTTAAATCTTTAAAAACATTATATCGCGTTTATTTACGAAAAGGGTTTTTAATCAATAACTAATCATTTGGCAAAGACAATGTATAAAAATCTCATGGATATATTCAAATAATATTAGAATTATAATTATGTTTTAGAAGAGTAATATTTCAGAATTCGTGGTCATTTCTGTTTGGTGCTGCACTATGTATATTGGACACTTCACGTAACTGTACTCATGAGTTGTGACGTCTTGCGTGATTCAGTTGAGAATCCAAACATTAAGTTATTGTTGAAGCAGTCTGATCGGTACCTGTTGCCGTGATTGCTAAAATTGAAAAGTACATCACCCTCATTTTCCCAAATCTGTTATTCGTAACTTACAAGAAGAAATATTATATGGGCTGTAAATATTCCTGTGACACCACCATCAAAATGAAAATAGGTCTCAGTGTACATTGTAGGAATTGACCACGAGATTGGAGTGTCAATGGGAAAATTGAGCATGCAGACGTCAGCATGCTCAATTTTCCCATTGACACAACAATCCAGTGGTCAAATACCATTCTATCATGACTAAAATCCACACTAAACGAGTGTCTGATTCGTTTTTTATTTTAAAATAAATTATATTATAACGTTCTCATTGCAAGTCAATTTGCCAACCAGCGTGCTCAATTATACGATTGACTGCACGCGCGGAGACCACTACTACGGCACTAGTCTAAACTTTTACTCTCCTCTACACGGGACACGCCTTGCGACGTCAGCGGCTGTATTGATAATATGATGAGTTTAGACTAGTGCCGTAGTAGTAGTCTCCAAGTGTGCAGTCAATCTTATAATTGAGAACGCTGGTTGACCAATCAGCGTTGGTTATTGGCGGTGATTTTTGCACGGAATGATAGAATGCGTCCTCTCTATTATGTAGAATTGCTAAGTGCCCAAACCGTGTGTTGCTGTTAGAATCAGCATCTAAAATCTAAAGTTTACTCAGAATCGATATTTTTTAAAGACACCTAAAATAACAATGCACAATGTAACTATCAGAGGCCATTATGTTTAAATCTTTAAAAACATTATGCCACGTTTATTTACGACAAGGTTGTTTATTCAATAACTAATCATGTGGCAAAGACAATGTATAGAACTCTCATGGATATATTCAAATAAAATTGATATTAGAATTATTTTTTTTAGAAGAGTAATATTTAAGAATTCGTGGTCATTTCTATTTGTTGCTGCACTATGTATATTGGACACTTCAAGTAAACTGTACTATCAAAATTCAGTTGAGAAACCCAGTATAATAAGTTATTGTAGAAGCAGTCTGAGCGGTATCTCTTGCCGTGACTGCTAAAATTGAAAAGTAAATCACCCGCATTTTCCCAAATCTGTTATTCGTAACTTTCAAGAAGAAATATGGACTGTAAATATTCCTGCGTCACCACCACTAAAATGAAACACTGTGTACCTGCTATTGTTTCATTTATATTTTCTTTGATGCTCTTTTCTACAACGTTTTGATACAAAAATCAAAGTTTTTAAAGGTTTTGAAATGATTTTATTTGGCTGTTTACGAGACTTAAGTCTCCTTTTCAAAATAACCAAAAAAAAAACTCCGGCAAGTTTTGGATCAAAACTTAGCAGAAAAGAACATCAAAGAAAATATAAATGAAACCATCAAAATGGTCATTGTGAGTTCTGGGTCATTCATATTTATCGCAGTATGTGGAAAGTACTTTTCTAAACGGATTTTGAATGAGGATTGTGAATCTGTAATTGGATTTTTGTTAGCATGGAAATTGACCAGTGACTAAACCAACCATGCGAACTTCATTATTATAATGAAGGGACGGCTCAAATAGATGTATATTCTTCCTTTTCCAACGTCTATGACCGTGACAACCACCAATGTGATGTGCAATACTCATTTTTTTTTTTTTTTTTTTTTTTTTATGAAATATAAATGCGATTGTAAATGGCCTTATAACACACATAGTGGAAGTAGGGCCTAAGCATGAACTTTTGTGTTTGAAAAGTGGGCTCAAAAGTAAATGAAAAAAGACGAGTATGTAGCTTTTCTGCGCAACTTGGAAGTGAAGAATTGTTGGTTATCCCTGATTGTCACTGTATGAAATATTGAAAAAGATTTTTTTTTATGAAATCATCTGTTATATGTGGTTTGAATTCTATCATTTGAAAATGAAAATAAACACTCTAGACCAGTATTCGAATGTTACATTTAGTTTCTGCTTAAGACATCAGTCGAAATACTCAGTTTTCTTGAATAATTATCAAAATGGGTGACACAAGACATCTACACAACAATTAGCACCCCGTACTTCTGAAGAAATATGTCATGGTTTGGAGGTCACCATGTATTTATGCATGCCCGAATGTGGTGAATATTGCCCGAGCTAGCTCGGGCAATATTCAACCACATGAGTCGTCAGTATACAGGTCTGTGACAGATTAAGTACACCTCCATCACCGTCCTCCCATCGTCATATGTTACAACCATTTACACACTAAATGTACTAAATATTGCAATGATTGATCTCTCTAATATCCCTCCCCCAGCTACTGCTACCCATGGTAAACACGTGCGGATGAGGTTAAATGTCCTACTCATACCTACCATTCCTTCCACCACCACCCTCTTCTCTCCCCAACCCTCTCTACCCCATCCCCATCTAAACAGGTCCATAATTAATGCACCCCCTCCCTGCTGCTGCTCTGGTTGAAACGGATGAGATCTGGAATATATTAAATGCTCCTTCCTTCCCATTCTTTCCCGTCCCACATCCCTCACACCAGCTCCCGTCACTATACAGGTGTAGGAAAGATTACATACACCTCCATCACCTTCCTCCCATAGTCATATGTGACAGCCATACACACACTACATGTATGAGGCAATGCTTGATCCTTCTAATATCCCTCCCTCCAGCTACTCCAAACCCCTGGTAAACATGTACAGACCGTTAAATGTGCATCTCAATCACCCCCTTTCTGCTGCTGCTTGGGTTGAAATTGATGATATCTGGAACAGATTAAATGCCCCTCCCTGCCTCACAACCAGCCACACCCCCACCCCATATGGACACCAGCCATGTCCCCCATTGCCATATGGACACACACACCCTTTCTGCCAACACCCCTCCTCAAAATAGGTCCGGAGCAGATAAAATGCACCTCAATCACTATCGCCACCCTCCCCAGCTGCCTCGTTGAATGACTGTACGCATGACGTGCAACGTACCCGTTTGACATATACAAACGTTTAACGTATTACGTACCTTTAACAAACATGGCCCTGTAAGCAACATTTCTAAAAATTCCTTTTTCTTGTTTTTATAATTAAAACCAATTTATTTGGTTTGAAATGTGACCACCAAGTTGTCCTGATTGTACATACATAATTTGGAATGTGTACGTCTTGTGGTTAAAAAGCCTTTTGTGACACCAGAAATCGCCTCTTCCTTTATATATAGAGACTATAGATGTCAATTTACGCCTCACAAACTACGGTGAGTTAGGTATTCATCTTAAAGTTTGGTGCTTCCGTGGCCGAGTGGTTAGGGAGTTGGACTCGTGACCAGAAGGTCGTGGGTTCGATTCGCAGTCGGGTCTGGCGGTGGGTTTTGAGCAAACTTACCCTAGCAAGTTGCACACTGCTCCGGGGCATCTACACGTTAATTAGGTACAGGTCATTGGGTTGAAAGAGTGAGTGAGTGATCGTATGAGTGATTAACATTGTGCGCTGAATGTGTTGCCGATGCTAGTATGTGAGAAATGATCAATTGAAGATCAATAAGTGGGCCAATGACCTGGTGTAAATTGTAAAGTCGTGAGATCAAAAACTTGGATCAAGACTATAAACCAGACATTTACATTTAGATTTATTGTGGGAACAAGGTAGGACCATCTGGTCAACAGTTGTACAACTGTGTTTTACACGTGCACTTGTTTCCTGCAGAGCACGACCACGTTCTTCTACTACAACAACACGAGCTACGTGACCACCGTGATATGCTCAGACATAAACTACAGCTCAAACAGGTGAGAATAGGCACTGTGAAGTTCTCTTTATAGAGTTTTTAGTGTCTTTTACATACATATTTCTAATTTTCATTGAGTATATGGCACTTGGGTACATCACCCCAATATAGTGTGCAGTTTATTAATGACAAAATCAAAATCTATAAAGTTACTGGTCCCTGCATTCAATTAAAACAGCTCATTTCATACACGTGGTGGAGTATTCAAGGCCTTAAAGATACAGTTGTCGTTTTTCCAGATCAGTAGCCAATTCAGATTAAAATATATCTATTGCTTTAAATGGTCCTATTGGTTCAATAACAAAGTTTGGTTTCATAAATGGGTCATAGAAAAAAAGAACCACTTTCAAATATTGGCAGATCTATAACATGTAAAAGGAGAATAAGCCAAGCAATAGTCCTAAAAACTGTGAAAGCAGATGCCCACTAACTCCTGACACAAGACACAACAATAGCAACCTAATACATCAGTACTTGTTACACATAATCATTGTCAAGCTGATGCACAAAAAGTCGCATCACTAGTATGCAAATTAGACTCATCACTGATCTCTGGACGCAGCATTGGTATGCAAATTAGATCCATCACTGATATGCAAATTAGACACATCACTGGTATGCAAATGAGACGCTTCACTCATCACCATATTCTTACCCACAGCATGCGCATCGTGTTCGCGTGGTACCAGCTTATCGTCATGTACATCCTGCCTACAGTACTCATGGTGTACTGCTACGCCATAGTCATCCATGTACTGTGGATCAGTACCAAAGAGCTGGCCAAGATGACTCGGGCAAACGGGTATTGCTCTTTTACCGTATTTCCTCATTTTAAAGCCTGGACACTAGTGGTTCGTGCGGATTTTGTTTGTGTGTGTGTGTGTATTTTGTTTTTTTGTTCTTATCGAAACAAATCTAGTATACATATATACTCTTGAATCAGGGATGCGTCTATATAAAGGAGGTTAAATTATTGCATAAACCTGGTGTTTGTATACATCTGCAAATGTTATTGAACGCTAGCCTATTTTTTTTTCTCTCAAAACAGTAATAACTGACCATTGCTGTGTTTCCAGCCGCCGCAGTGACGACGAGACGAGAGAGCACCTGACGGGCGGCACCAGAACTAACCATGCCACCTCTGGTACGCGAGTTAACACGCATGGAAATTTCCACCACGTGCACGGCGTCAGGGACCAAAGTGCAGAGATTCGTGAGGCTCGGAAGCAGGTGAACAGACGACATTTATTGTGATATTGGACAAATGGGGGCACAAGCGGTCACGGTTTCCCAAGTGTCCTTTTCTCACGGGGAGGCCGGGATGAATGGATGTGTGAGTGTTTTTTTTTTCCACACATCCATCATCTTGGGCTCTCCTTTTTGCCCTTATTCACGATCTTTGGCTGTGTTTCCCCATATTTTTCAAAGTGGAAGTCCCACATTTCCCTTTTAGCGGTTTTCTCCGTCTTCTTCTTTTTCAGTATTTTACCCATTTCCAATTTCTTGAAATCTCACCTCAAGAGAAATCAACACTGATGCCTTTTTCATATAATAATTGAAAAGATTCAAAAATTGAGGCAATGGCATAACATTGTGAGTTTGTAAAGGATGTATCTGAACATAAACATTGAAAAATGAATGACAGAATGAACGCAATAAATGTTTTGCCCTATCACAATGACAGGCGACATTTAACGTGTGGTCGTCTCTGTGTGCTATCTGGGATCGTGTTCTGACAAGCGTAGCTCCCAATGTGGATTGCACTGTTGATTTGCATATGTTCATGTGCCCTCAATACACGAGTACGAGTAATGTCTGCCGAGTATCCATGAATTATGGGTAATTTGTAGACAAACAAACCAAATCACATGACTTTTTATAATGCATTAAAAGTATTTTAGACAGACATTTATAAAGACTAAATCATTGCTTTGTCTATTCCACCACAGGCTCTGGTTGATCGACACGAATAGGGTTGTAACCATCAAACAAGTCTATCAATTTCACTTCATAGCCCTATCGTAATGGACTTGCTACTTCGCTGGTGTTTGTGTTACACCACTAAAGACCCTTATGTTGGGACCTTTGCTTTCTTGTGCTAAACACACAGACAACAATCTGTCTACAAAATAATGAATTACACTCCATAGATGGCCAATACGCTGTGGAAGTAAGCTACTTCTAGGTAACAGCAACCGACACACACACCGGAGACATTATTGGAAATCATTACCATCTCAGTTACTTGAAAACCTATAAAGACTTATTGCAAGAACAAAACAGGAAAAAAACACATTCAAATGATGGCCGTCGATATTAATATAATTACCAAACGGTCCAATAGAACGGTTATTTTGTGACGTCAATGCCCACAGTCCTGTCACCGGAAGTAAGAAAAGTCTTGTCTGCTGTTTCCTGTTTTACTGGCACAGCCTATTGGGAAGGTAGCAAGTCGATAACAGGTTTAATGGCACCATTTGTCAATCCTCAGAGAGCCAGAAAAGATTTGCCGTCTTGTCACAGAACGAGTCATTTGCGGTAATTGGTGATTAGGGCCCCATTTTGTTGCAGACTAAAATCGCTTTGTTCCTTTTTATGTGACAGAATGTAATGCAGAGCATAGTTATGCAGTTACTTCTCAATTCATCATGCTCAGTAGGTACTCAGTAGGTAGTCAGGAGATGGATGGCATTATGTGTTGTGGGGGGCTAATAGAAAAAGATGGCTTTTTGCATTAGATTGTAGTTACAGCAAACAATGAATAAAATATAAGCGTGAGACTGATTGACTGTCTCACTGACTGACACATAGATTGGTTTTTTTCATCACATCACGAACTGACTACAAGAGTTGGAGATTTTTTTCTACATATTAGATGTTTAAAGATATGCTTGTTATCCAAATCATCCTGAAAGGGACTACATGTCATTTCACGTAACTTTTTTTTAAAAAATAGAGCATCTTTCGATTATTTTAGTATTAGGATACTTGAAGCATTTTCTTTTTCTCTATACGGTTCCCTAAATTTTGTTTGGCTCCAAGTGTGTAAGTATGCGTGAATTGTGTGATTATGTATGCATAAATGACTGACTGGCTGGGTAGCTGTCAGTTTAGCGGTCAATTTGTCTTACTGGTTGGCTGGTTAGCTGTCTGTCTGAATGAACTGGATCGTTGGCAAACAGGCAAGCTGGTTGGTAGGCTGTCAGTTTGGTTGACTGACTGGCCGGCTGGCGTAAAGGCTGCCTGCCTGCCAGACAATCAGGCTGCCTGACCAACCATCCAGCCCATCCACCCACCCGCCCACCCACCCATCCACCCAACCATCCACCCAACCACCCACCCACCCACCCACCCACCCACTAACCAACCAACCAACCAATCACCCAACCAACCACCCAGCCCTCTCTCCGTCTGTCCTTGCAGGTAATCAAGATGCTGCTGACGATCATCACGGTGTTCCTGGTGTGCTGGGGCCCCAAGCTGGTGCTCAACCTGCTCAAGCGGCACGACACCCTGGGCAACGTGCTGCACACCAACGCCGCCTTCTACATCATGGTACGGCAGGGGGGCCTCAGCATCATGAGGAGGGGGGGGTAGAGGGCATATGATGGTCTACTATTATGGTTTACTAACACTGTGCCATACAGTATACACTATATATGACTAGTCATAACTAGTCATGGGCCTCAGCATCATAGGGGGTTGGGGTAGGAGTATATAATGGTCTACTACTATGGTTTACAAACATTATACCATACAGTAAACAGTATAATATTATATGACTAGCATCATGGGAGGGTGAGGGTATATAATGGTCTACTACTATGGTTAATAAACTAGTAGTAATCTATACTGTATAATGTGTGGCATAGTGTTTGTAAACCATAGCAGTAGATCAGTATATACCGCCTACCCTCTCCCAGGTTGCTGAGGCCCATAGTACAGCACTGCAAATACCTCTCTTTTAAGAACACTTGTGGGACCAACTTAAAGTGGTCTCAATGGAGAGGTCTTCTTTAAATAGAGGTTCCCGTAGAAATCGGTTTGAAAGATTGGGACAGAGAAAAGAGGTCTTATTATAGAGATGGTCTCTTTATAGATGTGGTCAGAATTGATTTGGAGGATCTACTGTCGTATGGCCGTTGTATTGGGAACTCGGATCAGACTCAAATAGCCTTTTCTGTTCGTGTTACTTCACATAATTAAAAGCTCCATAAAAGCTCCATCAATATGGCGTCCAAGATGGCTGGCTTCATCCAATGATTTGTAAGATCAGTCTCCTAATTGTAATTGATAAGGATTTTAGTGTTGCTTCTTTATGGTAATCGGTGATTTTAGAGCCAGTTGGCGCTAAAATATACCTTTCCTCCTTACAGTAAACAATATTTTCATCTAATCTAGCCTCCCCACAAAAATCAGTGATGTTAGAGAGGTGTGTGGATAAGACGCTTTTACTTATAATAATTGGCGATATTTAGGGTCAATTTGGTCTAAGATAACTTGTCTAGCCTCTTAATAACAATCAGCGATTTTAGTTAGATGCGTCTTCTAGATCCCTCATAGTAATCAGTGTTTAAATCACGGGCACATGCATCGTAGAGGGTAGAAGCCAAATGAGACTAATGAGTAGCCATTGTTTTCCCCTTCATTGTTTACCTACTAGAATAGTGTCTAGTAGGTAAACAATGAAGGGGAAAAGAAACAATGGCTACTCATTAGTCTCAGTTGGCTTCGACTCTCTACGATGCATGTTCCCATAGTTTTAATGGCGATTTGATGCTGAAACACCTATTCTTGTTCTTTCCAGCTGGTGATCCACCTGCTGCCGTACGTGCAGAGTGCGTGCAACCCGCTCATCTACGGCTTCATGAGCAACAAGTTCCGCCAGAGCATGCGCGCCGGATGTAGGTCCCACTGCTCCTGCGTGCCCACACGCTTTTTGCCCCAACCCAATAGGAACTACCACAACCTGAGCGCCGCCGGGGGCGGCGGCAAGGGAGGACGCCCGCTCAGGGGCTTGAGTAGTCACTCGTCGGCATCGTCGACCACCACCGCGTGTGGAGGAGGCAGCCGGACGCTGACCATGCACAACACCTCCATGACAATGATTTCAGAATGTTAGGGCTTCCTACTGACCACCAAGCACACTTCTAGCCTCTTCTAACATTATGGGTGGGTTGTTGCTCGAGTCTTTGAATGATGTTAATGCGGTCGCGGACGCAGCACCCTACTATGCTTGTGTATATGACATTACACTACTACCTCCTAATAGTAGATACTACTGACTTTGGATGCTGTCCTCTCTTCAAACCACACATTCTGGATTCATTGCTGTGTAGATGTTAGCCTAAGTTCACATGTAAGCAGCATCCATCGCTCTCAAGTGATTATCACCTGAGCGACATGATATTTTTTCTCATATTGAAAGAGGTAGATTTTGACCCGATTCCCGTGGATATTTTTCTTGTGATGGACAACAAGGAAGAAGGGAGTGAATTATATCAAAAGTGGCCCAATTATCTTTACACAGTCCTTTGAAAAAACATATGTGATCCATAGGCAGATCCAGGGAGGGGTGCGGGTGGCACCATCCCTTTTCCACCAAAATACTTCATTTTCGTAGGGCTTTTGGCATGTCTGCCATCAATCTCCATCAATTGCGCGTACGAAACCCAGGAAATCCCTTAAGTGCCCCCCCCCCTCTTCCAAACCCTGGATCTGCCATTGTGATCTATAAAATCTTGTGCCGTTTGGTGGGTGCATCGCTAGTAAAATCGCTTACGTGTGAACTTAGTCCATACTGCTGCTTGTCAATTTTAGTTGCCTTTTTTCATCCTTTCCTTTTTTTCGTAAGTTTTTGTCTGTTATTTTGGAAAGCATCAAATGCTTAATGTTTTACTTGTGATTTATCAAATAGCAGCTATTTCATTTCTGCGTATACGTATATGTAGATTATAATGAAAGAGCTAATTTTCTAATCACATATGTACTTTATTATAAGTAGAACTGTCTGATAAATCATGTGTAGGAACAATTGTTGTAGTATTTTTGTTCTCTTCATGTTTTTGGACAATACAATTACTCTATTACATCAACAAAGAGGCATTTTATTTCTGTGTAATAGTTCTTGCATGCAACAGTTGTACTCGTTAAACTATATTTCATAATAATCCGCATCACATTGATTTTGATTTTGTAATAGCTATCACAAAAATATGTGTTGAACAAAGAGTAATTCTATGTATAGTGATAGAATATTTGATACACTAACTGTCTGTTGTAAACCTGTTTTTGCACTTTCTGCATATAGCAAACGTAACAAACAATAATGTATTTTGTTATTTCTAGTGACAAGATTATGAGCAATACCTGTCCACGATTGTTATAGTTTATTGAAGATTGGCTTTAACAACAATGTGGGACAAAACATTTCCTCTTAACTAGCATTGTATTCAACAGATAATGATTCACAATCTTGTCACCAGTGTTGAGGTTCGTTGGACCCATATGTACCTCAGAGGGCACAGCAATACACCTTTCAGTGTTCTCGAAACCACCTCTTCTTAATTTATCTGAGACCATTTGATAAAACCCACATTTCAACATATATATTGGTATTTGAAATTTGAATCTTAACTTTGAAATCATTTAAAGAATTGACTTACATGGATTCTTCAGCACATAATAAGATTGTAAATTCATATTATAACATTAATTCTAACTTTTCGCCAAATATAACCGAATTTGAATTCTAATATGCTTTGCAATCGCTGCAATATGTTGTAACATTACATGTATTGCCACAGTACATTATTCTAAACATTTTTGCTCCTTATCTTCAGGTATCATGTGTCTGACGTGCAAATACCCCAAGAAATATGGAGCCGTGGCCCACCCAATGACGCATACGACACTTCAGACCTAAATCACTTCAAGAAGGATATTTTGACATACATGGGAATATATCACTACAAATTCATGTATCATGGATAGTTGGATACCTATATTTATTCTGCATATTAGTCATTCTCAATATGCATCTAGTCATGTCTATGATTTTGCAGTGTGAACTCATATGTAACAGTTACATGTAAGTGTGCAGACTGTGCAGCAAAAAGCTGGATTATCTTTATTTTTGGATTATCTTTATTGTTGTCAAAGTAAAGCTTTGATGAAATATGAACCAGTTTTCTTTCTAATAACGTGGCATCCTGTCACTACAGACAACTGTTTCTGGTTGCACAATGCAGGGATTGCAATACTTCTCTTAAATATAATGGTGAAAATTAATGAAATCAAGTGAAGAATATAAACCACAGGATGTTAAACCCGGATACTGTAAACCAGATAGGAATATGCTTTTGAAATATTATCAGCATGTCCTGGGTTTTTTCTGAGGAGATGGTTTGCTATAGAGCATGGATACCATGGTCATTGTTATATAATGCACATTTTTATTCAAACAGTGCTATGTTAGTGTAAAGGAAGACAGTCTAGGAGATAGCAAAAATAACAAGACCAAGTTTCTAACTTCTGGTGACCAAATTATGAACCTTTACCATAGACATGTACAATGTACATACTTTGAGAGTCAAATAATGAGCGCAAAGCAAAGTGTTATAACAGCATATAGACGGAAAGAAATATTATTTAAAACTTAGCATGCAATTGCAATGTCTTGTCATAGGCAGATCCAGGTTTTTGGAAAAGGGGGGGGCGCACTTAAGGAAAAGGGGGGCCGCACTTTGGGATTTCATGAAAAACCATATTAAAATGAAGTATTTTGGTGGGAAAAGGGGGGGCGTGCGCCCCCTGCGCCGCCCCCGCCCCCCTGGATCTGTCTATGCTCGTGAACAAATATATTGCGCTTTTGACTTGTAATCTAATGTCTTATGATTTTGTGACCAGAAGTAGTGAATTCTTGCTCTTGGTGATTTTGTAATATCCCGCTTGCGTGCCCTGATTGTGATTTTGCCACTGTGATTATGAAACTACACTAGTCACAAAGAGAATATACTAATTAATCCTTAGATGGAATATAGAAGCTAAAAGAGTGTTGTAATAAATTATCATTGAATACAGACGAGTACAGAAATCAGATATTTCATTGATATAAGTCAGATAACTCACTACT
>CM032664.1:20880429-20891098 GCA_019095985.1 Streblospio benedicti | reverse complement strand
ACCAACCCTCTTAAAACCTTTTTGAAAAAAAAACAATTTTTAAAACGAAATTTTATTTTTTGGAAAAAAATTTTTTGTTAAAGGGTTTTTATTTCCTAAAAAGGGTCTTTTTTGGGGGGCCCCCAAGGGAAAATAAAAAACCCCCTAAATGAAAACCCCTTTTTAAAAAAGGGCCCCTCCTTGAATTTGGGTGTGTTTTTTTGGGGAAAAGGGTTCGGGCCGTGATTCTGACAGTTTGAGAATGGTAATTGTAATTTGAACTAACGCCAACCGTCACAAAAGAGTGCCTATGTGCACACACTTAGTGTACACTTCTCACTAAGTGCCCACAGTAATTTACCTCCATTTCACACACCACCAGCTGCCATGGTATCTTCTTTAGTATCTAATATAAAAACAGACGGCACCCTAGGTCTTGTTACATACAGAGACATATAGGGAAACACATACTACCTAGGTGGAAATGCAATTTATGCCATGGAGAGGACAAACTCAAGGCCAGGATGGAGCAGCTTTGGATACCATGGTTGTATGATAAGGTGATACAGTACTTTTATACAAAGCTCAATTAGGGCTACAGATATTCGTGTGTCTTATCACATTTCAAATCACAGATGTGCACACCACGTTTGACCACAATACACCCTAAGATCAACCAAGATGTCTGCATATATAATGGTTTCACATTTTACAGATTTGTTGCCAATGTTTTATTCATATACAACCCACACAAATGCAGCAGTAAACTTACATATTTTAAACCAGTTTTAGATATTACACTCGAGTCTACCCTCTGCTGTATGAGTATGTGCCGTGTAAACTGTAAAAAAAATGAAAAGTCGGCAGTTTGGTGATTTTCCGCACAAACTAACCTGCTGGCTACACCTTGATTATATTTTGCGTCACCAGGTCCATTTTCGAGGCTCTGGTTATATTTTGCGTTAACACAAATCATAACTGGTTATATTTTGCGTTGGTTATATTTTGCGGTCTAACAGCCGTCTTACATTTCAATTATGTAAAGACTTATATATCCTTAATGACTCACACTTTACACTTCTGCCACATGTCCGTGCATAGCAACAAAAGAACCAAGAATCACACAGAAGGAAGGACAAGTGGAGACTTATACCCATGGACTAGTTGCCGTACTGAACAATAGCTATAAGTCAGTCTGTAAGGAGGTGACATTCTGCTGTTTACTTGGACTGGTTAAACACTCATTGTTGGCAACAATGGCTAACAGCCGGGCTAACAGTGAGTGATTGCGTCTAATACGTCACAATGTAACACTCATTGGTGATTTAGTTCTTGTCCTGGTTGTCTGCTGTTGCATTTTTATACCCGTGCTCACCTTTTTTTCAATGTGGTTCAGTTGTTTTTACTTGCGGGCCATCGTCCGATTAATACCTTTGCAAGCTTTCCAGGAACATCTCATCTATTTTACCGGAACTCCAAAACCCCCCATTGAACATGAACCTGATTTCATCCCGATCTGCTTCTCAATATATTGAATATAATCCAATGTTTTTGTTTTGTTTTGTTTTCATTCATTTTTGTTATCGTAATGCTCATTCATTGGGTAGACGACATGGGACATTCTTCAAACACAATATTTCATTGTCTTAGGTCTGAGTCCGGGGTTTCAGTTGTGAATCTTGCAAGTGACAGTGTGTTAGGCTTACTGTTTGTACTTTGGATACAACCAGCTTGAGTGGATTTGGTGGTCATTCTGGCAAAATGGTTTTCTTAGACCTCTACAGTTGAAACTCCAATTAAAACCACCTCTATAAAGAGACCAATTTTCGCGGTCGCAAGCCTGCATAAAGAGACCACTTTAAGAGAGATGGTGCATATTTTCTAATGTAAATCGCCCAGACAGTTGTGGTCTCTTTAACCGTATAAGCACAATATTTTCCAGCTCCCCCACCCCACCCCCACCCACCCGCTCCCCAACTAAAATCAGAACCAATTTTTTTCGGGTGGCCACTATAAATGCCCTCGAGAATTTCTATCTAACCCCAAACCCACCACACCCACCACACCAAACAAAAATCATGTTGAGTTTTGAGTTACCCCCTACCACACACACACACACACACACACACACACCCTATCACCCAACCCCAAGGCCATGAAAAATGACATGGCAGCCGTTGTTAGACCGCAAAATATAACCAGCCGCAAAACATAACCAGTTATGTTTTGTAACGTAACCACACACCCGAAAATGGACTTGGTGACGCACAATATAACCTCTACCGCAACATATAACCACAGCAAATGTGCACTATTTTTAACATACAGTAGAGAGTATTTTTGTTTTACTAGCCTACGAGTGTATCAGATATATTTACTCGAGTCATCCAATGTTTAGTGCTTAGAGTGGTGAGGCTGGGGCATTTGGTTCTGTTTAATGATTATGTCTCTTAGTAAAACATTAAAATGGTGAACATCGTATTCAACAAAAATAGATGAAAAACTAATACTTCTTTAAGATGCATGTGCACATCATAAGTCAACGACACGTTATTTTGCCCGTCATTAATTATTTGTCACAAAGATCGCTTCAATCCAGACTGTCATTAATAATCTTTAACCACCACTCTTCACCTTGTAAGTAAAACGGGAAGTTGTGTCCAAAACGTACTATATACGTCGCGTAACATGTTGAACCAGGCAGTTTTCATATTCTCTAAAGATCTTTTCGGGGCCCCCACTGAATCCAGTCATCCCTAATACTGCGAACCCCTCTATTAAGCCCACTCATTGAATCTTGTGTGTGTGTGGGGGGGGTTCTACCGTGGATGCTGGATGTACTTCACTTCTAACGACCAGCCTATGTGCCATGGTATCTTCTTTAGTATCTAATCTTCTTTGATATAAAAACAGACGGCACCCTAGGTCTTGTTACATACAGAGCATATAGAAACATATACTACCTAGGTGGAAATACGAATTTATGCCAGCAATACGCTTAACTATTTATGATCATATCTATTTGAATTTTGGCGTTAACTATCAAATTTCAACTTCATAGCGGGACTTTTTTAAACAGTTAGCTTTGTAAAGCAAATTAAAAGATTAATATCTTCTTCAAATGACCATATATCCAGCCATATCAATTCAATGTTTTAATGCATAATTTCTGATAAAACAAAATAACTTCAGTGTTCATGAATTAATTTTTGAAAGGATTCGAATTTTATTGCCTACGTCCTTTTAGCTATTGGACACTACGGACACAGGTTAATTGGTATCTACAAAATGCTGAGGGTCAGGAAGGCTTTAAGACTCCTGCTGCATATGTCGGGTTCATAAAGATGAAGAGGTATATCTTATTAAATTATCATTGCAATCACATCATACAACCCAGGTAGCCCATTGATGTTGAGCTTTTAACTGTGTTTACATCAGCCCATGAGTGGCAATTATAAGAGTAGTTTTGGCCTTGTGAGAATATTTTTTATCAAAAGAAATATTAATTTATGATTTAAAATGGAATAGAAGAAGAGAAAATTTTTTATATTACCTACATTGATCAGATATTAATATCTTAAAATGTATGTATTTTTAAAATGAAATGTCGAATTATAACAGCATAAATGGAAAAAAAAAATAGTAGTTTTACTTTGATATATTGGAAAATGTTCTTACAGGTCTCATCAAAAGCATTAAATTGAAAGGGCATACAAAGCCTTTTGCGACCACCACCACCAAAGTTTCCAAAATCTAAATTACTGAAAGATAAAGAAGCACCATTAGTATCTGCAACTGATTGTGTTTTATGGAAACATTAACAGCCTTGATTCTTATGATTCTTCCAATTTCTCACAGAGAACTTCAAACTCTTATAGTAAGTGTGAAAAATGATGAGCCATATAAGAATAGCACTGAAAACAAGTCAGTAAATGTGAAGAATCATACTTCTAGAAAAGGAGCAGAAAATTCAATGTTTCACACTGAAAATACAAGCAAAAACAATATAATTCCTTCAGTAAAGCCAAAATTGCCAACAAAACCAAAGATAATCCAGCAAAGCAATATTGTACAAAGACAAGTTACATGTATATCTAATGAATTGGACGGTAAAGAAATAACATCTGTTAGTGACAAAATGATGAAAAGTTCTGTTTCCCATGAAGGAGATGGTGTTAGTGTGAAGAGTATGAAGAGTTTATTTGAAAATTAAATGTTTGTGTATTAGTATTATTTTTTTTCATGTTGTTTCATTTTATAGCATTTGGTAAAATATATACAAAAATATTAATTGGTATGATAAATTCTTTTTACATGGGTATATTCATAATAAGTGCTACATGTTAAATTGTTTTCTATTTTAATAATTGTCTTTCCTTACCACGGAGTTTATAAAAAATGTGATAATATTCTAGTCAGCTGTATTTTAAACTCTTTCTATTTTTATTTCCAATCACCATTGTTTTACACAGGAAGAAACAAGTTACAATATAATGAAATAGCTTTAGTGAATTTATTTAATATTATTTTTAATGTACTGTATATTTATGTATATCTTACACTTAGTGAATATGGATGCAAGTCCAAAATAAATGTATCCTTATCCTTATATATATTTTTTGTCTTTATTTTGATTTGTTTGTTTGCGTGAAAAACGCAAAATAAATGCTACATGCTTTTTCTAGAGTACTGGCATTGCATATACATGTAATTGTTTTTATTATATTATATCTTTATATAATACATTTATTGTTTGAAAATGACAGGAATAGGCGAAAATATTTACAAATAAAATGAAATTTTTAACAACAGAATGCTGGTTCTTATAGACTTATAGTGTTGAATTAGAAAAGGTACTAAATGTCTGTATATTTGCATCGCTTCAGCAGCTGAAGCGAAAAGCATAGTGTTCATTTAAGTTTCTAACTATGTATGTACATGTATGTATGTATCTCTGTCGGACAAGCTTGTAAAAACAATTATTTTACAGATGAACAGATTTAAGATTCACGAAATATGGTATGCAGCATGTCGTCGCATTTTCTTTTATTCTTTCTTCTATTTCTCCAGTTTGGAACTAATATTTTGAAATTTGAATTTGAGACGGATACTGATGGTATTGAAACATGTCGAAAGAGTAAATAGAGTAAATAAAAAAAAATATATAAAGCATTTGTACCAACATAGACTTAATTTAGACTGCATTAGAGCAGCAGAAATAGAAGAAAGAATAAAAGAAAACATGTGAATATGCATTTTTAATATAGATTGTTAAAAAAAGCACTGCGATTTCTTGTTCACAATACATGCAATGTAAAGCATATAGCATACAAATAAAACATCAATAAACAATACATGGTTTATGGTGTTACTTTTATTAAAATATTTATATTAATATTTCTATAAGATGCATATAATTTGGCTGATAGGTTATCAATAAATACTCTAAAATGTATAGAAATTTATAGAGTTCTTTATATCAAAATTTATGTAATACAATCATGAAACAATAAAAAACGAGAATATTCATATACACGGGCTTTTGTATTGTTAGAAGGTGGGGAATGGGGGGGGGGGGTATATATACTAATTTGCTTCTATATATATATATAGTTTTGTTTTTCCTACAAATGATATATATATATATATATATATATATATATATATATATATATATATATATATATATATATATATATATATAAATATATATATACGCATATATATATACGTTATATATATACGCATATATATATATATATATATATATATATATATATATATATATATATATATATATATATATATAACATATATATATATATATATATATATATATATATATATATATATATATATATATCTCAACCCCACCTAACAAATGCTGCCCCCATGATATTATACAAACTTGATAGATTTTAAGGTTACAATGCTATCTACGAATAAAATACATTGCTTTGTTTAGAAAAGCAAAAACAGGATAATGACACAGTATCATAAAATTACAACAAATAACATATTCAGCAGACTACCTTATACATTCAACATAATACAAATAAAAATAATGCAAAATAAGTTAAATAAATAAGCAACAATATACAGGCCAATGCCATAAGCCCAGGAGCAAAAACTTGATTTAATGAAGGAGAGGCAGACTATTGAACCTTTCGGCACCCAATTTGGGTTCAACTAGCCTGGATTTATAGCACTGACCCACATATTCAAAATGTATTATGTAAAAAGCAAAAAAATTCCATGGACGGAAATATCACCTAGTAACAAGTGGCAAACACACCCATAATACTTTCAAATTACATCACTGATAGGAATGATTCAGAATATAAATATTGAAACTTTAGCATCTAGCTCATGTTAAATAGGTATTGCACATATGAGCTAATATACATGTACAATACTTCTTAAGATTATTTTCTTCTGATCAGCCATAAATATTTAACGCCCATAGTAGTAATACACTGGCTTCAAAAATACATAACAATAAAATTTTGACTGAAACTAACACAATGAATTATACATGTGAAAAAGCTTTCTTGTACAATTGTACATGTTTTTTCAAATCATGGTTTTTAAATAGAATTCATACACAAATTTTACATGACTGATACAAAATAAAAACAACTGAACACTTAACACTTTAATTTAATCTCGATTCTACTATAAGAAGTGGCGTAAAAGTTGGTCCACCAGACTATCCTGATGATATCCGAAACAAAATTTGTCCAATTTTTTCTACCCTGCACCACAACACTTCACCAAAATCAAACGCTTCAGCACCGATTTACAAGGACACAACTTAATCTTATAACATCTATCAAATATCGTGAAAAGAGAGGTTCTCTTCTATCACTCATAATCTATGCACTAAAGGTTCTCATTATTGTTTCTACATAATCTGATGGTACATTTGACTGAATCACAGCAGTTCACTTCTATTATTGCTTGAATTGAATAACAAGCAAAAACAGGCAAAACTTTCATTTTGCTTCAAACAATCTATATTGTTTAATTCTTTCAAAATTTTGTATAATGATCAGAGGTATTTCGTTGTACATGTATTTACGCATCCATTGCTGTTATGTATTTTTCTAGATCTTCCACTCCTTTTGATGCTTGACCCTGAGGAACTTGTGTTGCAACAATGTGGAATTCATGTGAAGGAATACTTGTTAGATCAAACGCTTCCTCAATATCTTCTACACTTTTAGCACCTACCAGATCCTGTAAAGATTACATCTTTAAGACACGAATATGATACGGTGTACTTAAAAACTAAAGAAATATCCTCCTGCTACTTTGTTATACCTACTTTGTTCCCAGATAAAGCTATGTTTAGCGTTATCATTCCTGTGTTAGAGAACAAAAAGGGCCTCCTTACTGATAAGAATAATTACAGGCCGGTGGCTCTTACCTCAGTTTTTTTAAAAATTATTGAATCGGTGATATTAGATAAATTTGTACATAAGCTTCAATCAAGTGACTACCAGTTTGGTTTTAAGAAGAAGCACGGATCCGATATGGCTATTTTCTCTAAAACAAGTTATTGAATACTACAACCTAAGATCTTCGCCAGTATATGTTTGTTTTTTAGACGCTTCTAAGGCATTTGATCGTTTGAATTATTGGATTCTTTTTAGGAAACTGTTAGACAGAGGTATACCAAATATTTTCATAAGATTTTTTTGCTATTGGTAATTCCATCAACAGTTATGGGTGAAATGGGGTTGCTCTCAGTCGGAGAAGTTCACAACTGTGAATGGAGTCCGGCAGGGAGGAATCATTTCTCCTATATTCTTTAATGTTTCTTTTTTTTAATGTTCTGTGAGATATAATTTTTTTTAGGAAACATTTAGATTTATAATGTAAAAATAAAGTAATAAAGAAAAGCAATACTGTTTAAATGAATTCATATGCTACTATACTTATTAAGTAGAGTTTCGACAACACATTTTGCATATTACATTTCATACTTGAAACTCTTTTCGTTCGTAATATTTGGTGATTTCTGTTTCTCATCTCACTCTTAATATACCAGCAAAATATGTACCGGTATGTTGACGATGAAACTTTTAGTTTACTCACAACTACAAAGTCTGTTTTACTTTTCCACATCATATTGATGTTCACACTTTAAACATGCAAAAACTGACAAACAATTTGAAAATTCATTGAGTTTGACAAAAATTACAGTTATAAATTACTATTTCAGTTTCAAAACTAACAATATTATTTGTAAAAATGATAGTACCATGGATAATTTCAGGATGTATTGACTTGTTTCATGTTATTAATTTTGCTAATGTATCTTACCTGTTTGTTTGCAACTAGCACAACTGGAAGTTGTTGAAGTTTTTCATCTTGCAAAACACGTGTCAGCTCACTTCGAGCTTCACCAAACCTAAGAAATAAAAAATAAACGAGAGAAAGTACAAAATAATTCAAATGTAGATTATATCATTAATGGCATAACATTTTCTAGCTTTATACATGTAGTTATTTCAAGTGTACTTGAACCATACGAAGTAGGCCTACCACAACCAACAAGGCTAAATTGACTAATCACTTTAATGGCACACAACAATAATATTGAACGCTCAAATAGAAGTAAAGTTTCATTTTTTGCACACTTGACTTTCCAAATGTAAACGTTCTAATAGTAACAAGTGTACATTAATTTATCATTAAATAATACCTATCAGAAGCTGTAGAATCCAACACGAAGACTAGTAAAGTTGTGTCTGCAAAAAAGTTGCTCCAATACTGTCGGACATTTTCTTGACCACCCACTACAGTAAGACAATAATGAATTAGAAAATTTATGAGCCTAATATATTACTTATCAATCCCATTCTGCTTTTTCATTAGAATAAAATCTAATTTTCAAAATATGCATGTTACTTCACTCACAAGGGAAAATATTAATTTTTTAATGATTTTTACACAAAGATAAATGAAAATCTTGGAGTACAATCAATGAAGACTCAGACTGAAACCTGTCAGTTGGGATGGCAGATGACAGAGATATATGCACTTGGAGAGAAAAATTGTGGGCAGCCATAAGCCAGTCCAACTGCTTTATGGGTAAAATATGGACTTATAAAAACAATTGATGATACAAATCTTTTAACTTATCAAAATAATAGAAAATACGGAACACAAATGAATGCTTACATTCCCAAACATAGAGAGTTGTATTATCCGTTTGAACATTTATGACGTTGAAGCCTGTGGTAGGTGAAGGTGTCTCTTCAATGTCTTGTTTACCTAACACCATAAGCAGACTTGATTTTCCTGCTCCATCCAGTCCCAATACCAAAACTTTTTTCTCCACAACAGGTAAGCTCTCATCAGAAACCTAAAATGATGATAAATGCCATTAATATAAAGCCCAGTTTACACTGCTAAGACTTCCTTCAAACAGTATACGACAAGACTTTTTGTCTGACAACGTCGTTGTGGTGTAGACGCATTTAAAACCAAGATTCCACGATTTCCCGTCTCGTCTCAAGCCGATAGATATAGATATAGATATAACATTCCTTACAACTATGCATACTTATATACAATAGTGAATACTTAAAGATTCATCAACTATTTTCTTTTTGTGTTTACTGACAAGTATTGGGAGTTGGGCATGGGGTATCAGTAACATGGGTCTTACCAAGTCAAATTTTGAATAATTTTTACCAGTTCCCCCACCAGATGGTTTGAGGGGTGCATGTATTCTGAGCGATATCAGTGGCAAATCCAAGATTTAGTGAATGGGGCAGCCTGTGCAAAAAAACCACACACTCCCTGAGGACCACCTGGTACATGACAAGGTAAAATGAAAAATTGACATGATGGATGGGCCTTGGCTCCAAATTTGATCTGCAAATGCATTTGCAAAAACAGACCCCGCCTTCCCGGAAATTCTACATCTACATATTACAGGCCTTTAAAAGGCCTGTAATCCTTTTGCGCAACTATTTCATATGTCACCCAGCTGATAACCACAATACACAACCTGATTGCATACAGAGACAATAACACTCAAGTACATGATGATGCAATCGTACTTGACTTCTACAAAGCTTTTGACACTACACCTAACAACAGACTTTTCCTTAAGTTACGCCACTACACAATTATTCAACAGCTGAACTAATGGATAGTTTAGACCGTCTCTCTTGGAAGAGTCAAGAGTAAAGAGCTGTGGTGGATGGAGTGCACTCGGGACAGCCGCCACGTCGACTCTGGAGTTCCCTAAAGGCATGGCGCTCAGCCCATTTCTCTTCCTTGCATACATCAATAACCTCTTTTCTGCCATTCAGTCTAAGTGCAGACTTTTCGCATACCACTGCCTAATTTACTGTCCAATTAGATTGATTCAAGACCAATTGATACTCCAGGGTGACCTCAATAATCTAACTGGTCAGCTGAAGACTGGGTCATGTGCTTCAACAAATCTAAATATCAGCTTCTTTGTATCATTCAGCAGGTCTAAGAATTAAACCACTGTAGACATTCTCCACGATTGGTGATCAGATATTAGAATAGGCATCTGCTTCAAAGTAGCTTGGTGTTCTCATCACTACCCAATTGAAGTGGGAGGGATTCCCACATTAACAAGGTACCTAATTGATGCAAGAGAATCATTGGATTCCAAAGACGCAATTTGACTCCATTCTCG
>CM032664.1:20822166-20880329 GCA_019095985.1 Streblospio benedicti | reverse complement strand
AGTGCTCTAATTCACAAACCTATTCATCTTTTACATATCAATCATTACAAAAAAATATACACATCTAGACATCATCTGGTTAATACTGCCAACACTACCAAGCTTCATGAAGAGCAAAGACAATTGTGCAAAATCTAAAGAACGCAAACAGGACCCAATAGAAGGTAACTATTACATCCTAAACTTACATTCTCATAAGCTACTGGTGACCTAGTTTTCAACAGTATTTCATAGAAACCAGAAATAAATGTGTCAAATTGTTCCTATATTTTTCACTACATTATAATATAACTGAAACAACAAGCTAGTAGCCTATAGGAAACTTAAATCCAAAATAGATAAAAACGTTTGAGTACTGTTTAATATTCACACGCTGTTCTTTTTAAAAGTTGCCAGATCTCAATTTCAAAGAGTTGACGAATATGTAAAAAAGCTTTAATGGATTATAAAAGTGGAAATCAAGGAAGGTACTTCTGGATAACATGTCAACAAATCTTGTCTATGTTCTTTTTTAAAAGTACACACATCTACTTATAATGTGGTAAGTTGGGAACCATACACCCCCCTTACATTGTATTACGGTATATAGTATCCACAATTGGAGTCATGATCTGTTTACATGTGTTTGGAATATCATTATTTAGAGTATCATCTTTCTCTTTCAGATCACCAAACAACAAAAATAGTGTCTTCGAAGATGGTTCTTGCTTATCATCTCATCATTTATCTTCTTATTGTATTGTGTATTTGTACAGTTCCATCAAATGGAGTGTGTCTTGTTTTCTGTGTAATATATTCCTTTAAGAATGAAATGAGAAAATAAATAACTGAAAGAAATTTGTATACTTCAGTCTTTGCATCAACATTTTGCATGTGAAAAGTTATAATATCCAGTTAACTTCTAGGAACTCAGACAGTACCCACATATGATTACATGCAACCCAAAGACTCATTCTCAGAGCTCTAAATCAAAATAATTTCTAAGTGGTAGGTTGCAATATCCTGCTCGATGAATTGTACATTTTACAAACATCCAACTACTTCTACCTCACCCCAAAATGGGTTTGTAGGATGCAAAATCACATGTCCTTTTCCAATGTGTACTTTCCATATGCCCTTGTACACTTGTCTGCTCGCAATGCCAAAATCATTGAGTCAGTATGTAAGGTAATATAATGAACCCTTAGTAAGTTTTTTTACTAGCAGAAATATGTGCCATCCTTAAAGTTTTTAGGACTAGACCCTAAATCATGGAATATTTTCCTGTGATGTCACAACTTAAATTACCCATAGTGCTTCACTCCTCTACTGATGATGTCATAATCGAACAACCAATGAAAATGGTCATATTTTTCTGGTGGTGATGTCATATGTCATTATCCAATGAGAATACAGAGAAAAAGTCACATGCTTTATAAGCTACATGGTAACCCAACAGTACATGATTTACCTAATTGTAGTTCATATTGTTGAGACTTATTGACGAAATGGAAAGGCAGACAATGTGTCTATATTTATAGCCACATGATCTGTGTGATACATAGTGACCAAACAGCAGTTTACATTCCTGAAAAAAAAATGGAGAAACAGAGAATACTTTTAAGAGTATTCATATTTGTAGCCTTTATGGCTTTGGTATTTCATGAAGCACCATTTGTAAAGGCTTCTATGGAAACAAATTGTGAAAGAAAATTTTTGGATGATCTCTTCATAAGTATTGGTTGGAAAAGTCCATGTGATTATCACATATTAAAATACCATTACATGGCAAAATACATAAGTAAGATTATTTCCATATTTCAAAATTCTATTCTATATTGACAATTCTAAAAATTGATGTATAGTAGAATTCTTTCACAGAATGCATTATATTTTCAACTTCTTCAAGACGTTTTATTAGATTTTGTTTTCATCTTAAGGTTTTTGACCGTCAAATGAGAACAAAAATTCATTTTTATCATCCTAATCATAATTTCTTGGTTTGAATTTCAGAAGAAAACAAATATTGCCTTATTGGAGCTGCTATGATAATTTACGTGATGTACGCAGTCTCATATATTATACCACTATATCGTAAGTATCCATTTCATAGTACATATGTTTTTGAAGTTGTAATGTACACGATTATGATAAAAACACAATTTCATAAACGTTGGTACCTAGATCACTGCACAGATTCGTGTGTACAGTCAGCTCGTGTGTTCTATTTAATACACTTCTTCACACTACTTTAGTCTTAATAAAACTACAGTGTACTTATAATCAAAGAAATCTGATAAATGATGACACCAGGTGTGCAAAAATACATGTCGGCAAAATATTGTTTATACAACATTACTTTAGCTGCGTGAAAGACAAAATGACTGCACACAAATTGGCTGTGCAATCCTCTAATTCACAAAACTATCTTTTACATATTAATCATTTAAACAAATTATACATCTAGCCATCAACTGGTTAATATTGCCAACACTACCAAGCTTCGTGAAGAGAAAAAACAATTGTGTAAAACCTAAAGAATGCAAACAGGACCCAATAAAAGGTAACTATTATATCCTAAACTTACATTCTCATAAGTTACTGGTGACCTAATTTTCAACAGTATTTCATAGAAACCAGAAATAAATGTGTCAAATTGTTCCTATATTTCACTACATTATAATATAACGACAACAAGCTAGTAGCCTATAGGAAACTTAAACCAAAATAGATAAAAACATTTGAGTACTGTTTAATATTCACAAGCTTTTCTTTCAAAAGTTGCCAGATGTCAAAGAGCTGACGAATTTGTTAAAGATTTAATCAAAAGTGGAATACAAGGAAGGCACTTCTGGATAGAGTGCAACGATCCTCCTTTTAAAAGTACACACATCTACTTACAGATATAATGTGGTAAGTTGGGAACCATGCCCCCTAACATTGTATTACGGTATATAGTATCCACAATTGGAGTCATGATTTGTTTACATGTGTTTGGAATATCATTATTTAGAGTATCATCTTTCTCTTTCAGATCACCAAACAACAAAAATAGTGTCTTCGAAGATGGTTCTTGCTTATCATCTCATCATTTATCTTCTTATTGTATTGTGTATTTGTAAAGTTCCATCAAATGGAGTGCGTCTTGTTTTCTGTGTAATATATTCCTTTAAAAATGAAATGAGAAAATAAATAACTGAAAGAAATTTGTATACTTCAGTCTTTGCATCAACATTTTGCAACATTAGGTTTTTGTGAAAAGTTACAATATCCAGGTAACTTCTAGGAACTCAGACAGTACCCACATGTGATCACGTGCAACCCAAAGACTCATTCTCAGAGCTCTAAATCAAAATAATTTCTAAGTGGTAGGTTGCAATATCGGGTATTTTGGGTCGGAAATCTGTATTAATACCCGACATATCTGTACTACTTGGCAGCCCTGGAAATTGTACATTTTACATACTGTGGTACAACGAGGAGAGAGGCTTGTGTTCTTTATTGTACAAAGGCTCAGAGCATACATTTGTAGCTCTGCAGTTGGCTTTATAGCGATTACAGTGATCAGACTACTGTGTTTGGTGTCGTAACCTAGTCAAACCACTGGACTTATTCCATGTCCCAGCAACCTCCACCCCCCCACCCCCCTTCACTGATTGGTTTTATTAATAAAATCAATTATTAATGTAATTATAAAGTCAAAGGAAATTGAGGGCTTTGAAAAAGTGGGAATTTCGTGAACCAAACACAGCAGTAATAATATAATCTGTGATTGCAAGTAATAAAATATATGAAATCAAATAACATTTTTTAACAACATTATAGAATGAATTGAAAATCATACATATAAATCACTACAGAAATATTAAAAATGTCATGTATGAATATAAAAGTAAAAGTGTAATAATGAAATAAAATACATAGAAAGTGAATGTTAAACCTCGTGCCGTTGCACCTGACAATTTTAACCCTATATGCAACCTGTACATATCAAATCACATCTATCAGATACAACATCATAAATTTAAATAATGAATTTTCATAATATATTGTCAGTAAGAGTTCTTTGGCGTAGAAGGCACACGTAAATTTGTTGACTCTTGACTCGTGCCGATCCAGAATGTAGCAAATTCCTCTCCGATGTTGGTCGGTAGTGTCAGTAGTGCATGATCTTAAGCTCACCGTAGATGTGTGCGGTTTGATGTTCCGGCTCTGCGACCCTGGGATATGGCGTGGATAGGGCCCAGCCGGTGTTGTGATAGTGGAACCATTGAATATTCTTTATGGCTCCAAAGTGTTGTATCATCATAGGAGGCCCGTGGGTTGTTGCCGCGTTGTCCTTGTTGCTTGCAGCTGTGGAAGACGTATTCTGTGTTGCATCCATTTGCAGATAAACTATCATTAGTTTTCGCCATGAAATGTATAATTTTCAGGCAGAGGGATCACAATTTGAGAGATGAACATACGTAAAACATTACTTGTGCAACTTTCTTCTCTATAGCAAAAATTCAGTTGCACCTTCCCGTTGGATCTAATTTCTTCATTATCCTCTGTCAGAGGCGTGATGGCGTCCCTGACACACTTACAGTGTCCAGTCCACCCTATATCCGCCAGCGCCATGTTGCAGAGTCAGCGAGAGGATATGCGTTGAATCAACTGTCAACCATCAGTTTTAACCAACTAGCGGTGGACCTGAACCCTAAACACAGGACCGCTAAATCCATCACACGATACATTGAAAAGGAACATTAAAAAACAATGTTTATTCAGAACCCATTGCTCAATGCTTTTTACTGTACAGGGAAAATGTCAATGACAAGGAAAAGTGTCTGAAAGCGTGGTATCAAATTAGGTTCAGTCATGTCCTGTGGCAAACGATTTAATTTTGGGAATTTCAACATCCAATTTACCGGCACGAGTTTGATATGAAAAATCATCGATACTAAATGTAGTGTTTTTTTATTTTTTCACTTATTATAGATATGTTGGACCAAAGTTCATATGCAATAACAATTAAATAGCAGAGATTAATGTTATTCAAAAAATATATTTAGTTTTTTATACTTTAAAAGGACATATTTTCATGAAGGGAAAATACGTGCTGGTAGCGGGATAATTTGACAACCCTGGTCACAAGTTTTAGGGCATTCAATCAAGAGCATCCAAGTTACTAAATGTGTTGATTATAGTAGCATGAAACGCACGGTTGGGGTCCAGTGGTTTCAAAGTTATGGCAATAATGCATATACGAAACGAACATCCATGTTTCCCCACCCACCACCCTTTCCAAAAAATATGGTTCTACAGAAAATTTGTATGTCTTAAATTCTCTGCACATGAACCGTGACTATGGGTTTAAAAACATTGTTACTTGATGGACGTTTACCAGAAGCTGATGGTATGGTTACATCAGGTTTATTCATACGACCTGTGCCATCATGTGCTTCCTGTGACCACACCTAAATTGGATACAATGATAATAGGTGCTGTGATAAATTTTATTGTTTTTAAAATGATTTTAAAATACGTATGAGTAGAATCTTTTTTTATACCTACTGTGTACTGAAGGGTAAATCTCTTGAATTTGTTCATGAGCACAACTATCTTGGTGTTCTTCTAACGTGTAATTCTAAGTATGTCGGTGAGGATCTTAGACAGGTTAAAGCATAGTACACCATAGGCAACAGGTTCGTTAGAAAATTCAAACACTGTCAGATAATATAAAGCAATGTTTATTCAGAAACTATTGCTCAAGTGTATGTTGTTCACAGCTTTGGTATAATTACAGACAAGAATATTTTTTAAAAAGTGCTTATTGGCTAACAATGCCATTTATGGAAAACTGTTTAGTATCCAGTGTGGTGAGAGTATGTCACAACTATATGATCAAAACAACATAGACTCTTTTAATATGGTAACTCGCAAACATTTTTTTTTCCTTCATGAAAAGACTCCATACTTCTGACAATCTAATATTAGCTGTAATTGTTCAGAGTAGTTTCCATTTGTATAATTCACATTTATCAAAGAGATGGAAGAAATTTTAAAATAAATATGACGGTGATTTTATGTACATGTCAGACAGTTTCCATTTTATTTTATCTGTTTGTATGAAACACACTACACCTAACATGACTTTTACTTAAATGCAAAAGAAACATGACAACACCATTGGAACTCCCCCTTTGATCCAGATCTAAATACCACACCAAATTTAAATATCTAATGACCACACCAGATCTACATGAGAAAAGTAAATTTTCCTTATAATTTGTACATTCAAGAAACAAACGCCGTTTATCAAAGAGATGAAAAGCTTGGCCCACTGCACCGAGTCAATTCCACATTTTTTAAATTTTACCTAAATATAAAATGCACAGAATGGCATTAAAAGATGGAAGAATTTTATGTACATCTTTGTGACAACAATTTTTTATTTCTTTATCTGTTTAACTTTAGAATAATAATTGCTTTGATTAATACAACAGTAGTTCGCAGAGATTAATGAGCCTAAGAAGAAGCCCCTTTGACATTTGAATATGAATGTTTTTGTCCCTTAGGGGTGACAGTTTTTGGTCTACATATGTATTTCTAAAAGGACAGATTTTCATGTCATGGGAAGAGTGCTTGAAGTGTTGGCTATGAACGGGATAATTAGGACTCGACAACCCTGGTCTATGAAAGCATATGTTTTGCAGCCTCTGTCCTTGCGCTTCCCTTGATGTAAAGCATGTACCGCAATGCAAGAGACACTTCAAGTTCACCTAAAATGTGTTAATTATAGAACTCTCAACCATTGAAACCCATAGGTCACGGGGTCCAACACCCTCGTCCCGCCTTACCCCGAACGAAATATATCATGTTCATGTGGTTTTGGGTCGCATGTACGAAACGCATGAGATGCCTTACGTTCACTCCCCACCCACCACCCTTTCCAGAAAATCTGGATCTACCAGTGAAAATCTGATGCCTAAACATAGTTCTTGTCACAGTCATCGTCGTTTTGCTGCTGTTTTTGCTGTTGATTTTGTTATTGTTTTGTGGCCGTTATTTGAGTTGGCGTTTACCAGAAACTAGAGCTGGTCCATGTGTGACATTGTGTGTGTGCGTGCGTGCGTGCGTGCGTGTCTGTATGAGTGTCCTCCTGTGCCAGTAATAAGTATGTGGAATACAATGACAGTAAGGTCCACATTTGCTGTGATATGTAATTCTATTTGACTTAATTCACACCGATTATTAAAATGACATATTTAATATCATAATAGAATCTAAGGAACATTACATTGCGTAACAAAGAAAAAAGAATGTAAACAACATTTTACTTGCTGCTGGTAAATTATTTTTCTTGTGAGAAAACATGATTTACAGTTTCCCTTCATGGTTTCAACGGCCTGTCAAACATATGAAATTGGCCATAAATTGTATGGCCTGATTTACATACGGTTCTTAATATTCCATGAATTTCAAACAATGGTAAATGGGTAAATATATTTTAGTCCAACGTACAAATACAGTAGAACCTCCAATTAACACCACCGTTCTATTGAGACCATCTCTCTATGATACAAAATTTTTCATCGTCCCAATTCTACATAGAGAGATCCACCATACACAGCGAGTGCCTCTCTATTGACACCTCATGAGGTTAGCCATGTGGAGAATTTAATTAACAGGTTCCACTGTATAAACATCATAGTCCACAAGGTGCAAACATAGTTCATAGTCGTAGCATCAGTCAGACTGTGTCCGGGTCGTCCGCCCGCGAGATGACCATTGAGTGACCATCAGCGCACTCTCTCCGCAGTGACCCGCAGAACTGCAGCCACACATCCACCATGGCGCCTTCTGCGTCCAGCTTAGATCGCAGCTTGACCTGTGGCAATTAGCTATGTTGTCAACACGACATTAACTTCATGATGTTATGTTATGGGGTAATTGAGATTAAAAGAGCTTTGTGCGATCCAGTTAGGCAATAGAACACTTTGGATATACTTTTGATGTGAGGCATTTATGCCCACAAGATCCAACATGACCACGCCTAATCTAACATGACCCACCAGATCTAACATGACCTCACTAGATGAACATGACCACACTTCACCTAACATGACCACACCAAATCTAACATGACCGCACAAGATGTAACATAACAACACCAGATCTAATACCACTACGCCCGATCTAACATGATCACCCCAGATCTAACATAACCACACCAAATCTAACATGACCACACCAGATCTAGCATGACCACACCAGATCTAACATGATCCCACTGGAAGTAACATTAACCCACCAGATTAACATGACCCCCTACCACCCACTCGCTCTCTCTCCTTCCTCCCCACCCAATCTCAACCCTCCACCCCACCCGCCTCTCCCCCCACCCCGCCTCCACTAGCCCCACTGACCGCGTGGCTGTGACCGTTGGCCGTGCTCGTGTCAATCCAGTCCGTGATGGAGCCCGCCTCAAGCTTGGCCCACTGCACCGAGTCCACCTCAATCTGCATCCACAGACACGGTACAGACAGATGGAATAAACAGAGGTGGTAAAAATACTACTTAACATAACAGTGATGGTACATGTATATAGGATGTGGTCAAATACTGGATGTAATAGGGAAACCAGTTTCCATAAAATATTGATGTTGTACAAAGTTTTGAGAATATTCATTAATTTAGCTATTGCATGGTAAGAAAGAATGGTATAGAAGAACTACTTCTGGTGTAATGTGATGATCCCGGGTAATGATCCTCTTGTAACTTAATCATGCTATATATCTATGCATTCTTTAAGACACAGGTGTTTGATGATGTGTATGACGCCGTTTATATTGTTAGTGCAATTGTTGCGCATAAACATCTATCTTTCAATGAAAAAGCTACGACAACAAAATCTAAAACCAGTATTACCATGTGCACATGGGAGCCAGTCTCAGCAGAAGACGGTGACGTCATGAATATTTGCGTAGTTGTGTCTGGCAGAACTGATGCGTCATTGTTCATCACAAACTGGTACTTAGAGGGATCTAGGACTATGTCTGTCAGGGCTGCCAATTCTTTCATGACCATGCTTCCTAGAAAATTATATTACTTTACAGCTGGCTTTTATTCTATGTTTTGTGACGGATTAGATGGGACATAAAGATAGATTTATGACGAGAAGGAGCAATAGCAAAAGCTCGTGTAATCGAGTTATTAGTAAATTAGGACAGTTTATTACAATTAATGCACTTGCACGCATTAGCTCATGCTCGTATGAATAGGATAGTGCTCATATTCACGTCATAAACTATTATTGCGACAAATATTCAGATGCAACCCTCCCCCCCCCCCCAGCCCCCCCAAATCTCTTTCATTTACCGTGGGTGACTTATTAAATTTGCACACCTGCGTGATCTATATGATTATCGTTTGAAGTCCCAGCCGTACAAATACTAATGTTCATCCTCTATTTTTGTGAGGTTGACGATAAGAAATGCATAGTATTCGTAGACACGAATAGCTTAACAATAGCTACATGCATAATACTATGACTAGCTAAGTTTCAATATTCGAGACTGTTTAATCCTAGTACTACAGCTTGATGAGAATTCCCTCGCCCTACATTTATGATAATGCCAAATAAGATGTAATGTATAGTAAAGTTGATACAATGTATATTAATGAATATATGATATATTGTCACTAGTGAGAGATTTGATACGTATTGTCATAGACAGAGCATGCTGTTACGTATGAGGGAAGTTCAGTTGTCCTGGATCTTATTGGCAAATAGTTACATGGTAATGGTAAACAGGATAATTAGTTCAATAATTACTTCATCTTGCCATAGCAAGGTATCATCTATCAAATTTTATAGATAGTGGTCTGGTGACCACCTTCTCAGGGAAGATGTAATTAACTTTAGCTTTCTATAGCCTCTCCTATATTGATCACACTGATGACGTCATGGGTCGTCACTGTCTTTCTGCACATGCGCACGGGAAAGACCAATGACGTCATCATCGTGAACAATATAGGAGAGCCTATCGAAGAAAGCTCAAGTAAACATTGAACTAATTATCCGGTTTAACATTAAAATGTATATATTTGTCATTTTGTTATTCGTTTTGTTATTCATTAAATAAATGCTTGCAAGTCTTCATTGTGGCAGTCCGATTACAAACAGGACCTACCTTCTCCGTGCAGTGGCATGATGGGATACCTCTGCCTGACGTGGCCCACTCCGTCAATGTTGATGTGGATCTTATGACCGCTTGCTCTAACCTGGTGTGAAAAAATATTACAAAAAGGTGGTCCACGGGCAGCTTTCTTTTTCTTTCCTTTTTTTTTTTTTTTTTTTTTTAGTGGGGGGCGCGGGGACACAGTTAATAGATTTCATGGATTCCGTATGTGCGATTGATGGCAGACATGCAAAAAACATTAAAATGAACTTGTACTTTAGTGGAAAAAAGAGGGGCTCGCGCCCTGCGCCTCACCCACCCGTGGATCTGTCTATGCATGGTGATCGGAACATTCACACAACCAGGCCCCCTTTGTAACCCATCTGCGCGTATGCTTGACTTTGCATTATGTGCACATGTGTACGGATGTTATGTATACATGCTCGCGTCCTAGGCTACATGACCAACTCGTCAAAGACCCGGATCTGCGATTGAACAGGCCTAGTTGAAATATCACTTGTCTTTGAGTTAAGCCACAGAAAAACAGTCGATCAACTCTTCTTGTACTCCATGCAAACAAAGTAAATGCCCCAACGATAAAACGAATGCAATATGTAACTAACCCTTTAGGAATAATATAAAAACCAATCAAATCTACCTAGAGCAAATGCGACAGTTTTCCACACATTAACTGCATACGTCTAATCACGGATTTTTTTTTTTTTTTTTTTTTTTTTTTTTTGAAAATTAGTAAGTTTGCAACCTCTTGGCATAAAGCTCTCTTAAGCTGTCTAAAAACTTGCATAAAGGCTGAAAGCAACTACAAGGGAAAATATGAGAAAGGCGAAATTTATAACAACCTTCTGTGGAATTCCTTTTGGATCTAGGACGTAGATATCTCCCCCGGCAGTGTCAGCAGTATCCTCGACACCGTTGTCATTGAAGAACTCGGCGGGGGTCCAGAAGAAGTTGGCTTCACTGGTTCCATCCAGGGCCGTCTCGGGGGTCAGTCCGTTCTTCCCTCCGGCGGTTGGGACTTGGTTGGAATCTTTAAAAAAGTATTTTATTACATTATGTTTGTTTGTTTTGTTTTTTCATTTGGAACAACAAAGGCACCAGCTTCTGTGTTTGTGGTAAATAGACTAAGGAAGTTGACGTTATTTTGTTTAAGAAGCTCGCCCATTAGAATAATCTATATGGATAAGGCGATGCCTTTGGAAGCGACCGCTTATGATTTAGTAGCGCAGGTCTCGAGATTGCATTGTTTTTTAGTAGATCTGAATAAACCTGGTCTGGCATTTAAGTGGTCTGAGCCCTAATGTGGAACTCTAGATCATGTGCGAGAGCTCCCAAATTCAACAGATTCAAATGGTGGCCCCCGCAAATGTTACTTCCTTAGTTACTTCTTCAAAAATGATTTGAAACTGAACATTTCATGGTTCTTACAAACAGTGTATGCACATGTTTATATATCATACTATGAAATTAGTGCAGGTAGATACTTGAATTCGGCGAAAAGGTCAGAAAACGATCGTAGCTAAAAGTGAGAATTCTAGCGATTCAAATATTTGACATTGATCTGACGGTGTATAGAATGGTTTTTATCCATAACACTTTCTGTGGCGGATTCTAAATGACAGACACTTTGCTTGAGCGAGAAAAAGGTTAATTACTTAGTTTATCACCTATTTATTTGAATATTCAATATCTTTCTATACACTTCAATTCAAAAGAAACAAAAAAATACTTTGGTTTGGAACCCCTTCAAAATAATTACCATCACATTCACAGTGACAAAATCAGTATTTTAGGGCTGCCGAAATTTTATACTATAAGATTCACCCAATTACCAATATTCAGAAATAGTGAATTACCATGGAATTTAAAGTTATATGGATTCCAATTAGTCAGAGGTGTCATGTAGATGATCTCCATAGGGATCGCGTAGCTGAACTTCTGTGGGTATTTGGCACAACTTGACTGCCCGTGGCAGTCGTGCAGCGTCATTCCGACCACGTCATCCTGTGTTGTCATGGCAACGAACATGTTGGCGTCACTGAAACCACGGTAACGCTTGCTCTGGCCGCTTGCGTCGCTGCTTCCTGTCTGGTAAACAAGATTTTAATTAAGATACATGCACCAATGTTCATGTGAGTGCAGTAGTGTTTGAACCACGCTATCTCCATATTGAATGTCTCAATGTTTCTGTTATCCCAGGGTTAGTTTGATTTTGAATATGTTTCAGTCGGTTATCTCGAATATTGGCAACCTCGAGTATTTCAGTGTTACTCATACAGATTCGAGACCATGAATTGCTACTGTATTTGCAGTAGCCTCTTATAGTGTATGTTTTTCATGTGACCCCCATCCGCCCTCCAACCACACATAGATACACGCAGACAACCAATAGACCTTGAACATCCGGTGGTAGTTAGCAGCGTTCAGCTTCTTATTGTCGATCACACTGAATGTCCTCAGTCCATAAGCTTGATCTTCCAAGTTAGCACCGTAGTTGTCCATGCCCGGAACTCCGGCCATTAACTTATCCAACAATGTTGCCTGGGTTGTTCGTAGGTCGAAAAACGTACCTATATATGTGGCAATACATGTATGTAGAAGGTTATTCAAATTTTACTACTATATTGTCAAATCTGGCAGTATCATGTCAAGTAATTGCCATAGAGATATCAGGTTTTAATAAGAAAGGAACATGCTTTTTTATTGTGAGGTTTATAATATAGAATCCAGCATCATTCTTTAAAATATTTCTCTTTGAACACCTAAGAAAATACATTTGTTTTTGAAAAGGTTCTTTTATTTTTATTTTCTTCTAAAAGTATTAACTACTAATGTCCAGAAACACTGATGCTGGTGCCCATGATTCAAAAGACCAAAAATCAAACCTACTGAAACGCTTTTAAACAACTCTTTTCTTACTTTCTTACTTGCAATGTTACAACATTTCCAAAGGACTTAAACTGTACCTGTACTAGACGTTTATACAATGTAGTGATCTAAACCAAGCTCTATTAAAGAATAGTTCCGAAAGTCAAACAAAAACTACATTTACTTCTATCAATCGGGTTCAACTGAAACCTGGCAGCTCTGGAGTCCACGTGACCCCGCATGTTCCTCTTCCATCTTAAGCGAGCGCCAAGATCCTCAACTGGTCTGAACCGGTCCAGCGGCAGGTCTTCTGGCAGCTCGTGGCACAAGATACGGTAGTTCCATTGAGCCAGCAGAGGAAATGTGCCTTTAAATGGAACCGTTCCTCAATACTATCACATTTGCCATAGTATCTCCTTTTATATATTGCCCACAGCACTTTTTGAGAATTTTAACGGCATTCTTATATACATGTCCACGAGTTTTTGTTAGTGAACTAACTTAATTCTCGTTTATAATCTATGGGCTTCATAGGTAGATCCATGGGGAGCCGGAGGCGCCCCTTCATTTTCCCACCATAATACTTCGTTTTCATAGGGTGTTTTAAACGTCCGCCATCGATCGTGCGTACGAAACCCATGAAATCCCTGGAGTGCACCCCACCCCCCACCCCAAACCCCTTTTGTTCTAAAAACCTTGATCTGACATTTGGGCTTGAATTCGAACTCCAAGCCCACCGAAGATGGTATGCGAATCTGCTTTGATCCCTGGAAATACCGTCGATCCACAATTTACACACATGAAAGATGTTTAAAGCGGGGTCTTTATTACCATTGACAATGTCAAATATGGCTGTGGGTAGGAAGGCAAAGTTCTCGTTGAGGTCCTTGTTGCCGCTATAGGCGTTGAACCTCTCAAGGTCAAACAGTTCGGGCCACGTGTCTGCTGCCAGGTTGTGCCGGTCACTCGCAAACGACTCCTGGAAAGGAAATTGGTGTCACATGCAAGGTGTTTTATTTTGGACATTACAGATGGTCTCGTTTTGATATATTTTACTCTTATCCTGTAATGTTTGGAGACCTATTAGTGAATATTCACTACAGAATAAGACTAAAAGATATGAAAATGAAATTGAAGTCATATCTATAGTAACTTCAATTGTACTCTCACTGTTCTGCCAAGCAAGCTCCTGCCACTGTACATGTATTGACATAGCTGAAGAGACAGGCCCGCTGCTTGGTATGATGGTATCATAGGTCTCTCAACCTTGGGGTCGTGAGTTCGAGGCCCATCAGGGCCACTTGATATAGTAAAATGGAAGATGTCTCTTCAGTTTCGTCAATATAGTTGCAGGAGCTTGCTTGGCAAAACAGTGAGAGTAGAATTGAATTCACAAGCAAAACTTGGGGTGGGTTGGGGGGTGGAGGTGAGGGGAATATATACAGTTATTCATATAGTTACTGCATTTTTAGTCTAAAACTGAAACATAAAACACTGATTCATTGGATTGCATTGATTATGTTCTAAAACATTAATTGTTGGATAAATCCTCCATGTCTTACCTTGCTAGACGTCACATGACGTCATATGCTGCCATATTGTGTGACGTCAGCTTGCAGAAAAACTTGATAGGACAGGTCGAACATATTCAGCAAGATATAATATGAAGGATTTATTCAACAATTAGTGCATATAGAATGTGCTACGTTTAATTCAAAGTAGGGTTACCAACAACTTTCTGTTTTGGATTGACTGACCTGAATAGAGTGTGTTGACTTGGTCCAGGCTCCCTCCATGTAGCTGAGAACAGGCTTAAAGTACGGCTTGTAGTCGCGGAGACTGGAGTCCTGAGTGGCCCACGCCTTGAAGTACTCGCGCATTTCAGCTACCTGTGGGTATTTGAACATTTCAGAACAAAGACTCACAGTAAAAACACAAAAAAACAAAAACATAGGTAGATATTGTTGCATATCCATGTCGCATACATGTGAGAGTTGTAGCCGAACATCATCATTCTAGGCTTTTGTAGAAATATGATTTAATGATTTTGGTTGTGACAAAGCGATCGATGGCGGACATCAAAAATATGAAAATAACCATGCTGCAAGAAAAGTATCTGATTAAGCTGCCTTCTCTATATGTCTAATTCTATATTCCTTTAAAACATTAGTGTTTTATTTGGATAAATATCAAAATGGAGGTAGATCCTATTTTGACGAATTCAATAAAATCTTACAGTCAGACCGCCTCTATAATGAAATGGTTTCTTGTGGTCCCGAGCGTTCAAACCGGGACTGCCGTGAATTTGTGTTAACCGAGAGCCCACAGAGAGCTTCTACTGTACCTGTTCTACCACGGTAGTCTTTGCCAGCACGCTCGGAGGTACTGGTGGTAGAGGTATGTCCTCCACGGCTCGGTACTCGGACGAGGTTTTACTCGGTGAGTTGAGCTTGTAATCGTTGTGTCGCGTGCGGAACTCAACGCCATTCAGAACAGCTACAACATGTAAATAATTGCAAAACATGCATATAGGTCAAGCATGATAGCATTAGTAAACCTAGACAGCCATTTGTGGAGCATTATCAAATATTCACTGGATATAATTTGAAATGCATGACACATTCATCCATAGCTTGAGAATAATGCCATCAGATGCCATAAAAAAGAATCAGTTGGTCTTAGTATATCTTTCCACTGTATGGTACATGTACGCCCTCCCTCTCTTGGAGTTCAATCTGATGACATCATATGTGTGTGAAAGCTTCATTCAATTCTCAAACAAATTCAATATCCAGTGAAAAAACTTCATCAACCCATGCCTGGATAGATGAATCTCGATGATAACTTATAGTATATGGAATTTGTTATCATCAGTACCTCAGAGTGGACCTTTGAGTATCATTTAAAAGGTGTCAAATGGTATTTAGTAAGTTGTGAGGACTCACCTACAAACTCTCCCATTCCCAGTGTTCTGCGGTAGTTCGGATGATTATGGATAGCAGCTACTGACCAGCCAGAGTGGTCATCTGCATGGTACGGCCTGGTACCACTGGCTCCTATTCTCATCTAACAAAACATACTCTGTGTAAAGTTGAAGATAATATGTGTTTCAATTGGTCGCAGAATAAATTGTTCGATTATTTCATGCAAACTGAAATAATTGCTTTTACTACCTTGTCAAGGTCAAGCATTAAAAATAATCACATTAGAACCTGTAATCAAGATCTCCTCTATAAAGAGACCACCTTCATGAACTGAAACCGTTTATAATTTATAATAGTCACAATTCTTTAAAAACATAGACAGCAACAGCGCTCCATAGACAGACCCTCTCCATAGGACCATTTGAGCCCAGTCCCCCGGAGGGTCTTACAGAGAGGTTTTACTGTAATAAGATTCACAAATGATATGATGAAATTCTACTCTCACTGTTCTCACTGGCCACTTGATGTAGTCAAATGGAAGCTGTGTCTTCAACTATGTTACAGTGGTAGGAGCTTGCTTGGCATAACAGTGAGGGTAGAATTGAATTCACGTGCAAACGTTGGGGAAAATATATATATATATCCAGTTGTTCATTGATATGATGCAGTTTTAACTAGTGAAAGTGGCACACCTGTTTAATGCCGGAGTCGCCCTCGGAGCGGACCCGCTGGTTGACGTAGAACTGCTGCATGAGGCTCTGCCTGGTGAGAGCGTGCAGGCTGCGTGCCAGCTCGCCACTGCTAATCTGGACAAAGGAATAGATTCCCGTTGAAGAAATATGTCATGGTTTGTCGGTCACCATGTATAAATGCATGCCCTTATGTGGTTGAATATAGCCCTCGCAAGCTCGGTTGAATATAGCCCTCGCAAGCTCGGGCAATATTCACCACATTCGGGCATGCATGCATACATGGTGACCGACAAACCATGACATAGTTCTTCATTATAACACTCTATCTGTGACACGAGTTATTATTTTCTTTGTTTGTTTAGTTAAGAAGAATGTGTTAGTTTACATAAATATGAAATACATAAATGAAACAGGAACGTTTCTCAACCTGGAACCACAATGAAAATATATTGCCGAAATGCATATTGGGCAACTTTAACAGTACTTTTCCACAATTTGGTTACTCTTCTTTCAGAACAGAGTAGATACATGTATAGGCAGATCCAGTGGTGTCAGCCCCAAAGCCCAGTCAAAAATCTTAGATGCTGACCACTTGTGCATGTTGCTATTGTTAACCAATAGATTTAGGCTACTCTAATACATGAAAGCAGCACAATTTCCGTGGCTGTGTAAAAGAGAACACAAGCGTAGATGGAGACAATATGGTGGCAATGTTTATCATTAGCGGTAGCATGTATGAAAAGTTCAAACGAGCGCTGTGTGCATTTGTTCTTACTGTCATTATTTGTTTCCCTTTTTCCATCTTTTATTTGTTGTTATTGTTGGTGTGGTATAGCCACTATTCATCACTCCTCAAACGCCCTGACATCCCATACATGGCCCCCCGTCCCCTACACCTTTTCCAAAAAATGGGTCTGCTAGCGCAAGTGGCAAAATCATATACATACTGATGGTATTTCATCTCGTTTAGTATCTTCTCTTCTAGCTTCTTCAACCACTGGCACTGCTTCCTTTCCTCTAGTTTGTTCCAGCTCTTGGAAGGGTCTAATTTGTTCCAGCTCTTCGAGGAGCTCCTCTAGGGCCCTGACATCCACTTCCTCACTGGGAGCTGAATTGAGGCACCCGATAAAGGCGGCCACCCACAGACTCAGCAGAAGAACCTGGAATGGAGGCGAAAACTATTCATCGAAATACGGTTGAACCGGTTTGCCTCATAATGGAAGGACGTATCTTTAATCGAGTTATCCGATAGTGTGAACTATCACAGTCTTTATAATGAAAGGCGCCATGAAGAACAAGGCATTTTTGTTCGATTTTTCTATAAATTTCAATTATCAGAGTTCAAGATAAACGTGTCTTATTGTAAGAAGTTTGGTTGTTGAATACTGCTACATACAGTGTACTATTTCAGTGTGCAGTTCAAATGTATAATTTGTTTGTAGTCATATTTTGTTTTAATCAACATCCATTTCATTTTGATTCAACTTCATTTCTACTAAACATTTCATCATTTCAGCTAGCTCTACTTCTGCTGACTGTTGCGTTTTCGTATTATAATGCGTTCATCTTTAAACAATTTTGTAGTGATTAAATGATACATGCAAAATTATATGAAACCTTATTTTAAAAAACATGATGATCAGTAAAACAAACAGCAGCATACACAAAACTCAAAAGTCAGCAGAAACACAGGAAACTTGTGTCAGCGTCTCTTATAGCATCCATGATGCCATCTTCATTTTATAAGCAGTTTTTTTAATATATGCATTTTTTATTGTTTCCAAAGTTTTATAATGCAAGACTTTTTACTTACCTCCTTCAGCATAGTGATGGCGTATTCTTTCACTAATTCTAAAAAAAATACCCAGTTTCCCTCTCCTTTATAGGGTTGCTTGTTTGAGTTGATGAGGTAGGAGATCTCTCCAAAACGTGTGTAAACATTTTGTATTGACCAAATATGTGAATGAAATGAAGCTTTAATATCGCCTGCTCTTTAAACAGAACGTGCCCGTGCGCTAGACGGGTGAGAGGGAATTTCATTAGATTCGTATTTGTCGGGAAATCAAACTATTAAATTAACCTGGGTGTCAGCACGTTTTTACCGTGAATTGTTTAAGTGCTGCTTCTATAAGTAATTTAAATCTAATTTAGGAAATAAATTGATCGTTGTTTACGTTCTCTATTGAAATGGCAGACGGCAAGAAAAAAACTCACGATCCTGGAATTTGTTTTACACGGTTGGTGACGTCATTCATAGGGGGTAAATCATGACCGTCGTTTATGTACCTGGAATGAAATGCACATGACATGTGAAAGGACAAATCCCGTTCAGGTTCAGGGCTATTTGGTGCAAATGTCGCCTGGTCTATTCATGTGTTTGTGTAAAGTCTGTAAGTGATCAAAACAGTCATTTATAATGTTAACCTCCCAGGGATGTGTCCTGCATATTATGGCATCTGTTCTATTGACAGTGCCCTTGATGTTTTCTCAACAATTTGCACCTTGGCATTTCTTCATAAATCTCATAGAAGTAATGATCTATATTTGGTTGCTTTATGATTAAAATAGTTCTTAAATGTTGGTCTATGGTTGTCAATGAGTACGTAATAACTATAAGTTTATTGTAAGCTTCCTGAGTATTTTCCAAGTTAAACTCACATTTAGCAAAACAGTTAGTATACACCTTGTGATCAGTAGTTCGATGAAAGAACTGTAGTTTAAAATGTGACAGTTGTATATTTTAATCGTCTACAACAAAATAATCATCAAAATACCAAAAGTCATACACACGAGGCAAGCACTGTTGGTGGATTGCAGCACAAGTAGGTACACTTAACCACGATCAAGCAATACAATTATCAGCACTCACAGAAAGAAGAGAAAAGTCAATCCATTTAGCATGCTAATTAGTCTGGAGTGATCCTTCCGTACACGCAGACGCCTCTTTTATTTGGGTAGCGTGAGGTTACCAAACAAACTCAGAACTTGGTGTGGAACCAGTCACACATTTCATCCATTCTAAACACGGACCACGATCATTTGCAAAAATTACACTTCTTGATAAAAACTGCACAGTTCCCGAATGCGAACAGACTAGATGGACAGAATAGTTATCAGTGAGGGTAATGTATAATAAAAATTGATGTCTGATGTAAACATTTGAAAAAGATCCAGTCTGCACTGCGCAGTCGGTATTTCGTCTATTTTATACGCTTTAGGACTAATAATGCCGATTTGGGTTTAGTGTCACATGTTTGTAGTTGCATGTACATTGCTCTCGGAAATTGAGATGTCATTGTACGAGCACACCTTTCAGTTTGGACGCAAAATCCTCATGATTTTCAGTGCGCGCACATTTAATTTTCAGCACAGACCTTTGATGTATATTTTGCAACCATTTGCCAAACATATTTTTGATTTAATTTGAGGTTCTACTAAGTACACGTAATGGATTCAATACACTGTTGCGTGTTGTGTACAGACTTGGGGACCTTGGATGCACATTGATCTAAGCATTTTGCTCTTTGGATGTACTTACATTAAGTGTTCGTATAATTTAATCACTCTGCTATACACTCATCTTTGGTTTTGCCATTTCATTTCATGCATTAGTTGTTTTTGTTTGTTTTTCGGCTTGTTGTCGTTTGTTTTCATTTGTTTGCATTTGTATTTTTTTTGTGTGTGTTTGTTGGGTTTTTTTTCTATAGAGATATTATGTGTGTGGTTGGGACGAAGGTATAAACAAGTGTACCTTGTGATTTCCATCCTTAGCACAATATATTGTTTTTCTCTACCCCTCAACAACTAGCGCTCACTCGAAACACCGGTACATCTTTAATAAGCATGTGCCAGGGAGATTATGTGCCATTGTCTAAACAAATGCTTGCTCAACATCCGATAGGTAGTCGAACTCACAACCTTGTGGTCACAAATGGGGGCATTATTACTGGTGTGGAATGGAGAACCATATACTATGAAATACCATATGTCTTCAACATAACACTGCCTTTAACGTGGCAAGGGCCTATCAAAATGCCCTTTGCAATTATAAGAACATTTTTATTTGAGTAGAGGCCCAGTTTGTGAGGATATCGCATGGACATCACATGTGGCACATCACACGTTGTACATGCATAGCAAAAAGTGCGTCGCACTTTGCACCATTTAGTGATCACTCTGCCCCCAATCCATTTATGCACACCGCACGCTGTAGGTGCAGGTACATGAATTTTGTACCATTTTTCGTCTTAATTACTTTTGTTTTCGTTTCTCAGAGGCATAATAATACTACAAATAAGTAGATTCTTTTCTGATCACGATTTTATAGTCTGACCCTAGGTTGTTCGTGTCAAACAAAAATGGCGCCGTACTTTGTACCATTTTCTGGTCACGATTTTATAGTCTGCGTAAAACATGAAAATGCTGTTACGCCTATAAATTTTACAGCGACATAATGGAAGACTAATGCATGTCCGTGTCTTTGGCTAATAATGACCTATAATAAAACACGTGTCACTTTCTACAGACTGTCCGTGCTCCTGGACCGTAATCGTGAATGTCGCGCATGTGTCTCTGTGTGTCTGTATGCGTGTCTGTGTCTGTCTCTGTGTATGTACACATTGTACTTGCATGTGTATATGTGGGTGAGTGTGCGTGTTTCCACATACATGCTACATAGTTCTACTTGGATGGACGAATTTCGAACATTCAATACCCAATGGGACTAGACATCAGAACCATTGTCGTTGATTCCGGTTTCGAACACTGTATTAGTGATGAGGCAATAATTGTCATTGGCATATCTCCAAAGTACTGTATGCAAATGAGAACATTCTGAAGCAAATTCAACTTGGAATGAAGTAACTGGTACGTGGTTCTAAATGTCAAAACTACAAACAGGGATCTGATATTAAAGTAATTTGAGTTTTATCCAATCCCCGTTGTTGTCAGTTTTTTAGCAGATGGCAAATTAAGAATGACGTAGATAATATTGCGTTACCGCTTTCTGACAAATGACAAAGAACTTAAAGTAGTGTTTATACTTAAAAATGCGTATGATTGTTTACGCAAACGTGTTGTTATGTGTGTTTATCATTTATAGACAATAGAGGTGCTAAATGGCTTTTTGATGCCGCAGATGTGACTTCCCTCGCTAAGTATAAATATGACCTTCTGGAGATGCCAGCTAGGCCTTAACCAGGGATTTACTTGCACTCATCGGACACTAGCTGAATACGTAAATGCACATTGTTGTTTCTTAGACTACAGTAGGATCTTTAATGAGGACCATCAGTTAAGCACTCAGGAATGATTATGGTAGAGAAAACAGCAGTTTCTGCCTCCTTGCAGAAGCAATGAGAGTATTGTAATAGGTTCTTAAACCACAGAAAAACCTTGAAGCCAGGGAACACTGTTATAATATGAACAAATCTATATGGTTACATATCTGTCATAAACAATTATTATTTGCATTTATGCTCTTGTGTATCATTCTCAAATATCCCAGTTGTGTGTTGGTGTCTTTTTATTTTTATACTATCCTTTAACCCAGTTGTGTTTTGCTAATATAAATATTCAAATGTGGGCCTTTTTTGTTTCCACTTACCTTGTTCTGCCACTGTCGTAAAGGTAGGCTTTGGAGGACGTTTCCCGTATTAGTATGGCCGTTTTGAGTCACATTTATACACTGTAGGTACATAGTCATGGGGGGAAAGATAATTAAGAATAGTTTTTATGACGGCAATTTCATACATTGAGCACTCCTTTAAGTAGGTTTCAGCCAAGCTTTTCTTGTGAAAACGATACACATTGTGCAAATCTAGTTAATTTTATATTCAACTGTGGTAAATTTGTGTTTAAGATAGATTTTCTACTTGACTGGCAATTTGAACCCCTCGAAGTGAAATGGGTCATGAAGTTATTGTCTCTCAAAAAACAAGAGACAGTAAAAGGACAAGTGACCCGGTTAAAAAGTGGGTGTTCACAGGGACTGGTTTCTACTGTATGTTACCTACTTTGTAAAATAGTTTAAAATAGGACCACAAAGCTTACAAAAATTATAATTCATGCGATTGGGCGTTAATTGTATGTTATATAATGATATATGTTTTAGCCAAATCACCATACGTAATAAATCATGATTCCTTGATATGTACTTCTAAATAAGTATGAAAATATATGTTCATGTTTAGTGGACTGCGAACTTTAAAATTCATTTGACTAGCCTTCAAGTAAACTAGTTTAACAATTTACCATAGACAATTAGACATGCAACTGCTGTTTGAAACCATGTTTTACCTATCAGGAAGTAGACCTACAAAACATGATCCTTTAGGGGTGGACCATTGCTTAGTTGGGGCGAGCGAGTAAAATATGGAAAAAAATTGTTTGTTCACCGCACACATGGGAAAAAATGTTTGTTCTCATTTAGAAAGGAAAAAAATGTTTGTTTCATTTGTAAAGAAATAGACTTGTTTGCCCAAATGTCGATTTTTACGCGTTTATGGCATTCATGAATGAAGAAGTTCATTCAAAAATATTTTGAATGCCAGTGACATCTCCCTTGTACTGCAAACAGGTCTCTCAATCTGACTATCAATATATACAATTGAGTCGAAAACTTTATTTTTACATTTATCGCTAGAGTCACAGCACACCAAGAATCCTTGTATGTTGTGTTTAATAACTGGGATAAGCGTACATCGCCAAGCACAATGCAGATGCTGTCCTCTGGTGCTAAGAACTGGGTGTATACATCAAATGTGACTAATTCAATATATACACGTGGAGCTTGCTTAACTGGGATGGATGATAAACTTTACATGGTTGGGGGGAGAAATAAAATATGTATTCAATATCTGATAACCGCAGATCAGTGGACTGTGATGACTTCAAAACCATCTATCGACCACTCGTATGGCTCAGCTTTTGCTTTTGGAAAGAAGATATTTTTATGTGGAGGAACAGATATTCATACTGTCAACAATATGATAGAAGAATATGACATCGAAAATGATAGATGGTCAAAAAGTGATGTGAAATTACCACATCGTATGGTACACTTCACTGCTGCTTGTGTCAGCGTGTAATTAAGTACTTATTCAAATTTCCTACACACGAGACATAAAATCTGACATAATACCATCCAATTGAAAAGAGACATGTTCAGATGATGATTATTCTGTCCATTCTACCTCTAGTGTGATCAGGGCTTAAGATCCTGGCTTTTAAGTCTCAATCGAATTTTTCCTGGTTTGGTTAGGTTCCTGTTCATTTCGAACCTGGTTTCCAAATGCATGCAACAGGGTTCTACTTTGCTGGACGAATTTTAACCATTCAGTTCCCAGTGGGACTAGAAATCAAACATTTTGCCATTGATTCTGGTTTTCAACACTATTACTGAGGCAATATCTTCATTTGCATATCTCCAACTACTATGTACAAGAGAAAATATTTTGAAGCAATTAAACTTGGAATGAAGTGACTGGTACTCGGTTCTAAATGTCAAAACTACAAACAGAGTTCTGATATTAAAGTAATTTGAGTTTTATCCAATCTCCGTTGTTGTCAGTTTTTGAGCAGACGGCAAATTAAGAATGGTGTAGATATTATTGCGTTACTACTGGTGAGCGCACGCGTCACATTTGGATGAGATGACTCAAGGACGTTCCCCACCGTACCCCCTGATCGGATTTCTGGTAAATGCCAAAGAACTTAAAGTGGTAATTGTTGTATATATTTGGTATATCATTCACGGCTTGCAAAGAGTAGTCATATATTTTATTACACTTTTGCAGAAAAAAAGAGGTTGATGATATTGTTGTATTGAACATGCTGATTTGAACTTGTTTTTGTGTGTCTTTGAACCCTTAATCCTTTTTGAAATTGTGCATTACTTTGGTTAAGGCAAGGATGTAATAAACGAAACAAAAGAAAATACAAGATTATTTTTTGTATTGTGGTAGTATTATATGGTATATAAATTTCAATATTGACTTCCTGCACGAATTTCCGTGAGTCAGTTTTCCTGCACGGTGCTCTCTGAGCACTGTTCTTACCCCGGTAGCGCTTTCATCAGGAATATTCTCAGATAAAGTGTATGATTAAAAGTTAAAAAGGGGGTGTTCACAGGGGCTGGTTTCCACTGTTTGTTACCTACTTCGTAGAATATTTTAAACTATGACCACAAAGCTTACAACAATGCATGCCATTGGGCGTGTATAGTTCATATTTAGTGGACTGTGAACTTTAAATTCATTTGACTAGCCTTCAAATAAACTATAGTTTAAAGGTTTACCATAGACATCCAACGGCTATTTGAAACTCTGTTTTACCTGTAGGGAAGTAGACTATAAAACATGATGCTTCGTCGAAATCACAGATCCCAGTAATTGAACATTGAATACTATGTCAAGTGCATGAAACTGTATTCGTTCATTGGATGTGATATTTTGTATACATGTAGGTAAGCATTTCTTTGCATTTGTTAATGTTTTTATACTTCTAAGTTTGCAATACAATACTAACTGTTACCCAATCCTATAGTAGACAATATAGTGTGTTATATATGTGGAATGTACACTAACCCCAAATAAAAACAATATAAAAAGTCTACTCTATGTTTGACATGTTATCATAAAACGAAACCAATTGATGTTGTATTTCCTGTTGTACTGTGTAATGGTCTGTCTATACTGTCTATGGACCTAAAACCAATGTGTGCAAACCTATACCTTTACCAACGGATAGTGTAAAGAAAGTTGTTCAACAGTCTCCAATTCAAATTGACTAAATATTGATGATTTTCCCCGAGCTGTTAAAAAGATGATTTCTCTCTTTTTTTTAAAAAAAAAAAAGAAGCTTGTATACAACAAAACTGGAAATTTCCATCCAATTCAATTAAAGTGTTTGACTTTCACTTTTCTTTCCAGCCAGCATGTCTTCTGTGGCAAAATTTACCCCAGATCTCGTCGGAGTGTACGGCTCGGTCATACATCAGCAACTCTCCGAACAGCAGCAAAGCGGCTTCCTGACTGATTTCATCCTCTCCTGCCAGGGACAAGAACTTCGTTGTCACAGGGCTGTATTGGCAGCCGTCTCTCCCTACTTCACTGCCATGTTCAGGTCAGGCATGAAGGAAGCGGAGCAAAGAAGTGTGGTCTTAGATACCTTAGACGCCGACATATTGAAGTGGATTGTAGAGGTGATATATGGAAGATGTGTTCCTTTAGTCTGGGAAAAAGCGCATCATCTTATGGAAGCATGCGAGTTGCTTCAACTACTTCCTCTAAAGGAAAAGCTTGATGAATACGTCACCTCCAATATCGATTCTGAGAATTGTATTAGATGGTGGAAAATGGCAGATAACTACAATATGAAGTCGACAAGCAAAAGGTCGAAGGATGTTATGTTTTGCGAGTTCGAAAAAGTATCAAAATCAGATGCTTTCGTAGACCTCTCATTTGCTGAACTTGTGGACTATATACAGAGTGATGAGTTGAAAGTTCCATGTCAAGACACCATACTGTCTGCGTGTATAGGCTGGGTTCTTGCTGATGTTGAAGAGCGGAAGCCACTGATGCTAGATGTACTGAAGGCAGTGAAACTAGATCAATGCTCCAATAAAATTATAAGCAAATTAACCAAGACACAGAAAGAGTTGTTTACAGAACCAGATGTAAAAAGCTTTGTGTATGACATTTTCTTACCAAGGCTTCAGAGGAACGAACATTTACAACATGTTTTCGTTGCAGGCGGTATGTCTAGAATTGAAGGTAAACGTTTTCCTGAAATCTGGAAGTGGAATTCAGAATATTTTAGTAAAAGCTGGGACCAGGTTGCATCTATCCCACTAAAACTTTTAGTATATGAAGATTCACTTCCCGCGTGTGTTTTGATTCCTAACGGAGTTGTTGTTATAAGCGGTGGATCATCAGGAACACAGAACTCTCGGTTTGACTTTAGATCTAAGCAGTGGTACAACGACATTCCAGAAACACCTGCGAGACTCAATAATTCTGTGGCTTTATACACCAATGAAAATATTAGCGTTATTGACGGTGGAATGTACGATTCAATCAAAACAGACACCATGTATGTGCTGACTCTACAGAGTTGGAAATGGAGTAAAGGGCCATCTTTACTTGAAAAACAATATCGCCCTAGAGTCACAGCACACAATGAATCCTTGTATGTTGTGTATAACGACTCTGACAACCGTGGATCATCCATTACACTGCAGATGCTGTCCTCTGGTGCAAAGAACTGGGTGTATAAATCAAGTGTGCCGAATTCAATAAATACATATGGAGCTTGCTTTATTGGGATTGATGATAAACTTTACTTGATTGGGGGGAAAAATAAAATATGTATTCAGTATTTGATAACAACAGATCAGTGGACTGCGATGACTTCAAAACCATCTACCGACCACTGGTATGGCTCAGCTTTTGCTTTTGGAAAAAAGATATTTTTATGTGGAGGAGGAACCAATGCTAATGTCACTGATATGGTAGAAGAGTACGACATTGAAAATGATAAATGGTCAGAAAGTGATGTGAAATTACCACAACCTATGGTACTCTTTAATGCTGCTTGTGTCAGCGTGTAATTAGGAGGAAAGGAGCTGTAACTATTCAAACTACCGACACACAGATCAAGAGATACAATCTGACAAGAAAGAATATGACAAGTTTCTTGTGCAATGTGATCAATAAACTGCAATGATTTTAATAGCATGCTCTCTCGGTATCTTACTGATAAGGATGTATAATGCAGTTGTAAGATAATAATTCTCACATAACCTTTTATCCTTTTTGAAATTTTGCGATGATTTGGTTAAGGCAAGGATGTAATAAACGAAAAAAAAATACAAGATTGGTGGTTTAATATGGTATATTATGTTACATAAATTTCAATCGTGACTTCCTGCAAGAATTTCTCTGAGCCCGTTTTCCTGCACTGTACTCTCTGAGCACTGTGCTTATCCCCGTAGTGCTTTCATCGTGAATATTCTCAGATAAAGCATATATGGTTGTTTTCACAAATGTGGGAATATGTGTGTTAATCATCCGTGGACAATAGAGGAGGTAAATGGCAATTTCATGCCGCAGGTGTGACTTCCCCCGCTAAGTATGAATATGACCTTCTGGAGATGCCAGCCAGGCCTTAACCAGGGATTTACTTGTACTCATCGGACACCAGCTGAATGCGTAAATGCACATTGTTGATGTTTCTCAAACTACAGTAGGACCTCTAATGAAAGTCATCCCTGCAAAGAGACCACCTCTATAATACGACCATTTATCATAGTCCCAAGCCTCTATGAAGAGACAGCAACGAACATCAATAATATGATAAGACCCCCTCTAGATTGAGACCCTTTAAGGCAAACCACCACGAATTCTTAATGAAGAGAAATGCTGTAGAAATCATGGGTTTGTGGGAAGATCTATAGACTACGTAGTGTGGGGGTGATAACGTTAAAGATGGTGTGCTCAAGGTACTTGATAGTTGCATATCACATCGCTTTGCATGAAGGTGAAACTCCAGGCTATGTTCCCCTGTTTTACCACGACAAAAAGTGTTTAGTTATGTACTTACTGTTTTGTATATTCCTCCTCTTAGATAATGAGAACCCTGGACGCCCAGGTAGCTTAGATACAGGTTAGTTAACCAACTGAGCCTCGCGGTTGGCATGGTTGGGGGGAGATCACGCTAGCTATTTTTCTAAACTAGGTGAGTTCGTTATCGTGCAGAGGGTTGGTTGTCCTATACACGGCGGTTGTCCTCTACATTTTAATGGGACTTCCGAACCTCAAACTTGGTGTCGCCACGTCTAGTAGTACCGCCTGATACTGTACGGTGGAGACACGCTGTGTGGAGATCGGCAATGTAGTGGCAGATAGTATTAAACCAATTATTAAAATTCAAAATGATTCAACATGTACCAGGGGTAAAAGGGTTTCCAATCGCTTGCGCTACCCGTGGTCTCTATGAAGGAGTGGTCTTTACATTGAGGTTCGTGGTGATCTTTCTATTATCATCATAGATTTGAGGAAATCTATTTCCATTTATATGAATCCGACTGCGAGGGCGGACTATTCTATTTACTTTGCATGTACGTGACCGCGCAGTCCCATGCACGTGCTGGTGAGCAAAATCTCAAACACTGTCAGCCAGTTTTTTCTAGATTCTACATTTTCTACATTCTGACAGCATTCATTCACCTAATTTTCTATTGTGATAATCCCAAGTTGTTCTCTTTCCTATGGCAAGCAAGCTCCTACCACTATTCTGACATAGCTGAAGATGGGTTTTTCAACCCTAAGCTTCCATTTGACTATATCAAGTGGCCCTGACGGCCCTCGAACTCACGACGTGAAGGTTGTGAGACCAGAATGATACCATCATCCCAAGCAGAGAGCTGTTAACAGGTTACACGGACGAACTGTAGAGTGTGGCCCCCGGCCTACATTCTTGGTCTATGGTCAGTTATCATCTCGGACCTGAGGTCGTTGGTTCGAATCCCACCTAGTCCTTTGCGGTTGTAAGTTCGTGTCCCATTAGGGTCACGTGATATAGTAAAATGGGAGCCTATGGTTGAAACCCCAGTCTTCAGCCACGCCAGTATAGTGATAGGAGATTGCTTGCCATAGAAAAGAGAGGGAGAGAAGAATAAGCTTGTATTAACCTAATTGTAAGTTCCAGTTTTGTGGAGAGAAAAAAGTTCTCTTCAAATTGCTTATAAACGAGACAGCAATCTTAGCGCCCCATTAAGCATGAAAACGAGCGGCAATGGTCTCTGAAAAGGGCCTATTGAAGCTGTGTGAGGTGAAATATTTTCCACGTTCTGCACTCAGAGTGGTAGAGAAGACAGCAGTTTCTGTCTCATTGCATGAGAAATGAGAGTATTGTAATAGGTTGTTAAACCACAGTAAATCCTCGCAGCCAGAGGACACATTTGTGTTATTGACAGTACACAATTAGGGGGTTAATTTCATTCCCCAGGCTGCTATATGATGTTACTAAAAATGCTTTTTTCTATTCACAAATCGGGACACTTCGGTAATGGAGATGGTTTTCTTTGCTCCCATCTCCGTCACTAATAGTGTGGTTTTTCGGCACAGCTTTATTTGGCATATTATTTGATCAATCCAATAATCAATTCCATAGCATCGGAGAGGTGTACCCTGAGCATTTGGCGGGTAAATTATGTGTGAATTCTAATCCGATCAGAGATGATGTGATGTAATCCTAAAACTTGATTCGGAGTCATGACTTTATAGCATATATTCCCAGGTCTAAAAAATCAACGTCATTTCAAAGACAATTCCATTTGATATGAAGCTAAATGGGGGAGTTTGGTTACGTTTGTTTTAAAGGCCTCGCAGGATACATTAATATACGGCTTACCTGTCCACACAGGCGGCCATCAATGGGGAAGCTCATGAAAAATCATCACGTTCCCCTAAAGAAAGTAAAGCTATTAATTCTGCCTCGTTATCTTTTCCCACCTGAAGCGTCCATTTTCCAGATGAATGTAATTTACGTGAATCGCTCAAAAGCCTGAAAGCTCAAAAAGGAAGTCTGCATTTAGTCATTCGAGGGACGCCGAAAGGGCAAAAAGACGCCATATAAGTGGTCTGTGTACGTTATGACATGTTTTAGTTTAATGATAACGTGTCATAATCTGCAATCTTTGTAGGATTTTGTGAATCGCGCTGTATCAATTCCGTTCTGGTAGTTCATGACAAAAAGTGATTCAAGCCCATTTTCATGTCCAAATGACATCTTTTCCAAACGTATACATTATGCAGTAAAACCTTGCTAGTAATAAGCAGCTGACGTGCATAAAACCAGCCAGGATACTGACCTCAAGTGGTCACAATAAAGAGGTGGTCTCTTCATGGAGGTTCACTGCAGTGGTCACTTCATGGGACGCTTGAAGTCACAAGAAATGATCTCATTTTAAAAAAACGCTCTCCTTACAGAGGTTGTCTTATTATGCTGTCTTACTGTCTGTGTTTGTAAGCAAACCATCTCATCTTGTATTCCATAGAGCCAAAACAACGCGCATGTGTACAAATATTGACACTGGCAGGCAAACCTCTGCCATTACACTTACGTCACATGCTTCACTACTAACGTCAACTCATGGAGGACTCAGCCCTTCTTCAGTTCAGTGATTAATTCCAGGATGGTGAAGATTTTTACTAAAAGTCTTCTTTTCTTATGTAATGTATGTGCGGCTTCTCAAATCTGTCTTGCTTTAATAAGGTTTTAATAAAAGAATAATCTAAGTAACACTTATATTTGATTATTTCGCATTATAGTTTGATTGCCTGCCCGAAGCAGGTGGTGACAGTTAATAAATGTAGCGCATACTTTTCGCAAATCATAAAGTGCGCTTGTCTTATTTGGTTATTTTTCAGTTTGCAATACTGAATACTTTAATATTTTGTTTGCAACAGTACTTAAAGTGGGTTTAAGCGCCAATTGAGAAACAGGTATAATTATACAGTATCATTTTTAAAATATTGGACTGTTATTGCTCAGTAGGTTTATATATGTAGAATGATATGATAAGACGCACACTCACAAACGTATATAAATCCAGATGTTGAAACAAAGGAAATGAAACTCAATTGCTCGCTTCTCTCAACTTCCTTCATCGTCGGACGACGACGATACCTGTCACAATGCTCACTAATATATGAATAGTGTCCAACATGTTCCCCAACTTGAGGACTGAAGAATAAGCCTGGGACATATGATACCTACTCATCGTGTTGCACAAGTATATTTACCCCACCAACACCCACCATATCACACCCACACAAAGCCATCATCACCATTAACAGTAAAAAGTCCTTTCTGCACTAGATCATCATCCGTCTCTATCTTAGGCTATTGTGATGATTTGGAAAATGTGGGTTCTGATAATAAAACTGCCGGCGTTGATGGATTCCTTCTCGGGTGTGACACAGAGACCAGCATTTGATGTTTTATTCAGCAATTTATTGGAACCCCCGCTCATAATCTGATAATGCATTGGGCGATGAATGGGACCATTAATTGTGAATTGTGGTGTATATTAGTCTGTGTCATCATCGGCAGATCCAGGTTTTTTGAAAAGGGGGGCGCACGTAAGCAAAAGGGGGGGGGGGCGGGCGCACTTACGGGATTTCATAAAAGACCCTATGAAAATGAAGTATGTTGGTGGGGAAAGGGGTGCGACCCCCCCCCCCTGGATCTGCCTATAGTCATACACAAATTTGGTGGTCACTGTATACATGAAAATATGAGACTGCATATCAAAACCTCACATTTTGCAGTATGTTGTCATTGCCCAATGTTCACTCCCTATTTAGCCATCTTAATCGACATTTCCCCTCAGTTTACTCTACTTATTGTCCCATACTTTATCTATGGCCCCATTTCCCCTAATTTAAGATATTCCTACTGAATGGTTTAGGCGATAATGCGGGTAATTGTATTTCCATCTGTTTAGCGGCTGGGTGCGCACTAAACAGCTGGTCTTAGATCACTGTCTAAAGATCTAAATGGTTTAGACCAATGACTTTGTATTTGGCACTTTAATGACTTTTGTATTCCACTCAGCAGACATGCACTTATAGTGTTACAGAGGTTGTTCCTTGGCATTCATACTAGTCTACATGTATCTTTTCAATGCCAGAAAGTGGCAGTGTGAAACATTGACATCAAATCAATTGGAAACGACTATTATTCATAATGCACTCATATAAGCTAGACATATGCTCATTTAAACAGCATATAACCTTGTTAGTGCGATTAAAAGAGATATTCTACTGGGCTATGTGGTCTCCTCATATGTATATAAGTGAAACTAGTCTAATGTTTTCATAAACTCCTCAACCATATACCGAATCAACCTTAAATCTATGCAAATAATTGTGCATATCCAATGGATAGTTTACACGAAGTCTAAATGCTCACAGAAGGACCCATCATCGCGGAAATTGCCATTAAGGTTTAGAAATCAAACATTACTCTTACTAAACCCATAATTCCACTGCACAAACGGGCTTATAATCCCATAGATAAACAGCACCGACACCCGGATGTGCTTGACCTGCCATTAATCACTGTTCAGGTGTCACGTGTGACAGTTGTCATTACACAAGTAATGGGGATCTGTTTCCTTTTCGCTTGCCTGCAGAACTGAGCAAATGAGGACAATGTACACAATGAGGCGTTCCATAGTACTGGGTCACTCTAGAACATTGTCATCCAGGCATTGTGAAGTGGTTTTGGCATAGACAGTCCGTGTCACATGATGTCTATGAAGCGAAATGAAATTAGGAGTTCATTGCAAATGAAGACTTTATGAGATTTCATCAAAATGGATGGTTGCCAAATATATACGTTTTGTAGAATACGTCTACTTAAAAAGGTTGCGGGCCCAGCATTTTTACCTACAACAGTTTACATTTTCCCTCCTGCCCATGACATATTAGCCGATACCTGGCTGGGGCCATAAACCCTACATTAGACAAAAAATGCGTTACCACACGGGTGGATGGTAAAAAATAAGAATTTCCTGGTACCAGGAAAAAGTTATGCCGTGGAGTATGAGCCTGGCTTCCGAAGTCATCTATAACGGCATGGCAAAAAGCGCTTAAAGACCATGAGTGCGTCTTGGGTGGCATGTGGTGTTGCACCTGGTGCCGCCTGGTTCACCGTGCCGTATGGTGTCGTTTTGCATGACCCTTGGTGTCGGATGTTGCTGTTTTGCATGATTCCTGGTGCCTGGTGAATAGAATTTCGATCAATACCGATCAATAATCCCCGTGCCGTGCGGCACATGCCCACTTCTCCTTCGAAGTGGCAGTCGCCGTGCCAATTTTTGCCTTACGGCATGGGTGCGCCACCAAACGTCACCAGTTTTATGATGCACCAGGTATAATCATTCCATACCGTTCTCCGCGGTATCATGTTGCGTCGGGTTCTTAAAAATGCATTTTTTCGTTCTTTGTCGTTTCTTCACCCGACAATGACCGTGACGCATGGTGCCGTGGGCCGGTCTAATGTAGGGGTAGCCATAAAACAGCACCAAAACTGTATATGGCTAACCTGGTTAGCTCAATGAGACCTATAGTGGAATATACACTATGCGAATTCACCTTTCCCCAACAGGATTTCATACATGCAGGATGCAAACACAGTGATCATCATCAGCACACAAGGCCAGCTTGAAACAGTGCCCGATCAAGGTGTAGTGGGGCCCCTGGCATTGATTCAAAGTGGGGCCCTTGGCTGTGATTTGAAGTGGGGCCCTTTGACCCGAGTTGCGACATTTTGTAGCCATTTATGTTATATTGTCATATTTTGACTTGACTTAACTTGATCGTTGTGAGAAATTTTAACATAATTTCAAGCCCTTGATTCCCCACATCATTTGAAGGTGTATACTTGGGACTTCTGGTTGGTCCCTGCTGCGTAAAATGATTACGTGTAATAATGTTGGCAAAATCTAGGGGGGGGGACTAGAAATATTCTGAGGCCCTTACATGTTTGGGCGCCTGACTGAAGCCCGGTGTGATGTTCAACGATGTACATTGGTCTCATAACAAAGAAATGTGAAACAGGAGCTAATGGACATAGAGCAAAAATAAGCTTCCACCGAAAGAACCACTTTGAATACTTACAATATCCTGTTTCTAACCTTGGCTTCAAAGAGAGTAGTGCACTTAAACGAAGTGTGTTCGCTCGGGACTTAAAATCTGATAGTGGCCGGATAGCTAGATTAATGCTCGGAGTCCACTGGGGTGGGGACAGTTCGTGTTAGTGTGTGCTAAGTTAATTTGATTTGACGTCTAATGTCTCCAATAAGGCACCTAGTGACGTGTACTGGCGTGAGTGTCGCCAACGAGATGGGAGCATATGTTGAGAATTGGAGTTTAATGTCTGTCTGATATGGCACAAATTAACGCAAAAGTAGCCCTCAATATTTGGTAGAACTTTCGCCTGCTGATTTCGGCCTGTGGACTGCTGGCATAACGTGCACTTTACTGTCAAGAACGTTTACAGACTAAGAAGTTGGAATGAATTGTTATGAATAAGATTACACATTTTATTCCCCGATTCGTTTAACAAAGTGTTATTCAACTAATATCAGAGAGGAATAAAAGATAATCGACGACATGAGCTGAGTGACGATTTTTTATGGTAACATAAGACCTATGCCAACGACCATGCACCACTGGAAAACGTGGCTGGAAAAGCTAGGTGGAAAAATAACGTGTGCGTGTGCGTGCGTGTGTGCGTGCGTTCGGCTGTGCGTGTCAGTCACTTTGGTAATGAGAGATGACCGTTTCTGATCTTTGAAGCATATTTGTGCTTTTTGAATTCTTTTCCATTCTGAATCCATATAAAGCTATGGTCAAACTATCCTGACTGTTGAAACCGATTCAGTCCCAGTACCAGTGTTACTCTGCACACCGGCTCATCACAACTTCTTCGTATATTTCTCATCATCAACCCTCGTGAAATTTTGCGAATCTCAGACTGGGGATTGGACTTTACAAGACATCATTACTATTTTCAATTTTAGAAAATTATGAACTAGCATTATTTTATAATAAATTTGTAATTCGATTGAATGGTTTTGAGTAGCATGTTGTCTAAATTGCCTTCACTCGGTGAGAATCTGTATGCAGTTCGGTCTTTTCCCCTGCTCATTACAAAGAGTACTTTTCTGGGTGTGGCTTAATTAGGACTGGGAAATGGAGAATGACACACATTTAAGCCACAATGAAACTTGCACTGGTATAAATATCGCCCTCGTGTACAGCACTGGCTCGGGCTGTGAATCTTAATTAGCCCACCCATTTTCTCAGTAGTTTGGAAAGTCACAGGACACTGTACGCATATGAACATTGACAACTTCTTGTGTACAGTAGCAATAGCAGATCCAGGTTTTGGAAGGGGGCGCACTTGAGGGATTTCATGGGTTTCGATGGTGGACATGCCAAAAACCGTACGAAAATGAAGTATTTCAGTGGGAAAGGGGGGCGCCTCCCCATGGATCTGATTATGCAGTAGAACCTCTCTGTGAAGACTACCCTGTGGACTAGACTGGCTTCAACTGGTCTAAGATTAGATCTATTCAAGAATATCATGTACAATGAAAATATAAATAGTATATATATCATACATAATCACAGATCATCATTGTCACCTGATGCTCCTCGGATAACACGTGAAATCTTTACAAAGTAATGCTTATTTACAATGTGGTCCTAAAACTCAATAAAATGGAATAGCTTGTTAATACTATGGTCATGGCTATCAGTCAATATTTTACTAGATAAACCTGATCAGTGACTCAATGGCCCTTCTCTGCTAATATTAGAGATTGTAGCCAAACAGAAAGAAAATGATTTAGGTGGAATCAAGTTAAGTAACATGTTTTATTGGTTGCAATTCTTATAAACAGTTTTAAGTGAGGCATCCATTTGACCTTGCGGAGACAGGTTGAAAATTTGCAAACTTCCTGTGCTTTAAAACAGTGAACTAGTACAAGAAATAAGTCTGTGAGTTCGTTTGTAGTAGTATAGTCATGATAGTGAAAAATGTTAATAGATGTTGCACTAAAATATGAATAATATAAATGTCAAATACTATGAATTCATGAACAGTAATTATTGTTCAACTTGAAAATGAGCTTTTGGCTTGAAACTAATTTCAATAAAAACATTATTTGGAAAACCGTTTTTGGACTATTTATTCTAGCATGCAAAGAAAAAAATATACACACTAAGAACACATGCAGTTGACCGTTTAAACTTTATATTATGTAAAAAGCACGTGAGTCATGAGAAATACAAACTTAGTAGTTATGATTTCACGCGATATACAGTAGAACCTCTCGATCAAGGTCACCGAGTCCCAATGGAGATTGGCAACTAATTACACACCGAGCTCTCATGGTGATCGTAGCTTCAGGGAATCTATAAAAAATGCTCTGGGAGGACTTTATTGAGGCTTGTGGCAGTCTCTTTGGGCGACCTTGTGACATGTGAGAATGGTTTTATTATAGAGCCGGTCTCTTTATAGACGGGCTCTTAATTGGGGAGTTCACTCCAGTCATCCCCAAATGGAGCGTCAAAGCGACTGTGATACACGTAGGTTCCTTCAAAGTTCACCTGGGTCACCCTGTCCACAACCAACCTCCCAGCCCTGAGCACCGGAACACCAATGTTCCCCTCCAAGTACAGCCGGTCCGCTGCCATCTTCTTCAGTTCATTCACCCTCCTCCGCCTTTTCTCCAGCAAAACATTGCCACGTGCCATCAGTTCATACCTCTTTCGACCCCAACGGGTTAACGCGTATTCTGAAGTGTCCTCTCTCTGAGCACTTTCAAGGGAATACTGTTCGTTTTCCCCAGCTACTGTCCAGTCGTCAATGTCCGTTTCGAGGACTGCTTGTAGCGCTTTTTCGAATTCTCTAAGTTTTACATCCACCTTGTCTTCGAATGGTTTCTTACGGACGATACTGTCGTCATTGTCGTCTGTTTTAATCACAACTTCCTCTTCTGTGTGGTCGTTATCAGTGCGTATTTGGCCATCTTCTTCAGACGAATAATCCAGTGTTATTGGCTGTTCACTTTCGACCACAATGTCAGCCAGGTCTGAAATGGTTGCATCCGAAAACGAATCCGTTTCCATGGTTTTATTATCTAATTTAAATCAGTGCCCGTTGGTTTGCTCACTTTCTGGTTTGAACCCCACCAGTTTCTCTCATATTGTTGTTTAAATGAAGCATTCAAAAATTATTTAATTCCAAATTTGTAATGAAATTTACATGTTTCGACAGCAACAGTCCTCTTAAGAAACTAAATTATTAACGATACCAAATGATTAACTTTAGTACCTGTTGGTTTGATAGCAAACTAAATATAATTCAAGAATGCATCCGTGTGTACATAATCTCTCAAATATAGCCCTGATGTTAATAAACTAATCAAAGATTATAGCCACGTACTTATCCGTACCACTTTAATATCAATCACCAGATTTGCCTATGCGATGGTATTATTTAAACAGAACTTACACCATCTATGGAAGATGGAACGGTATTCACACAATACCAATAGATCCATCCATACAGCTAATGATTTCACTAATCAACCAATTTGTATGACATTGATTTTCAAAAGATAGGATCGATTTTGGGATTCCATTCGCGGTCAGAATGGTAATTGTGTAATTAGATATTTTCAATAGGCACCGAACATGTGGCAGTTAATTCTCAGCCAGTGGAGTTAGCATTTGAAAAAAAAACATTTTGCTGTTAAAGGGAATTTTCAACCGATATTCATACATGTAGCCATTTGAATTGATTAATTAAGCTTAAGCCTGTGGCACAACCAGCAGTGCGGACATTTTAACAGTACGCTGTTTTGTGGCTGCGTGACTATGACATATAATAACGTAAGGCTTGTCGTACTGGCTCTGCATGCAGGCAACTGTTTGATTTGCTGTCGAGAAATTTTGACATGTCACACTTCCCCTACTGTCTCGGTACTGCATAAAAATTATTTTAACGCCTGTGTTTTACTGCCTATTGTGCCCTGGGCGTTAGCTAGGAACAGAAGGAGGAAATACACTTTGCGCAATTTCAACGTTTATATTCTTTGCCCAGTGTGCGTTGTGACCAGTTTCCTCCACAAGTACCGGCATAAAACAGTAAAACCACTAATAAAGACCACCTCTACAAATAGACCACGTACATAACGAGATAATTCCTCTCGAGGCCAATAGGTTATCAGGAGACCGCCACCACCCTCCATAATGGGACACCCCACCCCCACCCCCACCCACCCCAAAAAGGGGGGGGGGAGAGAAAGAAAAGAAAAGAATATTTAAGGTCAGCGACCTAGATGACTAACAGGCAGGTTACAGCGTATGACTGCCTATACTGCCAGTTCTAAAACCTAGGACTTGTTAATCGTGTGAATTGTGATAGATTGTGGTATTATATAGAAACCAATGTGTTATTTTTGAGGATTCTTGACAGAAGAGTGAGTACCACTGTGCAGCAGTTTGAAGACCGGTCTCATGAATTTCTCACATCTTAGCCCATCTATCATGGTCCAAAAAGTGTCTTGATCAAATAGGAAAATACTATCTATATCAGTTATCACTCCTGAGAAATATGCATTTCTTTTTATATTTTGACAGTTATAAAATAGGCTGAAGCCGTAACAATGCACAGCTCAGTCACTGTCTAGAGACAAGACGGATGACTGGAACAGAGCCAACACAATGATAGAAAGATTGAGCTACTCTGTGGTCTTATCATATTCGAAAGATTGAGAGGTGAAGAACCAGAAGCAAAATTATCCTGTGACATGTAAGATGGCAATTGGAGAGAAACACTTTCAAACTTTTGAGTTTGTACAAAAATTATCTAATATAAAAAATATTGAAAGGGACAACCACGTGCGAGTCATGTGAATTTATCAGTTTACAGTTTTGCAGTAAAATCTAGCTAATAGAGACACTAATGGAATGATAGGCATATCCAGCCGCTCCCCCCCCCCACCCCCACCCGGAGCAATAAACAGTGATCTATGCATGTTTTGATTAATGAGGAGTCTAAACCTCATTCAAAACATGCATAGATCACTGTCTAAATAGCTCCTGTGCCTCCCCACCCTTTCTTTATCCCACGTGTGGAACCTATTTATTTTCTTGTAAGTTTTTTACATCTCTGCGAGCCTTTGCGCGTATAAGCGTATAATACCCATGAAATCCTAAGTGAGAACAGTTCATGCATAGATGTTAAACATTTTTTTACGTGTTGGTAACGTTTAAAGCAAACTGAGCTTTGGATATGACATTTATTAAATTGTATGCAATGGAGAGGAGTCTTGAGTTTCGTGGTATAACAAAAATAATCAGCGAGGCAAGCACCTGTTTGTAAAACGCATTGCTCGTGGTGAAAAATGTTCAAAGCAAACTACTTCGCATAAAATACATGTCATCGACCGTAAAAATCCAGCACATTTTCCGTAAGACATTCACTTTTTTCAACCTGTGCTCTTAATGGTAATCCATCCTAGTAGAACACTTTGCGTTTTTATAGAATTCGTTTTTTGCCATCCGTGCATCAGAATGTCACCTGGCGCAATCTTTGCCCCAATTGTACGTCCGAATTAACCCTTGACATACCGCGTCGCTTTAGTGCCAGTGAATGATGTCATGTGAAGATTAGATGATGCTTTGAAGATTTAATGAATGTCATGATGTCCGGAGATGGCCTTGTGCACGTAATATGATTTTGCGTGTGGGGTGAATTTTCAATGATGTTTACATGTCATATGTAGGTGTATGAGAAGTCTTGGATTTGTCATAAAAACATCGATGAATGTAAAACTAAACTATCGTCACATACACAGCATCCTTATGTAAATTTAATGAATAGAGTTACTCTAATGAAAATATTTGCATGCTACATAGTATAGGTCAAAGAAGACTATTCATGAGAGGTCCGTGTTCTCATTTAAAGTTTTGTTGACAGAAGTATATACACGTGGCACTGTCCATTTCATACCACCTTTACTTTATAAGTAACCGTTTTACTTGTTAAAGACCACATGGTGGTTTTGAAACTCATCACAATTTTTGCCTGAGAGACAATCGAACCTCTTTCTCTATCTCAACCGAGATTGACCGGCGGTCATCCACTCGTCCCTGTGGAGAACAGTGCCCTGGTGGGTAGGTACACCTACAGTTACTGCAAGTCACCACCGTTGCGAAGTTCCATCCGATAGAGGCCCTACGTGAAATATGGAGTGTCTAGATCCTCTTAAGTGTAAATCTAAAATGTAACCCACCCTGAAATGCTCATGTCATGAAAAAATGTCATGGCTACTCCCTCAATCTATACACTGAGGTCTACTACTTCCCAATGATCCTACAAAGTACTGATCAGCAACGCACCAAGACCACCTTCAATCATTAACACTGCACAGTTCCCATTGCCGAGTACTTATTGAAATTATAAGTGCGTATGAAGACAACATGAGTAGCATACTTATCAGTGAGAGTAGTAAGAATATTGCATGCAGAAATTTAGAACAAGGGTGACTGGGTGCAGTTTGGCTGCATATCCCGATGTCTACTATACATGTATATGGCTCACCTAAACATTTCTGAGTGCTACATGTACCTTATATTACTGTTATTACAACTGTCTAGACTGATGTAAAAATGCATTGCTTGCTGACTCAAACTGTGTGCTTATTCGGTGCTTAATGAAGGACGTCTAGAATGTAGTTATCCAGAAAATACGTGTCCTGAAAAGGAAAAAACATAATGTATGCTTGCGGTGCCCTGTCATTACGTTCTCAGTTAAGCTACATTGTTCACAAGAGAAATCATTCCTTGCACAAATGTAAGGCAAACGATTAGAGTAAATGACAAAGCGGAGATGCGAATAAGAATGCTCTTTTCTTTAAGAAGCTCTTTTTCTGTAACTGATATCTCCACACATTAAAATATAAACTCACTTTCCATGTACCGTGTCTGTTGTTTGCAATATAAATCCATTGTTTCTTACAGTGCCCATGCACGGAAGTTAGGAAAATATGGGCTCGATTTCATGCAACTAATAATTGATCATAATTGTAGGAATTGACCACGAGATTGGAGTGTCAATGGGAAAATTGAGCATGCTGACGTCTGATTTGCCCGAACGAAGTGAGGGTAAATCAGACGTCAGCATGCTCAATTTTCCCATTGACACGACAATCGAGTGGTCAATCACCATTCTATCATGACTAAAATCCATTTTATTTTAAAATAAATCATATTATAACGTTCTCATTGCAAGTCAATTTGTCAATCAGCGTGGTCAATTAAGCGATTGACTGAACGCTCCAGAGCGTGCGGAGACCACTACTATGGCACTAGTCTAAACTGTTGCTCTCCTCTACACGGGACACGCCTTGCGACGTCAGTGGCTGTATTGATAATGTGACGAGTTTAGACTAGTGCCGTAGTAGTGGTCTCCGCGCGCTCTGGAGCGTTCAGTCAATCGCTTAATTGACCACGCTGATTGGTAAATCAGCGTGGGTTATTGGCGGTGATTTTTGCACGGAATGATAGAATGTGTAATTATCGTGTATTCAAAGTTGACTATGGGTTCTAATATTGCTATTGAACGGGCATGATTTATGAATAATTGTGGAGGCATTTCTATGATATTCTTTTATTTGGTTCTAATGGCTTACATCGGAATACGAGAGTTCTGTGTTGGATGTACAACAATGAACAGTGTACCGTGGTTATCGGCTCTTCGTGGTTATATCAATCGATAATCAGTGCACTCTACATGTATGTCCAGTGAGCCGCACAGCGTTGCTCTACTCACATTGGATCGTACCAGTCACCCACCATCCCCATTTATTTCGGTCTTATGATCTCTAAAGCGAGGGGCACATTCCACCTTGCGGCGGTGGTCGCCGCAAAGCGTGTTGAGGTTTGCCGCGTCTACGACGTTTTCCGCACGCATGGACACAAGTATACTTGTGGACACATACGCACGGGCTCCGTGCGTTGTGAGTGCGTCGGCACGGGGAGTGGTTTTTATTGAGGTGGCCATGCGGTCCACTTGCATAAAACGTGCGATGTACTCGCGTATAACTTACGTTCTACGCACCGTGTGATTACAAAAGCACGGGATCGGCACGTTCCATGTACATGGAACGCACGGCCCCAGTACTGTGTCCGTGCCGACAACGTGCGGGTAAATCATCTGCGTTTAACGTAAGGTCACCGCACTGCCTCCTTACGGTCAGACCATGAAGTAGGGTGGTCGTAGAAGAATTCCAAGCCAAACTTCTTCTGCGGCGATCGTACGGCCTTGAAAAAACGTACGTTTGCCGCACTGTACACTCACGGATCCTCACGTTTTCTATGCGTTTTTAGCAGTAGACAGGCTGTAGACCCACCTTGCGGTGGAATGTGCCCCTCGCTTTATTGTCAAATGCATGGAATATGTAATTACGTGTATTATCAAAGCCTGGTATAGCCCCCCACCCCCACCCACCCCTGGTATAACTGCACCACATTTGCGGCGTGAAAGAGATTCACGTAGACCAACGATAACCTGACGAATCGGTGTCGTGTGATGTCAAGCTCTACAAGTATAAATTTTTATCATCTTCTCTTTTGAAGAACAGAGACCACAAAAAGAATCCCAATTACGGTGATGGATCTGTGGGAAGGCAGCACTTCCGGATCCTACCATTATCTTATTGTTTTAGTAATACATAATCCTCGTCTCTTTGTCCTATATCATTGTCAATGTACTTATTTAGACAGCGACATTTTTATGATTGATGCTTGTTGATAGATGACACCAATTTTAGCTTGTGTAAGATTACTGTATTGAATGTGTCATAGGGTGTTGCCCCATTAGATTTATGATTCTAAATTGCACATCTGAAATTAGCACCTGTTACATGTATATTGCATTTACAGTTATTTACAGTGTGAAGTGTGACTGCCAGATTGAAACCGCGGAGATTGAACCGCAAGTGAAGAAAGCAAACAGGTTACCGGGACTCATTAGAACGTCATTTCAATATCTTTATCATTTTTTTTGTTTCTTTGTTATATACCCTTGTCGACCACAGCTGTGAGTATGGGTAGCTCTGTTAGGTGTTCAGAGATGAACCAAGATGATCAGTGGCTTGAAGGATCTCCCCTATGTTGATAGACTAAGACTCTTCAACTTACCCCCAATTAATGGTGCACATGTATAGTTTTCTTCTGTATCTATGAATGGGGCAGATTTATGAGTACATGTAAGTGGGATATGGGATGAAAAGCTGAAAAATAGGGATGTGCGGAAAAAAGCCACACACACACCCAAAAAATATATAAGAAAAGAGGGAAGTGGGATTTCAAGAAAGTAGGAATTGTGAAAAAGCCTTTAAATTGCGGACGTGACAAAAATTTATAGGATGTGGGGAAAAAAGGCCAATAAAATATTGTAATATGGGAAATAAGACGAAAAAAGAAATGGACGTGAGATTTTTTGAACCCTTTACAACCCCACCCCTGAATGCTCACTTAATTGGTTAAGCAGTCACCTGCGCATGTTTACTCTTTCAATCAAATGAAAGTGCACAGGAAACATAGATCAAGGTCCTTCTTGTCAGATTCACCAGTATGCTCCTCCCAGGTTGAAAAATCGCAACTATATGTAAGTGTACTGAAATGTCTCATGTAATTGTAACTAGATACATGTATTTGTGACCAATGTAACTAGGTTGGAAATCGAAGTTTTTAATAAATTATGAATAAAAAAATCAACTTTAGACTTATTCATTGATATTTGTAATATGCCATCTGGTCTTAGCTCAAAAATGAATTTGTTATATATGTAACATTGAACATATATACATGTATAGCATTAAGAATGTACATAGTCATACTCACAATATTTTAATAAAAGGAATTTTGAGTCTGCCCATAAATAACGTTTTCTAGTGAACCAAAAAATGTATGCTTTGAATCTTGTATCTCAACAACCGAAAACTTTACTATTTAACTAGTAATACCACTTAATTATCAAGAGCTCAAGTGTATATTCCTTTCATCAGCAAAATATCACCACTGCCCAATTAACTCATTATTTATCATGTAACAACAATAACTGCCTTTCCTTTGGATATGACACGTTAAGATGATACAACGGTTTGTTGCGGAAGCTTTACTTTCATCCATGGTATAGAATCTTTGTACTTAATCTACTTCTTGCATAAACTTCCTGCCCAGATTAATGATATTGATTCAAAGTAGGTTGTGGCCATTAAGGAGACATCATTCCTTGTCACATTTGATCACAACCCACATTTTCTGGCCATAAAACTTATCTTATTTATTGTATTATCTATCACATCAGCACATTTGTTTCCCTTGTTTACAGGGTTTACGCCAGAAATATCAATTTCGAGCTCTTTGCAATGAAGGATAATCTTTATTGGACATGAATCAATCCAATTTATTGTTTTCACCCGATTCTAGTGCAAAATGTATGAAGAATTGCAAGGTTATTAGTCGATTTCATTGGACAGTTTAGTTAAACAAATCAATTTAAGGGTTTTAAATAGAACATAATGTATTTGTCAATATTTTATAAGTTTTTATGAGATCGAAAACACAAATTGATGAAGGGCTCAAGTTGAGTTAAAAGTGATATGGCGACAAGACAGTTTTTGCGCTACTTACTTCTTTTATGTGGAAAAGTAACACATTTGACAATCTTAATCCATGGACATGAGACACCTATTTTTCTACATAGGTTACAGATGTCATGTTAAAGTGACACAAACTTTTTTTAAAGTTATAAGAAAAGGGCTTATTTGCAGACCTCATGTAAAGCACTATGAATGAATCGGATGACACGTTCATGTCTAAAAACCATTTATAAAAGTTATTGCAACTCTTTTATTGTTTAAACGCAATATTACAGAAGTCCAGCGTTTTAACATAATGATACAATGTGCTCAATTTTCAATATTAATAATTGAACAATGCATTAAAAATGACTCAAAATTCTGTCAAATGTGCAAAGCGCAAGATTCTAATTTTAGAAATGTCTATACTAATGGATTGTTGACATCATCAGGACATTGGTCTACAACCATGGGAAATTCGATATCATAACATTACCAGAGCAAGTCACCTTTTTCACTTATGCCAAACGTGCCTAATTTTTATAAATCAAATTTTCGAATTGTCAATTTCAACATGAGAATGTAATTTTCGCCTATCAAAGATGATATAAACATGCGATCAATTTACCACAGGTTTCTCACCCAGCACAGACGACTTATTGCAAGTTTTGCTACTTTCATGTACATAAACAACTATGTGGAATGATTGAAATCTACAATCCAAGGTGTGTTTTTTGTCAATATGATTCAACGTGAACATTTTCATCAGTTCTTTACTAAAGTCTAAAATTGTCAGTCAAGATTACAGACATTGTTACAAATTGAAGCATTCAACTCTTAAAAAGAGATTTGAAATGGCAGTCTATATTAAAAGCCTTCTCTCCCTATTCTTAGCAGTCCCTGTATTTTGTACGGTGTCTAAGGCTTCCACATCTTCAGCATACCATCTTCTCCATATGTAGACAGTAGGTTCTGATGAGGATGATGAGTGATACCAATCACATCTTTTTCATGCACCTTAAACAGAGGTAAAAATGAATATGAGTTCATAGAGAAATTGCACAGATGTTTTCACAAATCATATCTTTCTTTAATTCTTTAACTACCTGATAATAAATTATGCACTACCATAAGCTAGCTATAAGTTATTTCAAAGAGTACAGTAGAATCTATCAATTAAGACCAGTAGTAGTACTGGCCCAAATGTGGTCTCAATAGAGGTGGTCTCTTACTGGAGGCTTCAAATGGTCTCTTTCTGGAAGGTTGGGGCTGTGAAAATGGTCTTATTGTAGGGGTGGTGGGTGGTAGGTGGTCTTAATTGGATGTTCTACTGTGAATGTCTTTGTGTGTGTTTTCTATTTGTGCTCTTGGGTTTTTGTCAGTGTTTTGCTTAATTTAATCAAAGGTCAAACCATCTTGTTGTAGTGTTTATCGTTTATTTGTTTGTGTTCCATGAGACATTTTGATGATTTTATCATCTTAATCAGAAGAGATCTAATCACACGTTGTATATAAATTTGCCCTCATTTCAAGACAGCCTTGAGCAAACATCAATTCCGACTGAGACTTTCCGTCAGATACCATATGACATTTTGATGAATTTATCAGTGACATTCTCATCTGGATTGATGTCTGTCAAAGGAACGCACGAAAGTAAAAATTCAAGTCAAATACCTAGATCTAGCACTGGTTTTAAGAAGACTGACGCACTTGTGAAATAATTGAATCAATCTTGAAACTATATAAGAAACGGCGCTGAGTGTCAATAGGGAAATTGATAGTATTCATTGCAGCTCATTTTCATTAGGCAAATGTATTTATCCATTTCGTGCAGATTCATTTTAGCACATTTCCTCAATCTACTTTTGCCAATTTACTTCGCCACATGTGCCATTGGATTGAGCTGGCTTTAAACTCAATTTTTTATTTCTTTTTATATAACATTCATAGTGTAACAACCAGAAGTTGGTTGGAAACAAGTTTAAGCTCCTATCAAGACCACTTCTTTTATGATGATTATCTCTCTAACAAGACCATTTATCATGCTGCTGTTACAAACCTCCATACACGTAATACAGAGACCACCACCAACCTCCACTAGAGACCACCTCCCTATATCACTAGTACCGTGAAGAAGTTTTTTTTTTAGAAAAAGCTCGCTTTTAACTTTCCATCAAATCGCATGATCTTTGTCCACAGAAAAAGACTCACGCCCAAGGTTTTCTCAGTTAACCAATGCTGATAGCAACTGTCAAAAACCTTCATTGAGACCACGTCTTTATTAACACCATTCTAGACCAGTCACTGACTGTCTATAAAATCAGACAGTTTCTACCAAGTTTTTCTCAAGAAAAATGTTAGTTTATTATTATACTCACGGCGAGGGTTCTCTCGAGCTTGCCCGTGCTGATGGAGAAGCAGTAGAGGGTCATATCCTCGCCCACGCAGTAGATCCACTCCCCGCGGGGCGACACGGTCGCGCACACGAAGTCACCGCCCTCGCGCTTGCCAGAGCTGAAGCTGCGCACAATCTGAAACATGATCGTTGTATCTCATGTGATTCAATCCCCTTATTATTTGTGGAGGTGGGTCACTAAATCCAACCAATCATAAGCCCCACTGCCGAAACATTCAGTTCAATGATAACGAGATTTTGATTTCTTGGCACCACTGCCAAGTTCCGCAGTATTAATGCGTATGTCTAACCAACTGATTGAAAATGAACATTGACTTGAAAAGGAAGTATGAATGATGAAGTCGTGAAACCGACGATTACAGTGACTCAGATTAACAATAAAGTAGAAATTCGTTATCTTGCATCGGTTTTTACAGAAATTTCCAAATCAGTTTTGACATTTTTATTTGGAATAAAAGTCATTATTGTTATCATCTTTCTTTTTTTCTTTTTTTTATTTGATAAACGTCATACTTTTTTTATTTTTGACATTTTTTTTCCCAAGAATTTTACCAGACATTTAGATCAACAACAGTATCATTTGTCTGTAAGAACTATTCAAATCATTTTAGAATAAAAATAATCAAAATCTTAAAAAATCGCTTTTCATTTCATTTTTAGATAAAAAGCATAATTTTTTCCCAACCCTCATCTGAAACGAGATGAAAATCTACAAGGATGATTTCAGTGTTTAAAGGATTAACCTCAGTATGGTTGACAAAAGGAGAAGACTGATGGTCACTGGAGTCAGACACACAACAAGATCACAAAAGACGATAAAAGCCACTGGCAGATCCAGATTTTTTTAAAGAGGGGTGTCGCAATCAGTAGATTTCATGGTTTTTGGGGTGGAAAGCTCCCAGGCATGATGATGAAAAGACCCAGTTCCACCCCTAGATCTGCTAATGTTAGAAAGAAGAAAAAATGCACCTATTTTACACAATATCAAGGTTACAACTAACTTCCTCAATAATCAAACATTGGATAGATATAATTTTGGTAATAACACTGAACCTTGGTGGATATATCCCCCACTTATCTTTAATGCGTTCTAGGCCTCATTCATGAGCGAAAATATCACTGGAGTGAAGAGTATTTCACAAGAAACATTAATCCTTGCAGCTGCCTGGGTGAGATAACCTCCAAAAGGAAGCCCATGCTAAAAAGATACATACACTTATGGGGACGAGTAACGATATTTTACGGTTTTACTAAACTTCCAATTTCTTTTTTATTATGGCTTTCAGGGTTGTTATATGTCATGACTTTTATAATAAAAGTCAATAAAAGTCGACTTTTATGACATATGTCGACTTTTATGACATTTATTCTATTCGTATTTTGACATATTTGAATGTATTCGTCATTTTTTGATAAAATATCTATTGTAAAACATACTTTTATCAGAAAATTCATTATCTATTATATTAGCGCTTTACATTTACATTTATGATTTCGTGTTGACATACAAGGCAATTATAACATGTCTAAATGACTCGGTAAATGAGAAAAATAGATGTCCTAAAAGTCCAAATGACTCACGAATTTTGAGAAAATAAATGTCATAAAAGTCCAAATGACTCACGAATTTTGAGAAAAATAAAAGTCATAAAAGTCAAATGTCCCGACTTTTCCCTAAAATAAAAGTCATAAAAGTCGACATATGTCGCTCGACATATGTCCATGACATATGTCAATAACAACCCTGATGGCTTTAATTTTTACAAATTACACCTTGTCATGTAAGTAATAACCTCTTATCTCTGTTACAGCATGGTTTGAAAAACTGTGATTAGAAAAACATCGGAATGATCAAAAACATTATCCCATAACAAAATTCATATTTCTCTTGATAACCCTGGCTCAAGTAGATCATTTTACATGCATTTTAAGTTTCAAACCTGTTTAAATACATAGGAAATAGCAAACCACTGGTGAATGCACTGTCATGTATACAGCAGGGATGAGAGCACTTTCCAAACATCACTTAATCTTAAAGGACATAATGCATCCACAAATGTAGAGTGCATAATGCAATCAGTAAATCAGGATTTCAAAAGAACCAATAATAGTTACAATCTTGGCTCATTCATCGAAAGTAACTTACTGTCTCTAAACAATTCGTAAATATTGTTTAAATTTCCAAATTAAAATTAAGTTTTACTTATACTTAATAAAAGGAGAATATAATATTCAAGGCGACAGTCATAGGACAATGATTCAGAAACGCAGAGCTTTTTAGTAACACTATAAATTGTTCACCTTCACCAAATGAAACATAATACATTTTCATATCTTTATTTTCATATCATTCACCAAGAAGTGAATGTTTATGCTTGTCTTCCATTTGTTCACGTTAATCTATTGCATACATTTTGATTTACAAGCGAACTCACAATTGCGGTCATGCAAGCGTGTCTTATAATAAATTTACTTGCCCAACAAACACAAGAACTTGCCAATGTCCAGCAAACCAGTGCTACTGTAAAAGCCAGCATACATCATTGAACTTTAAAACAGACCTCATAAAGCACAAAAAAGACGATCTTACCTGTCCCTGCATGTTCATGATGACCACGGTGTTGGAGCGATTACACACGACAAACTGTTCCGTGTTTCTCGGCAACGGGTGCACGCTGTGAACCGTGATGTCACTTCCTGCCGTGCCGCCCAGTGACTTGAACGTGTTCTGACACTCGGTGCTCTTGATGTTCCAGATCTTGATGGTTCCGTCCGAGCTGGAGCTGCAAACGAAACGTCAGAACAACTACATGAGTGTACTGTAAAACTAGAAATGTTTGTGCACGATTTAATTTGCGCATTTCGTGGGGAGGTGCAAAACCGCAAACTTAAATAGTCAGCAAACATTAAACTTAATAGCCTATGTAAAGTAGGTGCAGGATGGACCAAAATGGCAAAATTAAATAGTCACAAAATAATTTATGGATGAAAATCGCAAATTTCAATAGCCACGAAATATTCTAGTTTTACAATATTGTCTGGCTCTCTAGATTTTCTTATGTTTAAGCTATCCAAATGGTGTCTCTGTTATTTCATCATTGCTTTTTGATATTACACTGGCACATAGATAACTATGGAACATTCTATTGACAACTGTTTTTAGAGTGTAAATCGTTACAAAACAGACTATATCTGCATTACCTGATCACATGGTGACTGTCGGCTGCGAATACGGCATCGTTCACAAACGAAGAATGTCCGCGGAATTCTTTTAAGGTTTTGCCAGATTTCAAACCATGTATCCTACAACATAACATTACAATGTCAACAAAGTTAGTGCTGCGTTAACGTTTGTCTTGAATCAATTTCATCCGTACCAAACTAAAGACACTTTGAGTATAACACAGAAATGCAGTACCCTCTCTGTACTGTTTCAACTGCATGGTTACTAGGTGAGGCTACAAAATGTTGCTTGGTGAGGCTACCAGTAATTACTTGGTGAGTCGATAGTCTTTCTCTTTATTATTTACATTATAAAAATTGCAGTTTTTAGGAACATGTAAACTAATTCTCTGTAGGCCAAGAGATACAATGGATGTGACAATATGCCCCATGACGTCTTAAGAAAATATTATGCAAGTGAGTTACATCAACATTATACGTATGACGTACCAGTAGAGTACTACAGTACTGCAGGTTGTAAACAGTACTAGTAAGATATGCATATATTCGATTATTGTACATTGTAAGCAATGATAAGAGATATTATGTCATGATTTCTAATTACCCTCGCCAATTCTGCACAAAACGATGTCTCTTTTATAGAAATCCATTTTGATTGAAGGAAGTTATGGGACAAAAGGTGTGTTCGATAAATTAAAGTACGAACTCTACCAACAGTTACACACCTGACTGACTGGTCGAAGGACGCACTGAGCAGCTGACTGTTGTCCTTGGAGAAGCAGACGGAGGTGACACCCTTACTGTGGGCGCGCTCGAAGCGGCGCAAACACTGGCCTGTGCTGATCTTCCACACCTGCCAATAGCGGGTAAATATCTATCAGATTTCAACGTAATGCTGTGAGCCACTCTACTGGGACCATCTTTGGGACCAGTGTTAGGTGGTCTCAATAGAGAGGTGGTCTTTATACAGAGGTTCACTTTGGTAACTTTAAGAAGGTTTGGGACTTTACAAAGTGGTCTTATTCTAGCGTTGGTCTCAATAGAGAGGTGGTCTTAGTTGGAGGTACTGTACTGTACCGTATTACAAAGTCAAAAACGTACAAAATCTTATTTGAATCAGAAATTTTCACATCATCAATGCTTTCTCAAGTGAAAAATGATATAAGTTTTTAAATTTTAACGAGACTTTCTAGAGATAAAAAATTTCTCAAAATGTGCATGTTTGTTATTTTAGTATAAAAGTACAGTCATTTCCCTTTCTAAAAATGTATAACACTTAAGGGGCTTCGGGAATAGAATTTGGTTTATGGACCATACAAAAGATCATGTATACAATTTCAGTACAGGCAAAATTAACATTGACTGAATTTTTAATTGTCTTTTGTATGATCTTTTGTATGGTCCATAAACCAAATTCTATTCCCGAAATCCCTAAAGTGTTATACATTTTAAAAAAGGGAAATGAATGTACTTTTATACTAAAATAAAAAACAAGAACATTTTGAGAATTTTTTTTATCTCCAGAAAGTCTCCTTGAGTGTACTACATAAACTAAATTGGAGCAGAGTTTTACATCCATTAGAATCCAAATTTCATAATTCTTCATAAAAATAACATTTTTCACTTGAGAAAGCATCGATGATGTGAAAATTTGTGATTTAAATAAAATTTTGTACCTATTTGACTTTATAATCTGTTCTGTTTTAACATGATGTGGTACGAGCAGCTCCAAGAACTTTTTATACAATGTGTACCTTAGTAAAATTATTGATCTACACTTACTGACTCAAACTATCATATCAACACTTAAATTGTTTATTATTGTGCACTAGGTTATTCAGGTAACAACCAATAAATAAATGTTATTTTCAAACAGTTGCTGGTTGAAGAAATGGAGAATATTGGGGTGATATCACTTTCTATTCATAATACACGTTACCTTGATTTTTCCATCTTGTCCACCAGTTGATAACATTTCCGAATCACGGCTAAACGCCATACACAACACTGCATCTTCCATCATCATGTAGTTGTCCTGAAATTTACAATTACAAATATGATATCCTGTTCTTCATGCATTTAAAGTCCGAATTTTACACTTAGAGCACGTTGGAATGGTTTATAGCTGCCCCCGATTTAAGAAAAAACTACAATCTCACATTAACTAAATTTGAGCAGACTTCTATTCAAATAGAATCCAAATTTTATAATTCGTCATAAAAAATAAATTACATAAAACAACAAATATGAACTATCAATTAGTAAACAGCAACGTGTAAAGAAATTGGTAATCTATGCAATTCTTGAAATGATTACTGTGAAGTATTAATGAAGTACCTGCGCCTGATATTTCAAATCTTTCCGGATTTTTCCAGTTGTGAAGTTCCACACCTCAATAATTCCGTCCACTGAGCCGGTCACTAGATACTGACCGTCCGGTGAGAATCGAGCGCATTCAACGTGAGCCTTCTGTCCAAACTACAATCACATGCACAGAAAAACAATATACTGCAAACTTTATAAACCACAAACGTAATCAATTAAAAACTTAAGTCACATTCATATTGCTACACAAAATATAATACGAGAAACAAAATTTAACAACTGTAAATGTATCACGCGATATATCTACCACCATGATTCAGTACAGTACAAAAATCCTATCTATGAAGCAACAAAAACTCAAAATGCGCTTTTTTCCCCCAAGTTCACATGTGAAGAATATATATAAGTTTCACAATAGTTTTTAGTCAAGGATAACACTCAGTTCACACACTAAGCTTTCAATGGCATCCGCCATCTTGATCACAGTGATTGACGTCATTCGTCGTCACTGGGACCTCAGGAGATTCCTGGGTTGCGCGCCCCCCTCCCCCTCTCGGGTGAGGACATTGTTCCAGATAGAAGGAAGCTGGTACCTGCCCCCATCTCTATTTAGTGAGGGCTTGAGTTTCCTGATATTAATGGCCTCCTTCACGCCACGTTCAAAATATTTGGGTTCTACACATAAAATGTTGGTCCCTTCGAGCGAGACACTGTGTCAAGATGGCGGATGCCATTGAAAGCTTAGTGTGTGAACTGAGTGTTATCCTTGACTAAAAACTATTGTGAAACTTATCTATGTTATATCCAGGATAAATGAATTTCCATCAAAAGATGTGAAGAATAGAATAGTGTAGAAAAATAAAATCACATCTTAAAAGTTTCTCTTACATGCTTAAACCGGCAAAAATGTAGTCCCTAACCTTAATGGTCTTGCTGAGCTGCGTCGGGTACTTTTCTTCCTCTTGCTCCCTCACGGCTGCCTTTCCCCGGAACACATCGATGGTTGTGCCCGGCGGGAGCAGGCCTTGATGCTGCTGCCATTTGAGAGCCTGACCCAAGAGCGCCAGGATACGACTTGGAGGTACAACATTTACCTCACCGGCCAAGGCAGTGGCTATGGCGTTACGTCTACGTTCTTTGCTTTGGCCTTCTGGATATGCCTGAAAATAAAAAATGGTTCGTTTCAATGTTGATAACTTTAAGCAAATTACAATTAAATTTCATAAAATATTAACAAAAGCAATCTTTTTTGTCATCAAACTGTTTTAACATGTTAGATTCAAGATAGAATTACTATTTAGTATAACGTTATAAAAATTAAAGAAAACATATGTAACAGAGGAACACTTGTCGTTTCTTCATTGAATGATCCTTGCAACTTAATTCATGTGTCATGTAGTGATAGAAATCGGGGAGTGTTCAATATCAATAATCGGGACCCCATACATCTTTGATTATAAGTTCAGTCAATATAACATATTGGGTTCCAGAGGATACTCGGTGTCACTAACACGGACAGTATACGATAATACTACACAGTGCATTCACTATTATTTGCCATATCTTTAATTTTATGCATATTTTCGTTTTGTGCTGTTATTTAATAACGTATTTGTCAAATATATGCATGGTATACAAGTTACATCCATCTGTGCAGCTGCGTGGCCATGTTAGATCCACGTATTATTGCCTACCCACATTGATTTGCAAAGACGCCGTAGTACGGCACTGCGGGTGTCGTTGTGTAAACAAGGAAAATGGCGCGTAATGATCACTGTCAAATACAATACCATCAAATGAAATTTTGTAAAATATGAATGAATTTTAATGCTATTTATCATTTTAATTCATGTGTATATCACACTTTCAATAAGCAACTCTAATAGTCGATAATCGTATTGAGGCCCCCAAAAAGTGTGCATAATATCGATATATCTATTGATCGTTGCACCGCTTATGTTGTGCATTCAAATTTTGTTTTTACATAGCCTGTGAAGTCAACTTGCACAATTACCTCTCTGGGATCAAAATATGACCTAGCAAGCATGTTCTCGAGATGCACGTATCTATCTGCGTACTGTTGCTTCATCATGATCATCGGATCTGTTTGTCTGAGGAGAGAGCGGGCAGCACCCAACTCACGCAGTTCAATCAACTCCAATACAATCTGAAAGACAAAAACGGATAAAATAAACAAAAAAAAACTATTATCAAACTTGGATCTAATAGATAACATGTCAAACAGTTTGCTTTCCAAATTCAGTGCCATTAAGATTTCTCGGTAGAAGTTGTATTCAAGTTACTGGCAACATGCAAACATGCGTATATCTCCAAAGGTAGCATGACGTCATACATTATAACTGGACATTAGAAGTAGAAAAACATATCTAAGAGAATAATACATATTTGTTGCAGGGTTGGTGATGCAAAAACCCACCCAATAAATTCTGTTGGGTGAATTTTAATAAATGATTTTGCTAATGCCTATAGCTGGAGCACAGCCAATAACTTCTGCATGTCTGTGAATGTTAAGGTTAAACAATTAAAATACAACTTTTTAAGTAGCATAAATGCAATATAATCATATCAATCATAGCATACCTGCTCATACAGATCGATGAGCTTGTTATCTGGAAGTTTGAGCGTTTGGATGGCTTGTAGAACAGTATCCCAGTGGCCATTGTTTATGTCAGATATAAAACTGTCGACAGAATCTACTGTATTCAGTGAAATACCACTTTCTTCCTGAAATGTCAATGGCAAGTATAAGTCAAGAAGTAAAATTCTAAAAATATACCATTTTATAAAAATAATATAATTGATGATAATCACCTGAAGCACAGCTAGAGTCCTATACAGACTGTTTTCTTTCAGATACTGCTCAATCAGGCGCACCACACTAAAACAATGGCAAACAATAATATGGATCATTACTTTTAAACGTAAAATAGAATACCTATTGCACAATGGCTATACACACAATTTGGTTGTTCTTAAAAAAAATAAAAAATAAATCACAGCCATGGCCATTTCAAAAATTTTCACCACATTTGATGTTCTATGTTAACAAAATGTTCTAACTGATAGGTTACAATGTAAGATAAAGGTGAGGCAATGACCTTGGCAGAACAGCTTTGATTTTTTTTTTCAAGACATGTTTATAAAAAAAGCGAATTGTGTGTAAACTGAATGTTCTATAGCCGAATTGTGTGATTAGTGTTCTACCTGATTGGACCGCTTTCGGCACACAAATTATTTCTAGTGAGATAAACACAAATAACAGATAATGGTAAATGCTGCGGGAAGCCAGGTATGACACGTTCCCTAACATCGCACCTGAGGTTCTTGATACCGGTGTGTTAACGTGGGCGATAATATGAAAAGTGTATTCAAACATGAGATAAACATTTTGACATCCTACACAAACTATACAATGTGAACACCTTAACACCGGTTTAAAATATTTCTAATATATTAGACTGTGGAAAAGACATGAGAACATTAACCAATTTGTCCTCAAAAAGTATAATTTTCGAATATTTCAAACTTACTCGGTAGACTCGATTTCCACAGCCATTTTTAGGGAGAGAGCTGAATCACTTAGATTTAAGGCCGCGAATCTTTCTCAGCAATTCACAATGTAACCGCTGCAAATTTGCAAACTGACTGTCCCGTTGGTTGGTTTTCAAATCTTTGAATGCTCAAAATTTTCGCTTGTAACGTTTTGGACCATTTCCATTTATTCATATTACTGTGCTGCAATAGACATGCCGTACCACGTGATGTCAAACTACATAAAATGATAGGAATAAAAAAACATGAGTTCAATCCTTTCTTATCGAACGTATGGTCGCATATGATAGGTGTACTAAATACCTGTAACTTGATGCATGTAGTTAGTGCGGCTTTGGAATACACATGTACATCCCCATAATATACATGCATCTGTAGTCTGTACCTAGCTGCATCATTGTTTTCTCACTGATAGTACCCCTGCTATAGAGCTGACAGCGTCACTTTCCCCGGCTTGATAGCGTCACTTTCGCCATCAGAATGACTAGACTTTTCGTTCAGCTTTCTGGCTCAACCTAAATGCACTCCCAATAAATCTGACACAATCCCTGCCCATATGCACACGCAGTCACGCACACAGTCACGCGGACTCTGACACATCAACCTGATGATTTATTCAATTTCACGCTATTAGAGGGGGGATATACCCTACCCCATTCTCAAGTCTCAGCAAAAATCCAAGGCCATTCTCACTCATTTTCTAACTATTCTCATTTCACAATTTTACTATTTCACAATTTCCCCAAAATATCTAAGGAAATTGACCCTCATTCTTATTTCTCATAAAGAATCAAGGGCCATTCTCACATCTCAAAATAGGTATATTTCCCCCTCATTATAATGCACATGCAGATATATTTCACCCTCGTCTTATTGGTGGTGCTCAGCTTCCTCTTCAGCCGGTCTTCTTGAGTCACTCCTCAAAGGACAGCAATACGAGAGTTGAAGTCGCATACATTAGTCAAAATACATTAGGTTATGAATCTCACAAAATATACTTTTTGTGCCATATATCTGAAGATATCAAAAAATATCCTACAGCATACCCATTCATATAGACAGTCAGAAGTGGGAGAAAATAGAAAATACTGGGCCATGTCCCCAGTTAAGTTTTACAGATTTTGAAAGGTAACATATTCTGATTGCATTCGCCCTATGATATTTCCGAGGCCTGTTTACCGAGTAAAACAAAACAAAAAACTTTGACAAATAAGTACTGACTTTATTAATTCATCAATTTATAGAAATAAAGATAATTCATTTCTTTATCCATCTAGTGAATAAGCGTTAAGGAATGAGTTTGAGTGACATAACGCAAAGAACACTTTTACATAATGTTACGCTGACTGTCACGATGAAAAACTATAAGGTAGACTGTCACCACGACACAACGCAAATGGAATCACGATAATTTATTAATGGTTTGCGTTGTGCTCAAAGCATTTACGCAGTGCTGCCACCTCTTGAAAAAATGAATAATTAAATTGTACACCGAAGATTTGATTTTCTGCAAGTTAAGGGCCAGTAAAACACCAAACATGGAAGATAAATCGAGCAATGGTCCTTTTCTGTACTAAATTATGTACTTCATTTAATATTTCATTAAATGTGCTAGGTGTAAGAACATGACACATGTAAAATAACACACATGAAATTGAAAATGTTGTGTGTGCAGGCCCGTAGCCAGAGCTTACAAAGCGAGGAGGCGAAATTTGCCCATTTCATAGACCCGTGGCCACCGTAACCCCCCCCTTTGGGATTTTTGTTATTAAATCCTGATAT
>CM032664.1:20792360-20822066 GCA_019095985.1 Streblospio benedicti | reverse complement strand
CAGCCAAACGCACCGGGATGACCCCCGTGGTTTTGAACGAATGATGTACATCACTTTCAGATAACTACGTCACACGTATTTTGATAAACGTGGTTGCTGCATATACTGTACTCAATCATGGATAACCTAACACTTTCATATCGGCTACAGAGAAGGAATCACACAATAAAAAACAGTGATGTACATGGTCATTTTGACAGTTGTAGGTCAAAGACCATAAGTTTTCTGGAGCCTTCATAAATGCCTATTTATTTACATAAATTGTACATGTGTGTTCAGAATCGTATCGTGGTTCTTATTTTACCTCCTGGTAATAGGATTATGGATTTATACGTCTAGAATAGAATAGGGTATAGATGATCAGAAAATAGACATGAAACAATCTACTGGATGGTATTAGCCGTTAACACTGGCCGTCACAGTTTATAAATGGTATGGTTCCGAGGTTCAGAAGCCTCGTTAAAAGGCGTGCCCTGTGTAAAGGACAGCCACCCCTCTGCAAGCTAAAGAACTCACCTAGCTTGAAAACGCTAGTGTGATCACTCCACCCCCGAGGCTCAGTTGGTTACCTGAGATCTGACAGTTTTTTTTGTTTTTTTTTGTGTGTGAGTGTGTGTGCATGTGTGTGTGTGTGTGTCTGTGTGTGTGTGTGAGTGTGTGCGTGCATGCATGCATGCATGGGTCCGTGTGTTTGTGTGCGACATTGTTTTGTAGAATATGACTGTCTTACATTTTCTGCACATGAACAAGACATAACATGAGGGGTTTGGGCCTTAAGCATATGCTTAAATATACATATTATAGGGTTATAAAGCGCAAGTACAGACTTGACACTTACTCTAAACACAGGTTTTAGACGCCACTGTAAGCTGGTCAACTAGTAGATGGAATAGCCAAGGCTAAGCCTATGTGAACAGGACAGAGGTACATGTACATGTATTCTGCGCGCATGATACTTATGGGGGGGGGGGGGTCCTCTCTGAAAGGATTGGTTTAGTCCACCCTAAACACAGCTCAAGATGGTGACTAGGCATGAAGTAACGCCGGCAGTCAGCGGGACGGTCATGGCACTTGTGTTATTCTGATGGGAATGGCCTACACCTATATAACTGTTTATACAGGGTGATATGTTAGTAACCACAAAACCAGTCATTGTTTATTGGTTTCCCTGAAATGATATAACAAAGTATGAATGGATCATGTATATGTATAAAATGAATAATAAAAATATATTATCTCTTTAAACAAGGCCCGTAAAACAAGGGCATTATTAAATGCTCATTACTTGCATGTAAAACTACTACAATATGGTATAGTTTTTATTTATTCATACTTACAACAGAAATACAATTTACAAAATAATGAAAAGGAAAATAGATGAAGAAACTGAAATGTAATATCAAGTGGCATAAATATAACATTTTAAAACAAAGTTATATCTTCACAAATATGCATTAAAGAAAACTGTTGGTAAAATCTGAATGAAATAAAAACAGGTCCAAACATATTTTGATTATCAGTTGAACTTTTGAATTAAAAAATATTCATTTTCTACATCAGTATGCTTTTGAATGAGAAAACATAAGTTGTTATATCACTGCTGACATGAACATCAAACCTTTTTGTATACGACCAACAAAATTCAATATGCATTTTACAAGAATATGATATGGATTATATAAACACTAAGCGAACAAAATTTTGATTTGAAATGACTTCTTTGGGCTAAACTATAGAAATATGTTGTACAAGTCTGAATGTTAAAAAGAACTATATGTTTTCTCTTTGATATACTTCCCTTTTCCCTCAGTTGTTAACAGCCTATGAAAGCTCCGTAACATAGCTCCATATATCGTAAGAAGTTGCTAGGATTTAATAACAAATAACAAATCTTCTTAACAAGGCGATAAAAAGTAAGTTTTGCACTCTGTTAGTCTACACGGGACAGTGAGTATATCACAGTTTAGTGAAATGTGCATAAAAAGAATATAAAGCGAACAGATGTCATATCACTGTTCAACTATCACAGTCACATTCTTTATCTATATCTTAAGAAAATAAAAATAAAGTGAATATAACAAACATACAATAATTTCATTCTAGTTTAAAAGAAATATGGATGAGCATTGAAAGACGATTGGCAAATGAACATCTAACATATACCATAATATGGTAGCGTTCATGACATCCACTCTCAATGTTACGAATACTATAAAGGTACCCTGATTAAATGGATAAATGCATACATGTATTTCCGATTCAATTCACAGTGAAAGCACAAAAATTTCAAAATCATCCTTATGCTTGATAGATAGAGTAGATCAACTCCTACACGTTAGCGGGTATTTTGAGTCAGCCATGACTGTATCAGATCGGTTTTATATAACATAAAATATATCATTTACGAGAAGATTTATGAGCCTATGTTCACATCTATTATAAGAGACATTTATCTCTTACCCATTGAGATGAGGTAGGACTGGCGATTTTTGTGTTCACATTAAAAGAGACCTTCATGGCTGGTGACAGAAAAAAGGTCATGAATGGGATTACTAAAATTTTCGACTTACGGGGTGACTTTTCTGCGCAAAAAGATTCCCCATATGACTGAGTCGATGGCGTGACGTTGATGTCTCCCACATATTAACAGTCCACTACAAAAGTGTGCGATCTAAAAAAAATCTCTGGTCGCCAGGGCACTGCATATCGCTTAAATAAGTGTGAACTTAGGCTTCTTCTGCTTCTAAGTTTGTGCATTTTGCGCATTTTGCGCATTTTGTGCTTCTTGCGCTTCCATTTGTTGAGCAATGCGTTTGTACATGGGCTCCTGCAGAATATTCTTGGATCTTTGAGCCTTTATGTGTGTCTCTCCATACACTTCTTTGGCAATCTCATAATTACGCATGAAGTACCTGAAGAAAGACATTGACGTTAAAAGTGTTTGTACAGCAGAACCTCTCAATTACAACTACCTTGGTGACTGGACTGAAGTGGTCTTGGTAGGAGTGGCAGTTCAGGTTACTGTAAAACTAGAAATGTTTGCGCATGATTTAATTTGCAAATTTCGTGGGTAGGTGCAAAAACGCAAACATAAATAGTCAGCAAACATTAATAGCCTATGTAAAGTAGGTCCAGAAAGGACCAAAATCACAAAATTAAATGGTCAGAAAAATAATCTATGGATGAATATCGCAAAATTTAATAGCCACGAAATATTCTAGTTTTACAGTAGTCTATAGACTAAACGCCAGCATGAAAACAATCTAACAACCAATCACAAGCTTGTAAAATATATTTATAAATAAGTGGTAGCTAGTTCCCATCACACAACGTCATACCAAGCAAAATACAGTAGAACCTCAAATTATAATAATCTCTATAAAGAGATCACGTCTTTGACAAGACCCTTTTTCAAAGTTCCAAACCTTCCAAAAGAGACTACCACGAACATGCATAGAGACCACCTCTCTATAGATTTAAATCCCTTAAGATCAGCTCAGATGTCAATTTCAATTGAGATTCTATTGTTCTGAGTGAAATACCAAATGTCTGTCAATTAAGCTTGTCTAGAAGGATATGTGATGCATAATTGTGCTGAGTACATATTATTATAGGTTTCATTCCTATAAAGTTCTTACCATAGAGCGCTTCCGTCATTATTATGCCGTAAGTTGATTTATGTTTCACCATTCTGTTTTTATATCAGTAATAGTAACTTAAGTTTATTCTAGACTCTATGGTCATTTCCAGCATTGTCATTGCTTTTGTTATAAAGAAATAAGAAGTAAAGACTTGTTCCTCGAGAGTTGTTCTCATGTAATATTAACCTAAGAAATAACACATGCTGTATTGGTCAACATAATAACTAACCCTAACCTAACCCATAGGCAGATCCAGGGGGAGCGCAGGGGGCGTGCCCCCCCCCCTTTTCACACCAAAATACTTCATTTTCATAGGGTTTTTACGCGTCCGCCATCGATCCAGCGTACAAAATCCATGAAATCCTTAATTGCGCCCCCCTTTTTAAAAAACGTGGATCTGCCATTGTAACCCTTACCCTAACCCTAACCCTGGCACCCACTTGTAGGCTGTTTTGTAGTCGCCCGAGTCCTCGAACGCGATGGCAGAGTTCATGTTGATGCGGCCCATAAGAGGGTGGTAGTCGCCGTAACACTGGCGACACAGCTCCTCAGCCAGCTTGTACTTCTGCAACAGAGGACTCCCAATTAAAGGTTATGCTCAGTGGCCGAACAAATATGCTTGTATAGAAGCAATGTGATGTGGACTATGCATTCTGAAAGTGTCTTTTATTTAAACAGCATATTAAAGTATGTAGAGCAATTTAAATACTATGCAATAAGAGGCCAGTGTACACACAAATAAACACGTGAAAGCAGAAATGTAAACCGAATGATTTTCGTCAGACGTAACTCGCACGGTGCGCGTAAGAAGCCGGCTATCTTTCCCATGTTAAACGTGACGTCTGCCATCAGAAATTCACGGTACGTCTGGCGAAAATCATTCGGTTATGCAACATCACGTGACCTTGTGTTTCAGGTCGCAAGAAGGCATGTTATTTTTAAAGGTGTAATAAATAGTAGATGTGGAAAATATATATATTATTTTCCTTACACTTGCAATGGAAAAGGCATTATTCATTGATACTGGACTTGACAGAACAAAAAGTATTTTGACTGAGCATTATCTTTTAATGACCAAATACAATTACGCAATTGTACGGCTACAAGTAATGGTATGCTCATAATCTTATGGATGGAGCCCTCTCAAGAATACCCTTTCCTGGAGTTGTACAAGCTTAACAATAATACATGTATAGCTCAAATCTCATGACTATTCTGCAAGGGAGTGCTACCATTAGTCTGGTACCTTGAGTTGTCCGTTTTTGTCGTAGCGAGTCAGAACAGCCTGCGTCATGTACGCTTCTGCCAGCAAGCCGTTCTCACGCAGCTGTTGATAGAAAATGACATAAAATTGATGACTTTACCTCCCCACTCTACTATGCAATTTATCAAATCAATCAAAATACAGACTTGCAATATAATGTAGATCTATAGTATACACATAAAACAGGGCTGTAAAGATATACAAAATAATCAGCAGCTGAAGAGCTGTGTATTGAGAGAGCCAACACGAGGGAACACGAATCTCTGGCCCATGGAAAGTGGTTGGCCCATAATTGAATGTAATTATGAGGCTATGATTTCTTGTGAAAGCTAAAAATAATGTCCAAAATGACAAAAGAATACAAAAAAGTGGTCTGGTGATGCAGCTGAAAGAAAATCTGCCACTGGCGTCAGTAGTTGTTGTGTCGACTGACCTCTTTGAGCAATTCCACAGCCCTCTCTAGAGCTGCTGATCCCTTGGACAAGGCATCTTTTGTGGACATATGCTCGTCACCACCACAGTCTGCAAACGAGGCGAGAGTGAAGCCAGTCTTCACCAACATCTTTCCCAGGAAGACCTACAGGCACAGAGCAGTTGGGGATGTAAAAATATGTTAACATATGCAATTGCAGTATGTGCAAATGTACGTTTTATAAGGAACTTTTAATGCGCTCAGTCATACAATTGATTTTTGATTGCAAAATAAATATTCAATTATAATTGATCATAATGACTTTACCTACTGTAAAATAGATATTTAATCTTAATTAATTTTAGACACAATGCACCCACTTTGTACTTGCGGCTCGTGTCCTTGAGCTGCTCTAGGAGCACAATGGCTTCGCCCTGGTACTTCAAGCACTCTCGTTCCTCAGGTATCTGTGCCCTTGAGCAGAACTCGTGAAGCTTCACTTTCTGAAACGGATAAAAACAAATGCTCATCTGAGTAAGAAGCATTTAAATGGTAATTCAAAACCAGTGGTAGATCCGTGATTGCAGCGGATTGGGTCCAGACCCTATCCAAAATCATCAAAATTTAGGCCCAAAAGTGGGTTGGGGGTGGGGCCATGATAAAATTAATAACAATTTCTGCTACAATAGCTTACAGTGTTATGAGGCAAATCTTTTGTCGGCATATTTCTCAGATATAAACAGCATGTCTACAATGTTCTGAAACCCACCTTGGACAAGAATGGAAGGGAATGATGATGGTACCCTCTACCCCACCTTCCCCCAGCTAGATTTGCCTTCTGGAGAAATTGTGTATCACAGATATTGATAGTGCGCTTTGTAATAGATAATGATCACCTTCTCGGGGGAAGATGAGGGAGACTGGTCATGCTGAGCGCAGTCTGCTAGATTAGAAAAGTAAGAAAACTTTACATAGAAGGAAGGAAAGGAATCAGTCATGCAGAAACATCGGGCATTTTCCGCAATGGGTCTGATAGATCTTGGTGACTGAAAGGCTTGGAGAGGAAGGTTGCGAAGTATACTGGACACCCAGGCCACACCCTCTGAATGAGGAATGATTAGGGCCTGCTCAAATAAACTTAGGATTTGATTGATTAATCGATCTGGTGAGCCTCACATTGTCCCACACGGTAGCCATCAGCGTGTGGATGGACACCATGGTCTCGGGCTGTTCGCCCAGCTCCTTGGCCAGCGTCATGGCCTCCTGCCCCAGGGCCATGCTGGCGTCATACAGGCCCGCCTGGGAGCTGAAACGACCATCACAGACTTAATGAACGAGTATCAGTGTACAGGCAGGTAAGAATGCTCTTTGGATTAGGGAGAGACGCAGTTAGACAAAAGGGATGCGCGTGGCCGGCGCTAGGTTGGAGTTTTACTCGCAGCTTCAATAACAACCACACGGACATGATCAAACGTGTTTAGCTGGACATCCCTATCAAAAGTGGTTTCATTAGACTGGTGTTCTCATTTTGGTCTCTTTTTAAAAGCAAGATTGGGACCATGTGAAATTATCTTATTTAGACGTGGTTTCTATATACAAGTGGCCTTAATTTGGGGCTCTTCAGTAACCCACAGACATTTTCCCATTAAGAGTGATAACTATTCTAAACTGCGACAAACATAACTCACAGAAGTTTGCCCATCTGTGTGTATCTGGAACAGAGCTCCTCCTTGCTGATTCCCTCCTGCTCCTTTAGCTGTTGCAGTTTCTCAGCATACACAATTTGCATCTGGTCCCGGCCACCGCACTTGTCCCAGTACTTGAACAGCTTGCTTGAGTAGTCCTCCTCAAAGTACCTACAACAGTACTAGAAATTATGTGTTGCCGGATACTTACTTGTACTAATATTTGAACAGCTTGCTTGGGTAGTCTTTGTCAAACTTATGAGTCTTTTATCAACCCGCTACTGTCTTTTAAACCACACCATATCAGTCATATATCATAATGTATATCAGAATTTCCTCATATCTGAACCATTTTAGGAGGGCACATCCCACATATCAAAATCAATATTACAGACATTGCATTAGTTTAGACTTTTTTTTAGCTATACCTGTCTATGGCTGGCCACTGGGACAAGAAATCCTCCAGACGCTTGGCATCTTTCAATTTTACCAAATGGTAGGGATATTCCTGTAAAAAGCAAAGCCTCTGTATTCATAAATTCACACAAGACTATAAGGGCTTATTGTGGGGACAACACTAGCTTGCACGAGTGGTGTTTAGGCGAGCGTTAGCGAACGAGAGCAGGCTAAGACACCACAAGTGCATAACTAGTGTTACCTCAACACAAAAACAGACCATTGCCTTATTATCTCCCCAGTTTAACCGAATTATTTAACTTTATGGTGTTCACAAAGTAGGGAGATAACCTGATCTCCTACGGCTCTTAACCGATCAGATTTGGGAATGAACGGCAAACTGGGGAGAAAGTGCAGCTGTTCAACTTCCCCCAACACTTAAATTTGTATTTACTGACATGGGCTTATCAGATGGCTCTACTAGATACCATTTCAAATATATTTGTGATCAGACAATATGCCAATACACAATAGTCACAATACTACTGCTGATTGAGAATTAATATTCTTTGATTAATAACTGTCTGACCACGAAATCGGACCATACAGTGGTGTATCTACATTGTACCACATAAAAAAGTGGTTTTGCCTAATGATACCTTCTTTACGGGTCAATGATTTCTATAAACATGTAACCTTAGCAGCCAAAAATGCTCAAGTTCTGCTCCAAAAGGTGGTTGGCCCACCCACTAGTAAAACATAGACTGGCAAAGATGCGACACCTCGCACTTGCGGTCGTAGTTCTCCGAGGCCTGGAAGTAGTCGGCCAGCTTCTTGTGCCACCAGCGGTATACGGGGGTGAGGTCGTTCTCCTCGGACCCGTCCACCATCATTGTGGGCTCCCGGTAATTGGGCTGTTGTGGGGCGCTCGACTTCTCTATGAGATACCTGCGAATGTGGAAATGAAGTGTGGAATAAAAGCTCTCTGGAGCATGAGCACTTGCATCATACAGGGTTCTGCCAAGGCCGCGATCCTGCAAGATTCTCGCCAAAATAATAATAATCTTGCATGAAATTTCCAGTAGTTGCGGTAATTCTCGCACTCTAATTTTGTTAATTTTATTTGGTATATTAATTTTGGTTAGTTTTACGATCTCTCGATTTCCGACCAGCATGGCCGCCATGTTTTTAGAAGTAGTTCTCTTCATCACCAAAAGGTGGCGCTGCAAATCATCGACCTCAACAAATCTCGTTGTGCTAGTCTCAGCGCGCTAAAAATAACAAACAGCTCATTGTGCAGTTCACGTGCGAGAGAAAGCCGAAGATGGCAGACGAGAAACCACATCATCGTCATATCTCACTCATCGTCATATCTCACTAAACAACGTTCTATATTGAGTTTTGTGAAGATTCTACAGTAGATCAAGAACTTGTCTAATTTCTGCTATATTAATCTGCAGTATGTATTGGAGCAATTAATGCAAATGATGCAAGTGTCAGCAGGTTTGGACATTTTTTCTAATGTTTTTTGTCTTTTTTTTTTAATAAAATACTTCCTTTGACTTGTCACTCGTTGAAATAAAATATTGGTATTTTCACTTATTGCAATTCTTGTTCGTCATTTTTTCAATTGTCTATTTTTTCTGATCTCCCTTTACTTTGGAAAATCTCCCCAAATTTTCAGGGCTACTGAGAGAATTCTCCCCATGTTATTTTAACCTTGGCAGAGCCCTGCTTATACACTAAGACCTACAATAAATGATTCTTTCTTTTCTACTAGAATGTTTACATAAAAGACCGGTCTCTTATGTAAACATTCTAGTAGAAAAGAAAGAATCATTTATTGTAGGTCTCACTGTATAAGCCTTGTATGATGCAAGTGCTCATGCTCTGGATGGTTTGGTATCATGCAGATGAGATGTAAAAAAATCATAGTAATGTTCGCAACTGAACAAGATTATCTACTGTGTGTACCAGTAAAAAGAACCTAGATTCCAGATGGCAGACACATTAAATTGTATCGTATTACACTGGTAGGAGCATGACAAGTAAACAGTGGACGATGAGTGGAAAAGCTCTGCTGATAATGCTTAGTGTGGTGATCACATATTTGATACTCACATATTTATATATATACCACAAGATTGTATCGCTCACTTCACGTGGACAGGTTTAAATCTATATATAGTATCTACTAGTACATTATCGTCAAAGATCAGCGTAGACTGACCGTGGTACACGGGCACATGCATCGTAGAGGGTAGACACCAACTAAGACTAGTCTTATGAGTTTCCATTCTTCTACTCTACTGTTCTAGAAGGTAAACAATGAAGGGAAAAAGAATGGCCACTCATTAGACTAGTCTCAGTTGGCTTCTACCCTCTAAGTGCCATCAATTTTTTTTCTTATGCTAGTGTTTACAAAGATTACAATTCCTACTGATGACGTACACGATTAAACAAAATACAGTACAACTTCTCTATTAGGACCACCCTTTGAACCAGTGCTTGGTGATCTTAATAGAGAGGTGGTCTTCATTGGAAGTTCTACTGTAGAAAGCTGTGCTGCCCTACTAACTCACTTGCGCCGCACGACCTTGCTGAGTGAGCGGTGGTAGAAGTCGAGCCGGCCCTCGCCGCTGTCACCGAACGGACGCAGGAACTGGCGCAGCGCCCGGTACACGCCCGCCCACTTGGCCGCCGGCAGCTTCTCCTTGAAAGACGGCGCCTTCTCCTTCTCCCCAGACTCCTTGGAACCTGCAGCCGAAACCGAGGTCTATGTAGTCCGTGTTCTCACTTCGAATGACCGGCATCATGAGAGGGCGGAGGTGGTACTGTACTAGTACAGGACTGTGATTTGCGAATACTGTATGATAGATATATACCATACACATTACCCGATACATATTATCGTATCTACTTTGTACGGCATACATGGTAATGTGTATGGTATATAGACAAATAGTGTTTGTCAATCATAGTAGAATACCAACTGCTTCCGCCCTCTCATAATGCTGGAGCCTTAGACCAGCTGATGGCTTTCTATAATGCGCACTGCCTAAGAACAATTGGCAATCACAGTCTTTGTACGTGCGTAATTCTACTATCAGTCTGAGTAAAGAGTAAACTCTTTGACTCATGTCAACTCTACAATGCCTTACGGTTGAATATATGAAGTATAGCATTGACAAGTTAATAGTAAGAAACAAAGTATTTTTAATTCGAAACATCTGCTGTAACAAACATAGTTTATCTTGACATCTCGAATACAAACACATACAAATACAAGCATCCATTCTTACACACTCGCACACACCCCTTATTAACTTTCATCCAGATCCATGGTGTGCGGCTACCAAAAAATCATTTTCAAAGTGTTTTTGACATGTCCGGTATCATTCAAGCATCCGAAACCCATAAAATACTTTCATTGCGTGCCCCCTTTCCAAAAACCTGGATCTGTCAGTGCCTTTCTCGGCTTTGTAGTCTGGCAGCATGAGGTTGTCCTGCATGTAGGAATCTGATTCTGTCAGCTATCCACTCGCCCACACCTATACCCACCCACCATACACTTTCAGACCCTCGCTACCTTTCTCAGCCTTCTTGTCGGGCGGCATGAGGTTGTCCTCGTCTGCTAGAATGCTGAGCAGCTCGGATTCAAGGAGGCCGAACGAGGAGACCTCGATGAGGCAGAGCGTGCCCACCAGCAGTCGCCCGCTGCCCTCCTGCTCGAACCGCGTCAGCACTGAGTCCAACAGCCTGTAAGAGTGAGAGGGTGAGTGAGAGGGTAGATGAGTGTTAGTTAGTGAGTGAGTGGGTGAATGGGTGAGTGACCACCCTCTACTTAATTAATTCAAGCCGCCTGTCTGTGTGGTCTTCGGTGGTGTAGTGGTTAAGACGAAGGGTTGCCAAACATGATTCGCCTGCGTCGTGAGTCACAAACGTCATCTGTCTTCCACTACATTGCTGATCCCACACAGGGTGTCGCCATTGTAGGGTATACTGCTAGACATTGGGGGGTCACCAAGCATGAGGTTTGGAAGCTTTTTTAAAAGGTGTGTCTCTTTAGAGGACAGTCGCCCCTTTGCACGCAAAAGAACTCAACTCACCCAGAGACTCAGTTGGTTACCTATACTTCAGATATTATGACCACCTTGAGGACTCTCCTCAAATGATCTCAATAGACAGGTGGTCTCTTCATGGAGGTTGAATCGTGTCACTTTATCACCATGCAAATTAGTATGTACAGTAGAACGTCCAATAAGTACCACCTCTATATTGAGACCAAATCTCCTACAAGACCATTGCAGTCGAAAACCATCATAAAAAAGAGACCATCCTGGTGAACCTCTATAAAGAGACCACTCCTGGGAGACCACTTCTCCATAAGGACAGCCCGAGGCAGTCCTAATAGGATGTAACAATGTATATTCACTCACTCAAGCAGCCCATCAGGCAGTGAGTTGATCTTGTCTGAGATCTGGCGGAAGTGGCCGTAGACGCGCAGCTCCTCGCAGGCGATGGCCAGCCACAGAGGGTTCTCCGAAGCCTCCTTGGACAGCAAGCTGAAGATCTGGTCCATGTCCAGCTTCTTGTTGAACTTGCCCAGGTAGTCCACCACCAGGTCCTAAGAGGTTCAGTGTGTTTTAGTTTAAGAATATGTGAAATCCGAACAAATAGATTAATCATTTTGGTGGCCAGTCTGAAGGTCTGGTGCAGCGCCAGGTTCTGGTCCAGCTCCTAGAAGAAACGGTCCTATTTTGGAAGTACATTGTATAGGTACTATTAACAAGTATATTGTATTTCAATACTGTGTCCCTTATGGCAGCACCACCTTAACAAAGAGAGCATATCTACTGACTCATCACTTGCATGAGGGTATGGAAGACGGGAAGAGTGTATTGACACACCTCATGTCCCTATAGTAAGAGAAGATAGGAGACCTGAGCCAAGGAGGGTTTGACTAAAGCACATAAAGTTTTCCCCACCCCGTACACTTACAAACTTTGCTTTAAATGGATCTCAACAGGGGCCAAAATATGACCCCAAAATGCAGTCTCCACCACCCTCACACATAAAGATTGAACAAGGGCATATGCATCTGTAAGATACTGTGTCCTCACCTTACGCACTTGCAGGTTGAGTGGTTTGATGTAGAGTTCTCGAGGCTTGCTCTCTCGTGACATGAGGTTCTCATGCTGCACAGTCTTGTTAATCATGGAAAATATACACCTGGAAAAGCACACAATCTAAGTGCACATAGAAAAAGAGGAAAATGAAATGAACTCTAATAGGAGTAGTATGAGTTCTTCTTCAAACGCTTTGGAATAAGAAATCAGAGGAAACTTGCTACTTAATTGAGTCCTGTAACACAAAATTGTGTTGAATCAGGTGAAACTCTATTTTGACTAATCAAATAAACAATGTACAATGTACTAATCAATGTTTGCTTTTTTGAATGTCAGTATTGTAAACAAATTAAGTCTTCTGGGACGGTGCCCCCGATTGGGGACGGCTGCTCGTGCCGGACTGCGGCCACCTGGTGAACCAGAATGGACCGAAGCCCGAACGACTGGGGACTGTTACCAACCCTCTCGCACTTCTTGTTGTGTTGTTCTTGTGTTCCAAGCTTCCTTGGCTGATGGCCCGTGTCGCATCAGGTCTCACGAGAGGTCCTGTACACTGGATGACTTACAATATTACAACTAGTTTTGTTACAGTATCTCACCTCACATTTGGCACAAGTTTTCTCGGTACCCAGTTACACAGCAGGGATGCTGATTCTTCATCCATCTGAAACAACGATGGATGGATTCTGGATTGTTCTTCAGCAGTAACGGCGATACCCAATAGGAAAGTTACTGTACGAACGACTGTTCTTGGGACTTATTGACGGTGTACTGAAATATTGACTACTTTATGTCTGTGTACTGTAGAATTGAATACCTTACTGACTATTCAAAGCAGAGGAGTGACAGGGCGAACAGACATGAGCAAGTTGGGACGCACCAATCCTACCCTTTCCAGAAATTCCGAGATACTACCTCTAAAAATCTGCTTGCATATTTTGCACTTGCTCCCAACCATGTTCACATAAAAAAGTTTCACTTGTATCAGGGTATGAAATACAGCCTACCCGGCGGCCCGGTGCCGGATGATTTTGGCCCAGGCCGGCTGGTTTTAATAGTTCACGGCCCAGTGGGTAGGCTACTTTTTGAGAGTTGTAAATATGAGCATAATGAAGGGCCGTACACTTTTTGCCAGGGCCAGCTACTTTTTATAGTTGCTGGCCCTGTGGTCCGTAAGCAAATTTTGATGAGTTTCATACCCTGCAACTTGTATACTGTAGCAATACAGTACCTGGTTGACTATATGTACTGAAACAATACAGTACCTGGTTGACTATCAGTACTGAAACAACACAGTACCTGGTTGAGTGCGTCGATGAAGACGATGACGGGTTTTGTGGAGGGGTTGGTGAGCGCGCTCAGAGACATAGACACGGCGGCGTCTATGTCCGTGGGTAGAGACCCGTGCTGCAAGGAGACGAGGGAGGATACACTTGTGGAGGCTCTTAATATTTTTTTCTAAATGGCCCATATTATTCAGTTTGTCCTAGTATAGGAGGACCTGAAGCAGAGGCAATTAATGTACTGTCTAGCTGACTCACACTTTGCCATGAATAGATTCAGATGTGAGCCTGTGTATAACATTATGTGGATACGAGTGTAGATGATTTCTCTTTACACGTAATTGCATTATTTTAGGAAAAGTGGACAGATTGTAAGAATATTTACTCAAGTTGAATGCTGAACATGAATATGGTGTCTGTTGAGCAACAGCTTACCGATACTACTTTATCCGCCATTTGGGATTTCAAAATGGCTGCTATACTATTTCTACATTTACTATATGTCGTACTTACATCCGCGGCTCCAATATCGATGAGCAGACGACACAGCATGGTGAGCAGGTCCGTCGATCCTGGCACGGCCCCCACAAAGTGGTGGAACACAGTCCACTTGTCGGCCCTGCAAACCACAGCAAGTGCATTGGTCTTTTCAGGTTCTTGTAAGGATTGGATATTTGTTTGTATGCTTTTAGTAACTTAGTCTAATATATCTGATATATTCATAACAACCGGATAGATATTTCATAGTCAGGATTTTACCATAGGCTTTTATACGGGAAACTATAGAAATATGCGTCTGGTTATGACACTTTCATTAATATCAGCTTTCTAGGCATATTCATTCAAATACATTTCTTGGTTTTAAAGATTATCCCCAAATTGATTCCAATTCTCACAAGTTTTTGTTTTTATTCTGTATTAGATATATAGATGCCTTGCAAAAACAAACTAAAATATTGTACTAAATTCAATACACTATGTTACTACATAATAAAAGCATTATGTATACAGAATGAACAGGACAGTGCAGACACTCTGAGAAGCCCTCCCCCCCGGCTCACCCTCGTATCTGTCCGTGAAGGGCACACCCTATCGTGTCGTCTGCCGCCTTGGCCATGAGCGACGACTTGCCGGTGCCCGGCTGCCCCAGCACCAGCAGTGGCACGTCCCCGTAGTCGCCAGACACGTACTCACGGATCTGCAGAAACAGGAAGTTGTCACATCATCTGCATATGGGGTTTGTTCTTTATCGATAGGGAGCTAATATCTATCATGAAAGGTATATGATAAAACAAGGACTGTAAAACTCATCTTGATTAATTTCAGATTTTGGGGTAACCGGCAAAGGAGGCTTGAAAAACTAGGGTGCAAATAAATCAGAAATACAACATACAGGAGAAACTCCTTCTTCAGGGACTGGCCTCAAGTGCCTTCAATCAATAGGTAGTCTCTTCATGTTACTTCATGTTAGTCTCGTTATCGAGGCCTGAGACCAAGAGAACGGGTCTTATTACAGATGTAGTCTCATCACAGAGCAGGGTATGAAATAGAGCCTACCCGGCTGGTTTTAAAAGTTCACGGCCCAGTGGGTAGGCTACTTTTTGAGAGTTCCAAATATGAACATAATGAAGGGCCGTACACGTTTTGCCAGGGCCGGCTGCTTTATATAGTTGCCGGCCCTGTGGTCCATAAGCAAATTTTGATGAGTTTCATACCCTGCACAGAGGTGGTATAATTAGAGAGTCTACTGTTGCCATGGTAACCGCCGCACCTACCTCCTTGAGCAGGTCGTCCCTGCCGATGACGGCGTCGCAGCGGCTCTTCATGAAGGCCTCGTGCGCCTCGCGCGCCTTCTCCAGAGGGTCCTCCTCGCCGTCGTACAGTGGGTACTGCACCTCAATGCGAGCCTTGAAGAACTCGAACACCTGCAGGCACAGCCAGGGAGGGCACAGTGTCAGTCGGTGTCTCTGTGGTGCATATGTCTGTCTTTCTGTCTGTCCGCCCGCCTGCTTCCCTGTGTGTGCCTATGTCTGTCCCATTTTGTCTCTGCCTTTCTGTCCAGTAGTCTGGCTTTACCATGGTTTCTCTGTGTCTGTCTCTTCGTAAGCCCGCCTGGCTGTCTGCCTTGCATTTTGCCTGTCTACTTGTTGTCTCCAAATGTGCCGTTTGTCTGTCTGCTATAGTACCCCACACCCGTCTGATGGCCTCACCGTCTTGCTGAAGGAGTCATCCAGCCTGAACTTGATCTTGCCCGTCCTCGGGTCTTTGCCCTCATAGTCCACATCGTAGTGCAGAATGCGCTCGGTCTGAGGAGGAAAAAAATGACCCCAATAAATCTGATGATTCACTTTGTTATCATTGTATGTCAAGCATGGAGGGGACGTCTAAGGTCACAACTAAGCAGCCAGGCCGCACCCTCTGCAGAGGATTGATTCAGGCCTGCCCAAATAAACGAGGATGACGACGACGACGACGATGTGAGATTGGTATAATCAGTGGCAGGTCCAGGATGTTTGCAAAATCGGACGGGGTGGGATGGTGCGGTGTATGTAAGGTATTTTGTATGCGTGATCGAGTGCAGGTATGCAAAAAAACATGATAATGAAATAAGTGCCCCTGAGACACACCTCCCAACTGCGGATATGCCTGTGATACTGTTTCACACATCCTCAGAATTTACTCACCGGAAATCTGCTTTCTATCATCTTCCGCAGCATTTTCATCTTTGTGGGGGCCAGTGGGTTTTCGTCTATAAACTCCTGCCGAACATCTGCGGGAATCTTCTGTAGGAAGCTGTCATTGCGGAAGAGAAAGAACGCTGAAAACAGAAGATTTATCAAATATTATTGAATGGGCATCTATGACTACAGTAGAATCTCTCTATTAAGACCAATATTGTAGTATTTGCCAAAATAGCAATTCAAACCTATCCAATAAATGGATTTAATCAATCAGTCTCAGCAAGCAAGGCGAACGAATGTAAACCATTTATGGTAAGGGAACCTAAACGTATATATTGTCTATACATTAGAACCTATCAACTAAGACCATCCACGGGCTGGCCTCAATACAGAGGCAGTCAATTTATAGAAGTTTTCGGTGGTCTCTTTATAGATGTTTGGGACCGCGAGAGAGACTTATTGTAGGGGATATATTTAAAAAGTGATCTTAATTGGATCTATAGTACTAATAAAATTTCCAAATCCATTGCACTCACAGTTTGGGTTGTCCTTCCTGTAGGCACCATGCACAATCTCCATCTCCGTGACTGAGAGTCCGAACACCCAGCGGTACTCCTGCACGATGCTATACGGAACCTCATTGGCTAGTGGGATCCAGCCAATCCGCTCGCTGGAAAAGAGGGCATGTTATAAGGTGATAAGATTCAGCCAATCAGCTCACTGGGAAGGAAGACATAATATCTAATAGTTTCTGTTATTCAAGTGAGTCAAGCCCTTCAAGGTACTGGAACTCACAAATCCATGGTTGCGTAGGCAAATCCATAGGTTAGATCTGAATACACAGGTAAGCTTGGGAAGCACATGATTAACAGGACATGTGATTAGCCCCACAAGTCTATCATGATACAGTAGCCATTGCCCGCCTTTTATGGTCAATTTAAAAAAGGCATGAAATCATAGCAAATCTCCCCTAGGCATGTCTTCAAGCTCGGTGGTCGATCTTTAGGTTTAAAGGACATACAGTGATTTCCCCCGTGACGAAAAAACTCTAGGGTGACCGTCAATTTAAAATCATAAATCCATAAAAAGTAAGCTCATATTTCAACTTTTCCCCCACGAATCGGGTGACCGCCATGTTTGTTGTTTACGAAATGCACGGCAGCGCCTGAGCGAAATTAGCCTTGATAAATGCTGCGTGCAGCTACGATTCAGCAACACGGCACTTTATTTTACTACGCAGTTAAAACCACTCGACAAATGCTAACTTCGCGCAACTAGATTTGAAAATGTGCTGGCAAATAGGTTTCTCGCAAAATGTAAATTGCCGGCGCCGTGAATTAATTGATCAATCGAATAGCGGCGCACATGTCAGGTGAATTTATGCATAATGAAAGACGAATTTGTAATATGTTTGTTGGAAAATGTTATATTATTCGTCACCTAATGTTTGTCTGATAGTATAATGCATGCCGGAACGCAAATAAGGCATTTGGCTAACCGCACAATAACAGTGGACATCGGATATGTATTAATTACTTACAAAACGATTGATGACTTTGCGGGATAATGAGTCTAGTTGTTAAAAGTCCACGCCATTGAAGAAATCATAGTTTGAACACGTTTTTGGTCCGTAATATTGTAAGTAAAAAATATATTAGTATGAAATATGGTTGGTTCATGTTGTGTTTCTTGAGTATCTTCAATAAAAGGTAGCTACAATTAAAATTACTACTGATATTACGACATTTAAAATCGCTTGCGGAAGCTGTCAAATGAATCAGCAATTACTCAAAATGGTCAAAATCGAATGTGATGCTGTATGTGTCTTTATTTATAATGGTGAAAATAAGGAACTAGACCGTCTTCTGAATGAGTACTATAAATATGAAAGAGTCCTGATGAAAAACAGTCTAGCTATCAAGGATTATATTTCACTCTCCACAAGGAAACCTCAGATGGTTAATAACTAGTCAAATGAGGACCCATGACGCGATACCCTGCCCCCCCAACCCCTTTTTTGGCAAAATCCCCCCATCCCCATTTTTTTAGCACAAGGGGGGGGGGGGGAATCCTATCCCTTTTTGAAAAAGCTGGTAGAATCTCTGTATACATTTGTAAAATGAATAGATTTGATAAGCTATTATATCATTTGGGACTCATAAAATTTTCCTGGGACCCATCTAAATTGAAGTTGCGAGTCCAAGGGACTCACCCTATTCATAACCTATTTACATCGCTGGACATAAATGAGATATATATGGAACAACCTGTAGGGGACAAAGATGAGATATATATGGAATATCCTATAGGGGACATAGATGGGATATGCATGGAACACCCGGTAGGGGACAGATGTGAAATATACAAGTTCAACAATAGTTTCTAAACAAGGATAACACTCAGTTCATACACTAAGCTTTTGACAGCATCCGCCATCTTGATCACAGTGGTTGACGTCATTCGTCGTCACTGGGACCTCGGGAAATCCCCGGGTTGCGCGCCCCCCTCCCCCTCTCGGGTGAGGACATCTCTATTTAGTGAGAGCTTGAGTTTCCTGATATGAATGGCCTCCTTCACGCCACGTTTGAATGACGTCAACCACTGTGATCAAGATGGCGGATGCTGTCGAAAACTTTGTGTATGAACTGATTATTATCCTTGTTTAGAAACTATTGTTGAACTTGTATATTTCATATCCAGGATAAATGAATTTCCATCAAAAGATGTGAAATATGTATGGAACACACTGTAGGTAAGGCTTGGAAATATATGTAGTAGGCCTACTCATCCTGCAAAGGGCACAGACGATATATATTGGGGCGTACCATGTAGGCCCTGTAAGGGATATAGGTATATAGGGCACATCTGGGGATTCCACTTTAATTAATACTACTAGTACAGCAATCCTCCATAAATCCACCGTATGATAAATTATATAACGCATGTGTGAAGTCATCAGTCAGGTCAGATGAAATGTATTGCGTAATATACAGCATAGATCAAGTACAAATCACATATTCAGGCCTCATTCCATCAACTCACCCATCTCAAGTCACACTCCACCAAATGCAATCGCCTTTGTTCACACCAGTTTCGCAGGTCAGGGAATACCTGTGGAAAATATTAAAAGTCATATGATATGAACATACAAGGGAATTGCTGTGCTTTTAATCATTTCTGCTAAGTCAGCATATGTGTAGGATATTGATGACGATTAAGCAATATATGCAAGAATACACTATGAAACCTTTTGACCAATTTTGTGCGTCTACCGCCAGGGTTAGTGGATTTTGTCTCTTAAGATCGCAATTAAACGCTATTTGATAATACAGTGAAACATCCATTTTAAGACAGCAATCTCTAAACACCAATATTGTCCTCATTTGGGATGTGTCCCATTCCATAGTGAAACATCTTTATTCACATTAAATGGTCAACAGGAAAATGGAAACCTGTCCTTGAATGTGAGGATTTCCCATTTGTGAGGTGTCCCCATGCAAGTTTTTCGAAAAAGCTGGATTTCATGGGATTCAACAGTGTGAAAGCTAGTTGAACCCCATTAAAATAAGAATTTGGAGGTGAAACAGTAGGGGAGGGGCATATGCTCACCTCTTTGACCAGCACCTCCCGCTCGTGGTGGAAGTCCTTGAAGGTGGATGACACGAAGACGCGCACCGTCTTCCAGCCAGAACGCTTCACGATCAGGTCGGCGATGGAGCACGGGTTCGACTCCCGGGTCTCGTCCACCTTCAGCCACACCTCTTCCGGATCTGGGGGGGGGATGGTATTAAAGGTTCGGATTTTAAAAGACTTTCCACCGAGCCAGGCCACATCTATGAAAACGAGTTATAGTAAAATTCCTTTGTGCAAACCTACACGCACACACATGCACATGTATTTTGGTTTTAGGGCCAAATAACTGAGCACTGTGTCAAATTATCTTACGATGATAGGTAAAGACTCGAATATGTCATTCCACACTTGCCATCGAAGTTCTCAGTTGGCATTACTGATCAAAAGGTACTCACTTTAAATACCGGATTTAGCGAATGCATACACAGAGACACACAAACATGTACACACTCTCATAAGAATGCATGCAGCACGGATGCACATACTTACGCACACTCACTCACATACAGATGCATGCACGCAGGCTGCCACGCAGACACACACACCCTCCAACTCACACGCACCTGCCGTCCTGTCGTTATTGGCTGCCTGATCGTTGACCTGTTTTATCGCTTTCTCAAAGTCCACCTTCTGCTGCGCCATGATCTGTACCACTTCCGGGTCCGGCGCCCACGGATCCGTCTGGACCTCCCTGCAGTGTGAGACAACATAGTGTGCAGGCTTTCGTAGTGCTGTTTTCTTTATTTACTTGCTTTGTGCACATTTATAAATAGTAAAAATATTCTGAACCTAATGCAACCACTGATATAAAACTTTAAGTATTGCATGCAATCACCGCTACGCGGCAGCACCTTAATTATTCTTCACTTTCTAGTTGTGCAGAAAAGTTGCGTACTCGTCTTTTTTTATTTACTTTGGAGACACAATTATAAAAGTCCATGGGTACTTCCGGTATATGTTATAAGCACATTTAAAATCGCATTTAATGCTATATCATTCAAAATGTGTATTCTACACAACAGTGATGGCTGTTATACACTGATAGACTTTGGGAAATTAAGTAAATAGATCTATTTGAGGCGTGTATTCTTCATAATAGTGAAGTTCTCAACTCAAGCTCGAATCACGCCGTCATGCATTCACGGGCTGTCTGCAAATTTGACGAAGACCGGCTTTTGTTCATAACGTCGTCAATTGTTATGCTAACTAAAACCCGATTTCAGATTAATAATCTTCATTCAAAATTCTCTTAGGAAAGTACTTTACATGAATGACATAGAATAAGTGATACGTGAAAATTACCTTAGAATATTTTAAATCGTGTTAGTCTATAATGACGCGGAACGACCGGAAGTAGTCAATGGACTGTATTTGGGTACCAGCGAGTGAAGCACAAAACCAAATCGGCACCCATTTTCGTGCCGTTTTGGGCGTTCAAATCGGCACGGAACGGAGGGTGAAAACGGCATGGGTTTTGCGCGAATATTCCCTCATATTTCATTTATCAACTGCTTTCCTATGAGGGCTTCTTTTTTTCCGTCATTATAATTTCTGCATGTTTTATTTTGATTTTGAATTTATCATGTTTATATTTCCTACTTTCCTAATTAATGATGTCTTTAATGATGTCTTATTCTGAATAATCAATTTGATTTGCTGCTCTCAACCTTCGTTCTTAGCATTTGTTTGATAAACATATGAATGACAATATATGAAATAACAAATAAATCCATAATCCTGTTACGACGTATCTTATATACAGTATTCGATACATTTAGTAATTTAAAAGTAAAAACCGCTTTCTCTTTACGGACGTTTTTCTCTCAGTCAAATCAACGGAGTCGTACGTTAATTTTTCTTTGAAGCCACATACAAAGTCATTGTACGTGTATAATTTAATATATACCACTGCTATAATGTGTGTTCACTAAATTGTTAGTTTAATAATCCCGGAATAGATTAATATAATTGCTGCTATTGCCATACGTTTTTGTCAATGGAATTTCATAATCTCTATATCAACATTAATACCTCATTGGTAAAGAAATGTGACAACTCCGATCTATAGAGTTGCTCTAGTTTTGACATTCTTAAGGCTTATATCAAGACGGCACTTGAGTAGACAAGTGGTCGCTCTTCTGTAGACGTTTTTGCAAACAACCCCCAAGTGTCTGATTTGATTTGATATTCTTCAGGAACTAATGTTCCTAGGATAGCACATGAAAAGCGTACATATATATGTAATGCTTATTTCCAATGTGGTCATGTTTGTTTGGCACGTTAGGTAACCAACTGAGCCAAGGGTAATGGACGGATCACACTAGCAATAGTTTTCAAACTAAGCGAGATCTTTTACGTGCAGAGGTGTGGCTCTCCTCTACACGGGACACGCCTTTTAACGAGGCTTCCAAAGCTCCGCTTGGCGTCGCTACCGTCTAGCAGTAACACTGTACGGTGGCGACGCGCTCGGTGGAAATCAGCAACTCAGTGGCAGGCGCACGACGTAACGGTTTTGGCGACACTGTGTCTGCCATGACCGGGGCGCGAACTTACGACGCAAACAACTCCTGTTTTCAAGTCGTACGCTCTAACCACTTAGCTACTGAGGACTGTCCATATGACTTTTTATAGTATATGTTTATGCTGCACACAAACCATTTTTATTATACGACAAGCAGGAGAGCTTAAAAACATCTTTAGAATTCCATTTTGACCATTGAGGTAGGTACATGACTCTACCACCAATTCAATTCAATTTATTCATGCCCAAATTATCAAAAAGTAAATTGATATTAAAGAATATCATGATGGGATAGTGGAGAATTCATGAAAAAGTGATTTGACATTAAGTGTAACACAGCCCACATTTTTAAAATTACAATTACACAAAATTTCTTTGTTTTGGACAATACCTGCTGGAGCATTCATACGGTCCACCAGCCTGGATCTCCTGTGTGACCTGCAACTTGTTGTAGCTCGTGCCTTGAATTGTGGATGCAGACGAACCCATGGTGACTGAGGCTAGGGATGAAATATATTTGTTTTAAACTGGATGGTTTTTTATTTAATCGTGTCCCCCCAAAAAAAAAAAAAAAAAAAAAAAAAAACAAAAAAAAACTCATGTTTAATCGTTTATTTTTCCCCCTGCTTGTGTGACATTGATCTCAAAATGCTGAAAATCACCATCGTGGGTCCACGCCAATCTCTTCTACACTATTCTAAAGTCAGTGTCACAGAGGATTGCACCCACCTCCCCCCACCCACCCCAAACCTATTGACATCAGATTAATAATTTTAATGTCTCTCTCGTCATTGCCAATCTGTCGAGTATTTTCACCTTTTGTACACTGGTGGGAGCTTTATGTAAACTTAATATGCAATTATTGGAATCGTATAGGCAGAGTACAAAGCAGAATGGGTCAATGGGAGCTCATAAGCGTCTTATTGGCGTCGTATTGGTGGCTTACTATATAAAAGGCAGCTGGCCTTGCACTACTCTGAACTTCAGCTGACAATACACCCAGCTGTAGTGAGCGTATTGTCCTCGTACTGGAACATTTTGCAGTTTTTTTTCTCATACGATGTCAGTGCGCCACCCCCAAATTTAGCCTGTGTGACACTGGTTTTACAGTATCAAAATATTTTCAATAACGTATGAATTGAAAATTAACCAGAAATAGATGAGGATGAGCGTTCACATGCCCCAAATCTCTTTTGTTACTAATTCAATTGGGATATATGTCAGGCTTGTAAATCACCATTGAAACTCAATCATTGCATTTCACTATTACGAATAATTATTTAGAGAATATTGACAATACATGGGACACAAAGCAACCTACATGGGGTGTATATACGTGTATAGCCACTGTATATATTGATCCATTGCCATATGCAATAAGTTCATGCACTATACACACGAATGGATCCGCTCTGCGAGTGGAAAAAATAAATAGGTATGCGTTCTGAAAACAGGCTGATAATAAAAAAAATCCAGGACACTCCTGTTATGTGGCGAAATAGTCCCACATTATCAATGGTATGTGACCATGAATAAATCGATGTAAGCCATGTGTATTTACACAAAGCAATATTAGATATTCCGCATAACGAGAATCTTGTTTACACGATTACAAAATTAGCATTATTATTTGTATACGGGGTCAAAAAATCCCACGCACCCCGCTTTTTTGGTGTGTGTGTTTGTGTGTGTGTGTGTGCGTGTGTGTGTGTGTGTGTGTGTGTGTGTGTGTGTGTGTGTGTGTGTGTGTGTGTGTGTGCGTGTGCGTGTGCGTGTGCGTGTGCGTGTGTGTGTGTGGTGTGGTGTGTGGTGTGTGGTGTGTGGTGGTAGTGTTGTCTCACTTCCCACACTCCACTTTCTTGCCCCCTTTCCCGACAATCCTCTTTTTCAGCATACCCCCCCCCCCCACACACACACAACAACAACATACCACTTCTGTTGTACCACTCCCATCAAATCTTCACAATATAACAGCTAATTCGAGTTATACGGCGCAAGTCAATTAATCGGATACTAGTTGTTATATATGTACCGTAGAGCCTCCAATTAAGACCACCTCCATGCACAGACCACTTCTATGATAAAAGCATTTTACGTGGTCCCAAACCTTCATAAATTGACCATCATGAACCTCTGAAAGGGGACCACCTGTCTATTAAGACCATTTATGTCTAGTAGTACCCGGGGTGGTCTTAATTGATAGGGTGCATTTGGACATTACAATGAGGGTGTATCAATACAAGTCAAACATATTGGCAACGATATCAGTCACATTTGTCTCAGCTATTTATGCTATTAAACATGCGTTAATTCATTAAAGATGTGATAAAATCCTCTTTTCTTAGCCGCCCCTCCCCGTACTATCGCAAACACACATCCTCTTTTCTGAAGTCACTAAATGTATCATTATCAACGTCATGATCAAATTTCAGTAAAGGTGCTATTTATTATCAGACGTTAGCAGAAATGGCTGAACCAATACAAGGGGTGTGACCGAATGAACAAATACGCATATTTGTTCACATGTCCATAATAATAAGCGCACGTGGTCAATAAAGCTCACCATATAGGTTAGCCTAGAAATAGTGGGTTTTGAAAATACCGTCGTAAAATATAGAATACGCATCGTTCTAGGGATTAAGACTGTATAGCACACTTATATTGATAATATTATGAGGTCTAAACTTAACTACCTACAAGTTAATCATATGGCTGCACGAACTCAATATATACTACCTACCTTGACCTGACCTTAACTTAGTACTTTTCTTGGGATTGAAATATTATTCAACTCCTGCAAGTCTTTATACTTTTAATTCTCTAAATGGCTCTCATTTTCCGTTATAATCCTCCGTTAACGTTAATAATCTCATAGCCTGACGTAAATTTTTACTCACTAGGCCAGTATCCACCATAAACACAGGTTTGTTTGGTAGATTCTGGATCAATATGTCACAGTACAGAGGTGGGATCTATGAGCCACACTGGCGGCATATTGGCAGCAAATTTGAATTGTATATTTTACATTGTACACGGTGATTTATGACTGGTGAAGAAATCCTACTTTCCGTATTCCCAGAACCCCTCCTTGCTTTGCAATGTTTCCACATACCCCATAAAGTTTCATCTCTTTTCCACATATCCCACCTCATTGAACTACCGCATCCACCCCAGCAACTAGGACAATATGAAATATTAGTATAACAAAACAAAGTGTAATGTCGACCCTCCTATGGTTGGGTGACCGCTGTTATGGCAATTGTAATACATCCCACTTCCTTATACCATATCCTCCCCGGGTGACTGAGGGCGTGGAGCAGTTTGATCTCATTTTGTATGTTCTGCTTTTTCTTCCTGGAAAAAAATGAAAATGAAAAATTGTGAGTTGTTGAATTTTATGAATATGGACTGCTTATGTCACGTGACTTTTGTTGCAATAGCATGCTTTGTTTTAACGTTTTAATTGCATGATATATAGATTTTAGATAGGGCCACAGTCAAGCTTATGTATTAAGCATATCTTTTAAGAACACCCGTGGGACTAACATCGCATATCTTTTAAGAACACCCGTGGGACTAACATCAAGTGGTCTCAATAGAGAGGTGCTTCTGATTGGGGGGGTACTTACTATTTAATATTTAATGACAATAGTAAGAGGTTGAAACCTAAATATCTAATGATTTGACCAAGTTAATGAGAGACAGGGCAGTTAATAACATACATGTATGTTTGGGTTTTTTAAATCATGAAAAAAAGTCCACGCAGTCGACATTTGCGGCATATAATTCATTGCAGAGCCTTTATTTATTATGGGAATCATATATATTATACTTGGGGTTCTTGGGAATTATGTCATATACCGGTAGGTTCACATACGAAATCGTACTGTAATACAATAAAAGTCATCTGAAATTGACATTGAATGTATGCCGGCTCTGAAACAAGCGTTTGACGGGTGAATTTATTAGGAGTAGCATCGTAACTTCTGCTATGTACTAGATAATGCATGAAGTTGAGGTTGATATTAAAATCTAAGAACCTGCAGACGCTGTCTGGCCCAGATGTCTCGAACCGAGGCGCAGCCGAGGTGAGGGACATCTGGGTCAGACAGTGTCTGCAGGTTCTTAGATTTTATTATCAACCGAAACTGAATGCATTATCTGACTTAATGCTTGGCTTACACATATTAATACAAATCCTTTGGGCCACTTACACTATTGCAATTACTGTTGCTAATATGCCATAAAGGTGTGAACACAAACACAACACCTACAGCAGGCATACGTGTGCATTCAATGCTGTCTTACATTATGGATTCTGATGTAGAAACAAATACACCGAATGGAGCAGCAACATCTGTTTTAAAAGAAATATTGAAAATGATAGGGAAAGAAGTATACTCCATAGATCAGCACTTTATGTTATAAACATTCATGGCGGCAGTGTCACATTTAACCAGTAGTTTCACTATATACTTATGAACGACTGACTTTGGACTTTAAACTAATGCACGTGTCATTGTTACTTGTTATTGGCACATTGTATTTGTTAAAGATTAAAGTTCTCATTCATGTTTAATTGTTATTGACGAGCTTCCATGATCTCCATCATAAATTTCAATTTACAGATTCATGCAACAAACTATAATCCACATGGTTCAAGTACTGCCTCTTTTTATTATCAGTTCATGTTGAATATGGTGTGGTGCCTGTGTACATTATGACATTCATTTGCATAAACACGCACTTTTTAGTAAATGTAAGTGGACCGATATATAAACAACCTGAAAAGTAGTAGTTCTTGTAAGTCAGCGTCCGGCTTACACGTCCGTGGTTTGACAGGTCTTCAGTTTGTGTTGTGACTGCCTCTGTGCATGCATCAAAATGTCAACCTGTAACGTTATATCAAATGTAGGTCAAAAATATCAACCTGTACATTAAATGTAGGTCGAAAATATCAAAATATCATCCTGAAATCAAATGTAGGTAAAAAATATCAACCCGTACATCAAATGTAGGCCAAAATAATCTACGTCTCACACTGTCTGGGGGTTAGTGTCAAATATAGCAAACCACAGCAGACAATAGAAAAACAACACCGCCATGCATTAATTAACTATAGTTCTTCTCTGCAAGTAACTGGCCAGTCATGTATGACTTTGTTTACTGGTAACTCTTGGAAATTGTTGACCAGTTACATAATCAGCATTATGACCCTGCTAACCAGCAAGATCGTCAGAGTTTTGTACGCTGAAGCTGGAAAATGACCACAACTGTTAAAATTTGAGGTATTTACGAATTCATCTTCTAAAATTAACTGTAGATCATTTCTCTGACACACCACCGGACGAAGTTGTACGTGCGAATATACCGAATCCTGTACTTTTGAGGAAACTAGCGCTGGGGTCATCAAGTGGCAGATGGTTGTTATATGTTATGTTTTGATTCATGTTCTATATTATATTCATGTAATATTGAAAACAGTACTGTTTTGTAATTTAAGATGGTTTATTTGGCATTATATTCTGAAGATGACCGCAAGGTTGAAAATATTTAATTAAAATTTGTGATGACCAAAGCGCTAGGGTTTGTCTTGGCCTGTGGTTGCTGGAATTAATGAGATCAGAAGACAAAGCCATGTGCTTATATCGTGGCCTGGGTGATAGCGATCTGCAGATTATTGGACTAGTGGCTTTAGAAGGCAGTTGTGAGGCAGGGAGAGTATTGGAGAGGCTGCGATGGGCGTAAAAAATAAAAAAATGTAATGGGAGTAAAAATAAAATTGAGAGCAGATTTCATTTTCTCTAAACATATCAAGGGGACAAGAAATGCTATGAGAGAAAAAGTAATCAATTTTCAGCTTTTAACGTTTATCCACGATTGAACCGTATCCATATACATTTGAAAATATATGTCCATACCCATTTCAAAACATTTGTTTTAGTTTGGTTACAAGCACCCACACTTTGGACACAGTTGGGCTTACCCGAATACAACCAACCCAACCCTTCACCGGCCTCTGATCAACGTTTTCTCTTTAAAATGAGAGCTTGGGCTGAAATCCCCATCACCAAATTAACATCCATGTGCCGCCGCCCCCACCCCCACGGGCGTTTGTAGCATAACAAATTAGTGTGTGTGTGTGTGTGTGTGTGTGTGTGTGTGTGTGCGTGCGTGCGTGCGTGCGTGCGTGCGTGCGTGCGTGCGTGGGCGCGTGTGTGGTGTGCGGTGTGCGAGTGCGTGTGAAATAAACAAATACCTGGTAAGCTGTTATAAAACTTTATTGAACATAACTTGTTTTACTTATAAGATATCAGCTATACGCATACACCATCAACAAACCCAAGGCGTGGTCATTTTCTAAAAATTAAATTAACACAATTAACACATATAGCTTTGGGTAAGGGTTATTGCAATATGTGTTTTCAGGTGAATATCACAACATAAAATGACTGCAAGATCAAGTAATATACAGACCGCATAATTCATAATGGTAATCTCGTCTGACCATCACTATTTAAATATGCCATCTAGAAAATGAAAATTACAGGTTTTAGTAATCGAACCTCAATGCGCAGAGGATATCAGACTCGGAGAAAAATAGGCACGTTTAACGTAATACCCCGCCCCGCTATTAACAAAGGAAATTAGCGTCAAACGTTCGATTGCGTCATAGTTACACGTTCAACGTCCCGATGTGCTTCACCCCCTCACTGAGGAACTACATATAAGAAACCTGCTGAGAGAAATGGCGATCCAGACATTAGTACATGCACGTACAGGAGTCTGCCCACAAGTCATTGGCTTGGTTCCTGTTCGCGATGAAGCGAAAAATTTCATCCGTTTGGCCATGGTACAGGGTATGTATCTGTCACTATGTTAAATTATGTTCAATAGAAAATAATCCTTGTTTGAAGTATATAGTCTAATCTGTTGTTGATTAAGTATCATGCGACTCAATTTATATCTCTCATCATTAACTTGAATGGATGAGAGCAAAAACATTATTGAAATATATAAGTACAATGCTCCTTATATATTTGCATTGCTTTTATATATCA
>CM032664.1:20767115-20785964 GCA_019095985.1 Streblospio benedicti | reverse complement strand
AAAAACACATTGAAGATGTTTTCTTTCATGGTGTATGATACATATATGCTACTCAAAGAAAACACCCATGGTGCCTAATTTATTTATAAAGTGCATGTATACATGTGTGGCACCACCGGGATTACGGTGAAAATCATGTAATAGGACATGGAAGCTACGAGAACAGGAACTACCGTTACCAACCAGACTAAACTCAACTGGATTATGGAGGAGCGATGATACAAACTGTCCCAATGTTATGCTATGGGAGAAATTGCGCAATACATTTTGAACACATAGCTCAATAAAACTTAAGACTTCAGCAATCTCAATTTACATACATCACAGATAATATATTTTCCTTTCGTTCGATAGTAAAATATACTATAAACCATCACATTTAGTATATTTAATTAAGTTGAAACAGTGAAATCTTTTGCATGATCATAAAAAGTCTACTGACAATATCAGCAGGCGACGACAGGTAAAAACACCTCACATATATATTGGATCATATCTCTCTTTATACATTGTCGTATTAATATATAATTTTTGATGGAAATCATCTGCAGTAAGATGCGATTCCATTCATATATATAAGTCTATGTAATTGTTTTAACTAAATAGTTTAATTTGACCATTAATCACATCCATCGCCACGTCTAACGCACAGCTTCGGCGTTTGCTGTCAAATGTATTGCCTATTACTCGATTTTGTCCAAATCGGACTCGTTGCTATATATTTTATTATTCATTATGATGAAAATAAGAAATGAGTCAGTCTTCAGAATGTGTACTGTTAATATGAAAAACGTTCGGATGAAAATCATATGAGCTACTAAAGGATTATTGTTCTATGTTTACTCGAATCGACTGACTAGACTCACGCCATTTTCTGGTCTGACGAAAACGTGTTGGTTAGCATGATCCAGTGATGGCTACATTCGCGTTAAGTACCCATTTAAATAACGTCTCGCTGAAGAACTTCCCAGCGCTATACTGATACGCTAAAGCACACGCATGCGTGGCTTGCTGGTCATTTGAGACGGCAATCTGAGGTGGTTTGAATGAGAGGTGGGAAATGCAGCAAAGCAACTCGTGTCATGCGCAATTGGGTTGGGGGGCGTGAATGGTCTAACAATGAATAATAGTAAAAAGATATTATTTGCAGGAGCCATTCTATAGGGCTGCATTGTCATTTTGATATTAACTTTGAACGGCAATTTACCATACAAATGGAGAAATAAGAATATTGCAATTTTGATCACCTTTTCACATTCCACAATGGATTCCACAATGGATTCCACAATGGATTAAATTATTGTGCATAAATGGAGTAACTTATAAAACATGTAAATATAGACTATAGAGACATGCACAGACGAATTTCATGTCATTTCAACTTTTTGATGCCACATAAATAGTATTCTATCATGACTAAAATCCTTACTAAATGAGTGTCTGATTCATTTTCACTTTAAAATAAATCATATCATAACGGTCTCATTGCCATTTTGACCATGCGACGTCAGCGGCTATGTATAGAAAATGTGACGCTACTAGTCTATTTTAGACTAGTGCCGTAGTAGTGGTCTCCGCGCGTGCAGTCAATCGTATAATTGAGCACGCTGGTCGACCAATCAGCGTGCACAGAATGATAGAATATTAGATTGTCTTGTAGAAAAAGAATATAGGTCGATAATATTGATATTGCTAGTATCAGACTCAGTTATATACACCTGATTTTATAAGAGTAACTTTAGAATATCTTGAGACTGAATTTTATATCTCAATAAACCTGCACGTTTGATACCAAAATCATTGCTCTCTCAAATAATTAAAAGTTACTGAAACTCGATCATCCTACCCTGGTAGTGGCGGCAATCTTGAATTTCCTTACATCAAATTAATCAGTTATATTTTCATGAGTAATTGTGATTGTGACTCAACAAACCTACATCTAGATACCAAATCATGATTCTATCATTAATGGTTAACGCATTAAAGATAATCTCAAATTTGTACAACACCTGCAGAAGCCATCTAGAACTTTGTCTATGTCTAGTTGGTCAATTTTGTTTCCATTTGGATATTTGGATTCTATGACCACACAAATCTACATCTGCATACCAAAATCATGTTTCTATCATTGATAGTTAAAAAGTTACAGATAAACTCAGATTTCGAACAATCCTGTGGTGGCCATCTTGGATTGGGCATGTATGGAGATGATCAATCTTATTCCAATTAGTCTAAATGAATATATTTGGATTACTTGGCCTCTACAACCTATTCATAGACACCAAAATCATGACTATCACAAATATCAAGAAAGATAGCGAATATGGGATTTCGACACCCCTTGGATATCTCAAAATACTAGGAAATATATAAATGTAATCAGGGCTAAAATTCATTATTAGGCACCCATCTAACCAAATCAGGTGTTGGTGTTTTCAGTATGTTCATCATGTAATTGTGTAGTTATGAAATAAACAATATATTAGGCAAAATATTGAGTGATAATAGGGGAATTCTTCAAAAAGTCTAAATATTTACATGGCTAACTATCAAAATCATTATATAATCTACCATAATTCTTGCTGTGGTGATTTTTAATGTAAAATCCATTAAATCACAAGTTAAATGTCCGTTGTGTATGATTTTTTAGGTCAAAACACAACGCGGGTGGAACCGAGTGATAATAGGGGTCGCTGAGGGTGGTTCCATATCCAAACCTTTTTTATATGCCCTAAGGTACATGCATGCCAAATTTGGCGCTTGTACATGTACGTCATTTTGCACGATTTTACAATAACAGACCACGCTACTTAATATGTGACCACACTTTTCAGCAAAACTATGGATGCACAGCTATCACTACATACTACCAATGGCAGCAAGATATTGAGTGTCCACTTTAAAGACAGCAACGCTGACTGCTCACGTAGTATATGCAATTACGCACAGACTTGATTCACAATACATTAATAACGTTTGAAAACGTACGGATGGGGTTAATACGTGCCTATTTCATACATATATTTATAGTACTTATAGCTGTGGTTTAGGGGACAATTGTTCACGAAGTTGGTCTTCTTTCAAAAAATGCTCTGTAGACTACAACAATATTTGTAGAAACTTTTTAAAAAAATGAATAGATGTTGCAGCATGTTCCAATGCTATGAAAGCCGCTGTTTGAATGCGTTTAGAAGAAGTTGTTATTACAGTAGTTTTATTGTCTCTATTTTCTATACGTGGAATTAAATTTGAATTTTGAAATAAACAAATAGATAAGTGAATAAATAAAATACATGTTTATATTAGTATCTTTTTTTTCCAACACAGTGCGTTGATGTTGAAGTGCTAACATCATATTATGAATTGACATTTCAGCACCGAACTTTACGTATTTACAAAACACAGGAAAATTAAACACTTAATGAACAAGATTTTAAAATAGTATAGAATTCAGGTTAAATGCATTTATAAATGAGTTGATTGGCAACTTCTGATCAAAGCCGCACAGTAAAGCAAAGCAAAACACCATGAACGTAGATTGAATATGCAGGTTTTGACATTCTTTCAAGGCCCAGAGTCATATACAAATGTATTGGCAAACGTAACTTTATTTACAGTCCTTTCTCCATAGATTTGTTTGCAGTGTCTACTACCTTTCCTAGCTGAAGTGGCGCGCTGAAGAGCTCTTGTTCAGTGTTGATGAATCCCGTATGCATAAATGGGCCGCACCTTTAGATCAGGAACTATCAGTGACTACATCTGATATGGTGTGGCTGCTTATATGATAATTATTAGGATTAAATGCAAGTGTTGTGTTTTTACGTTATCATTTAACAATGCATTACGGAAGTATCGTTCGTTGTTGATAATTCTATGAAGTCAAGGATCGTTTTTGTCATTTCATTCTACTAACCACCCGGATTTTACTTGTCTGGTACGATAGTTTTATGAAACAGCTATTCAGTGCTAGTAAATAATCCTGTGATAATTCCACCTGAATAGGAAATAATACACATTGAAAATGAGGAAATCTGTAGGCATAATATACGCATGTGTACTGTTCAGCATTGCATGCGCACAGGAATATGAATTCAAAGGACAGGGGTGGTGGATGCAACAACCCTATACAGCAGATGACGAGTTCACCATACTTGCTGAGTATGGGGAAAACACTACCATCACTTTCAATACATCTCTCCTTGCGACAGTGGATTACTGGATAATCCCTGACCTCAGGGTCATGAGGGATGGTGATGAGTTCTCATTCAGAACCCTGGATGGTGATTCAATGTGGAAAGTAGAAGGTATGGTTTCTTTCTCAAAGTCTATCCTCTACAGCTAGGGATATACATGTATGATGGCCAGCTGCATCGTGTGACTCTCATATTACACCGAATATAGTTTTGTTTATATTAAAAATGAAAGACTTCATTCAAAATATTGAATTCCTTTACAAAGTCCCTTACAAGAGACATATTTAGAAGAGCACTTCCATTGATGCAATTTTCATTGGGCTACATGTATATCACATGCAAATAATAGCACGTCTTACACTACAGTATATCTATAAGTAGAGGGATGATTTTCAATGGGCTATAATAATTTCTGTAATGTAAATTTCACATTCTACCATTATTTACATGTAGGTTACTTAATAATACTTGGTATTGCCAATATACGTATTGTACTTCAGTTTTAGTAATATATTTCACTAAAGTTTTTTAAATTTATTTAATACTTTGTTAGTGAACAGTCAGTGCAGTGTTAGTTGCTGTTGCCATGTACTGCCATAGGCACAGAGGTCCATGTTAACAGGCAATAGACCTTTTGTGACTACTGTATGTGTTAGTACTTTTTATTTCTATTTGGCAGGGTACCATACACATATATAACACTACCAGTAATATGCTTAACAATTCATATTAAACATAATCATGGTTTTTTCATTACTCTCGTTGACTTACATTTCCTGAATTGTGCATACCGGTGTGTGTGGGGGGGGGGTGCTTACCAGTACACATTTTAGAACCCTTTTCCCCCAGTTCCATCACTTGTTATGACCTAGAGGTCCCTTGTGGCAATATGAGAAAATTTGATTTTTAGTTGACTTGATATACATTGAAAATGTACTTTGTTTAATATTGTAGGAGATACAATGGAGATCATATTGGTACAAGAAGAGCATTTTGGCTTTTACCATATTGTTGGAACCGATTCAAGTGGCAACGTTGTGGTGATAAAGAGAGCTTTGAATTATAGAGGTTTGTATGTTTATCAATAACTATTTTTTCACAATTTGAAGCACATATTTATTCATCAAGTAAATATTCAGGTCCAAACATTTTATCAGTTGACACATTCCATCGGCTTGTGATTTTTATTACATATCCATAAAGTGCTTATAATTTGTAGAATCCAGTAAAAACATTACCAGTGGTCCCCAAAATACTCTGATGGAAAACTTTAAGAAGGCCAAGGACACCGCTTCTTAAAAAAGAAGAAGAAAACAGCAATCATACAAATGCACAAAAACAAGCCAAGCTGTTATTTCCCCAACGAAATTCAACATTTCTATACTTCATTTATATATCTTCAACCCCACAAACAACCTGATACGGCATGTTGCATCACCTAGGTAGTAATCCCATTCTGTCTTTGTTTTTGTTTAGGTTTTATATGTAACTTAGGTAGGTAATAGTAGGCAGATACTTTTGTTCTTCTTTATATACTCTATGCTAGCATTTGATGTTTCCACTATAATGGTGTAATAGAGAATGAACATGCAACAATAAATGATCAACTTTAACATTTTGTGCGGTCCATTGTTAATATAAACTACTGGGGTGTTAATTAACTTAAAAACCTGTATTTGTGATTTTTAAGTGCGTATTTAGCCACTTGGTCTGGTCAACATTTTACCCAATTGTTTTACCACTCAAATCACTTGCAAACAATCGCATTTGTGTGATCAGTGGGCATGGTAATGGCCATAATATAACACTTGAACACTTATGAGGATTTGAAACTAGCATACCAGGAATAATGATAACCGTAGACCAACGCAAGGTGGTTGTATCTTGAATAAAAAAAAGGGGGGAGTACGAGAGGTTAAGAAACCTTGCACCCTTTATGTAGTCATTATCTTATTTCCTCCACTCACATTTTTAGTTTTGCCTTTTTTCCCCACATCCCCCAATTTCTAGCTATTTTTAAAGGTGCTAACAGCTTTGCCTTATTCTGTAATATCCATGCATATTTTTACAGGATAATTTCACAAGGCCACACTCTACCAACTAATCCAATGTGCCTATAACTACCTCATTGTTTGGTCAAAATTCAAGGTCCCTACTTCGGCGATCTGTGGGACGACTACCGCATGAACACCATCGTTGGATGCTCCTCCGCGGCAGTGTTTCTCTTCATAACCGCTATCACGTACACAATCTACGTCTGCAAGTGAGTTATTACCTGGGATTTCTTCATATGGTGGTGATCTTGATAAGGCATGGCTGAAAAGCTGTTTCTACATTTGCTGTGTACGTACGTGTCATGTAGCTGGGGTTGTTTTGAAGTGGGTAATATATCTTATATGTACTGTATAGTTAAAAAAAAACGTATTCGAGATAGCTATGTAAAATAAACAGTCCCATAATGGTGTTTAATTTAAAACTTAATTGTCTTTTGGAATGCATGGCAATGGGATGAAATATGCATTGTCCATGTAGCCCCAACCCCCAACCCACCCCAATTGTATCGTACGTGTTTTTAAACCATTTCATTATTTAGTTTGAAATATATTAATTTGTGTGATTGTTTCTAATGGCGTGAACATTGTGAATGAGTCAGGAAAAAACACATAGCTAAATAGTTCAACTTGTCTGTTAGACTTTCTACCCCAGTCACCTGTGGCTTTCATCAATTTATATAATGCCACATTCTGAATAACCGTTTTCTGCAGTTAATCAATCCCATTTACATACATGTACATGTATTCCTACCACGAAACAAGTATCTTTACAATGAATCATATCCTACTGCTAAGATGTAAGAGAGCCTCCCAAAAAATCGTCTTTGGGTAGGATTTGAACCCGTGAACTCTGGGTTGAGACGATGCCAGTCCAATGATATAATCTGGGAGTTACAGCAACAACGTACGGTACGGCAGCGTGGTGGGTGGTGGGTGTGTGGGGGTTCGGCCTCCCACCTGGGCCTTGTAGTCAAATGAAAATCTAGGGTTGTACAACCTGTTTACAACTATGCCTATCTTGATACAAATATGCTTGCTAGTAAGAGACATAATATGCGTGAGCGTGTTATAGATGAATCGAATCTAGTATACACTTATTTTACTGCAGATTTGCCGATGATGAAAGTGAAGAAGAAGAAAAGCAACAAGAGGAGCCCTACTACACTGTTCCGGATAAGACCGGCAGCAAGCATGAAAACATCCCCGCCAGCTATGACAACAAAATGTATGATGCACATCAGGATGATGTAATTATCAGACAGCCGAAAGAAGATTTTCATGAAATATCGACAGAATTATAATTATAATTGTATACACTGCATATTTTTTCCTATGACAGAAGATACAGACATTTATTTTTGGTTCTACTTAATAGATCCGTCTTTTTCATGATTAGATGAACAATACTTAGTATTTGTAATAAATCAAGTTTAGTAACTAGTCACAAATTATTACCTTTATATTTTATGTAGTATGTACAATGTATGTATGTACAATGCATGTGTGTGTATTTAAGGCTCCGATACAAATTAATTTCTACGTCATACCTATGTTTTCAATAATATGTTAATAGTGTATATAAACTTGAAAACTTCAAAATGGTATTCGATATTTGTCTATGTATTTGGTATGAAGCACATATGTTTATTTGTAGTTTTGTTCTTCTTTAATGCCACTTACCGGATACATGTACATGTATCTTATATAACTCCAAAGTTTTGTAGATGCATGTTTTGAAAGGGAGGCTTCCGTCTTGAAAACTGTTCAAAATTAAAATAGAATGAGTATGCAATCGTATATGTATTTATTTGGATTGCTGCATGATACATGAAATAGAAATTTAAGAACAAAACTACAAACAAAATGGTATTGTGTAACTTTTATAACTCCGTCCAGTTTGCTTTAGTCTCTGTATATTTCGCAAATGATATGTTATCACAAACATTAGTTTTGTTTTTATCAACTAGGTAAGTACATTTGATCTATTTTCATTACAAAAACTGGTTCTTTATCGGCAATTATCATACAACTTAAAGATCGCTTATCATGCATTCAACGCGTGTAATAGAAAATCTGGGTCTAGATGTTATCGCTGCACTTTATATGTTGTATGGTTATTATTTTTTTCATGTGAACGGAATCATTGGCAGAATTTCATCAATTGGAGTGCTCAATTTTACGAGTTGTGACTCAACCTGCAAGCATTTAGTGAGCTTGTATCAATTGTGTCAATTAAGTTTATATAGCCGTGTTTTTTTCTTGAAAGCCAAAATAATTGTGCCTAATATGAAACGAGCAAAATAGCTTCACTTGTTTTTTTCTGATTTTTTCTGTGTTTTTCTTTTTTTTTTTGTTTTGTACAAAATGAATGACAAACAAAAGCACGTGTTAAATTTAACAAGCTCAATATTTTTATTAGATATATGCAGCATGTTTAATGTAAGTATTTTACATATCTGTAACAATTCATTTACTTTTTGTAACATCAATATGCCTGTGATAACGAAAAAATGTTGTGCGATAGCGGAATCACCGGAATCATAACGCAATCGCCACCATCCGCCATATATCATTCTGTAACTTTTCTTTGATTCTTCTTGGAAATAAATTGTGATTTCACAATGAATTGTTCTTTCGACAGATTCATAAGTGTACATGTGCATCTTATTACTTACTGTTTATGAATATATGTTTATATTAGTTGTGTAAGAATGTTTATAGTGTTCCCTTTTCTATTTTGTACGCAATGATTGTGCATATGTTGTATAGGAATAAAGCAAAGGAAATTCATCCATCGAAGGCACGGTGTTGAAACAATTTACTTTTACTCAAAGCACAATTAGTTAGGCATGACAAATACAAAACAATACATGCATTTACAAAACAGTCCTTCAAAAGCACACAGACATAAACACAAAATTCATCAACGTAACATTTTGCACAGTCCATTGTTAACATAAATAATAAACGACTGTTTTTATTTTCATTAATTTGCTACATGTAATCCAACCTATACCGGTCGCTGGTTGACCAGAAACTAAGCAGAATAGTGCATTTATAACATACATGTTAAATCAAGTTTAATAACTACTCAAAATCAAATTGAAAATTAAATGTTTGCCTGCGTGAAGCCATTTCATTTTCGAGTGAAATAATCAGGACGGTCACTGTTACATAACGTCCACAGAACATTACGTACAACACGTAGCTTTCGTAGGGTTCTAGGAGAATGTTGTGAATTGTAATACAGAGTTTGCACGAAGTAATATAGCATACATTCTGTACTTAAATATATCTCATTACCGTAAATGACAAATCATTCAAATGGTTAAACATTTACAAATGATATTTAAAATGGGAATATAGCGTATTGGTGAACAAATATGAATTACAGGAATACAGATGAATTTCAGCTCAAAGCCCCTATGTGGGTGTATATTTTTCCAAATTCATTTTTCATTATTGTTGTTCTTAGCTTACATAAACTCAACTTTGATAAACAGTTATATGTTGCACCCATTTTATACACTCTTATAACTTCCTGTCTTAATTGTTAATCCTAAAATACTCTCCACATCTTGAGAACAAGTGTTCCTATGAATCTTCCGATTAATACTTTGCTGTGATTTGAATAGGACTGAGGGTGAATTTCATTTTCTATGTGAATGTACAACCTATAAATATATTATACATAAGCACTGTGACGCTTTGCGATTTAAAAGAAGGAAACTAGATTTAAGTTTCTATTGAAATTATTACAAAGTGAAATGAGGGATTTCTTGACCACTTTTAGCCCTTCAACCACCTCCCACGGAATCCCCACGCACACATTCATGACTGATCACTGGCGCAATTACATCAATACCCTGACCGTTATGTTCATTATTATCTACGCACTGCCAATGCCCTGGTGTAGATGTAGAGTCGTCTGATCCTCTATCGGGGAAGAAGACCATAAACCAGACATTTACATTTCATTTACATTTTACTCATACTATCACTCTTAGGAATGTGAACAAAAGGCAAAAGAAGGGGGTGTGAAATTCAAGAAAGAAAATGGGATGTGGGCGAAAGACATGAAAAATTGTCGGAAGTGGCAAAAAGGCAAACAAAGGGGGAAAGGGGGGAGGGGGGCATTCAGGATTTCTTGACCCTTTAAAATCCCTCCATTTTTATCACCATTGTAGCTGCTACATCATCAATAGGAAGAATCCTTTAGAAATGTACACCAGAGCAGACATTTGTTACCAATTAAACCTACCATGAGAAGGTCTCATAAACATGGCTGATGCAATAAAGAATGAGTAATGTTCACCCAGCCTTTTAAGCCCTGTGGCTGTGCGGAGCTCCATGGGGAAGTAATTGCTAGCATGCTTCTATCCGTTCGACATCTTCTGACATTCTCCATTAAATATTTGGGTCAGGTTCCTTTTTTTTTTCAATGAACATAGACTTTAATAAAAAAAAACATGTTCGGTGCAACATGAAACGGAGAGTTTATCCATGGATATCAGGGTGTAATGAAAACTGTGTTGCTATTAATGGGCCGATAGTGCTTTCATATGACAATTTTATTTATGCAATTTATTCTACTGGTGTTGCATATTACAAGGGTATTAGGTTTTTTTTTACCTGTACTTTTATTCTTTTTTGCAGTCATGTATAGGCAACACCATGAGAATTGAAACGTGTGTGGTAAACTGCCAAAGGCAGAGCTGAAATAGCCAAAAAGTCAGTCGAAAGAGACCGGACGCTTTGACAGAAGACAAATGAACTGGCGCCCTATATCCGTGTACACTAAATTACTTGAACTCGGGATTAAAGAAAATTTTAATGGGGCTCATGTTGAATAGAAAATGGATGGTCTATTTCAAGACAGACGGCCACAATGTGTCTAATATGTGCATTATCTTCACGAAAAAGGGTAAGGGACCTTGCATAATCTACCATACGGTGGGGGGGGGGGGGGTCGGTCACTTGGGGGGGTGTGTGTGTGTGGTCTAATCAACCATTGGGGTGGTGGGGGTCGCTCGGTTTTCTAATGCGGATATAATCTTTTTTGTAAAACAAAACGATGCAATAAACTTGTGATGGATCCTTGTTTTTTAAGATATTATCATTTCTAAATTGACAAGATGTCTAATAGGAGTCTACAAAACTAAGTTCTAAATTATCTCACTAGAATCAATGATTATAGTGAACATACCGATTTCGTTTCATTAGTAGTACATACGACACTTCGAAAGAATTAGGATTTACAAAAGAATGGACACATTAAGTAACTAATTAATAGAAATGTGCCACTGAAAAATAATGTTTGACCCACAAAATAAAATTGAGAATCAATACTTTAGCCAAAGCCAGTCAAACCTCCTCCTAACTGCCCCCCCCCATACACACACAGCACACAGCCACATAACATACATACATACAAACATGCACGCCACCACCTTTTGGATGCGACTTTAGTGTAGCCTTTCCTGTGGCTTTCTTAGACGTCTTTTTCTCAACCGGACTTTGCTCTTCTTCATCACTCTCTTCTTCACTCTCCTCACTTTCGTCTTCCTTGCCTGCTGGGCGATTAATTTTTGCTGTCTACTGGCTTTTCAATTGTCGTGTCTTTCTTCATCTCTTGCTTTGTCTCTCACTCACTGCTTGTTCCACCCTATGGAAATAGGATATAACCCTGTTTGCCGCTGGAACTAGTTTAAGTTCTTTCAAAGCAACATGTGTCAGATGATCGTTTAGCGCGGCAAACGCCTCATCTGACCAGGATGCCATGTGGCTCCGTATGCGCTCTACACACAGTGCCACAAGGCTCCAAGACTCGAAGGCGCTGCCCGCTCAAACCATTCAATGTCCACTCCATACTAGTACTGAATTAGCAGGTACACTAAATCTTCTCGGAGTTCTGGCCGATGCCATATAGCCGATTTGGAACTGCTCGAGTGGCGTGGAGACCCAGTCTCTGCCCTGGTTGATTGTCTGTGGAGAGATAAGCTGCTACACGAGCTTCGCTGGCGCCTCAATGACGTTATCGTTGTCCCTCATGAGAGCCACGTTCAACGCCGTGCAACCGCTGTTACTTATCACGTTGATGTCGGTGCCATTTTTCAACAGTTCCTGGGCCAAGTCCCACTTCTTATGGCACAGTGCGTAGGACAGAGCCGCTGAGCCGCCCTCCGCGTCAAAGTCCACTCAGCAAAACCCAGTTCTGGCCAGTTCTTGAAGATCACGGCCGTGTGCTGTGGTGCCATGTACATGCCATCGGGTAGGTTGAAGTTCACCTGCGTGAAGAGCGGCGCCACCATCTGCGCTGGTGCATCGCGGTACAGGGGGACCACCAGTAGTGTGTTCATAATCACCCAAATTGTTCAGCCAGTTCCCTACCAAGCACCTCTACGTAATGATTGCAGGGACACGCAACCAACGCTTCTGCCGCAAGGCCAATCATGACGATGTTCAAATGTCAATCATGAAGAAAGTCTCCTCTTTAATGAAATGTTTATTCTAAAGATGATTGACATATTCTGAAATGATACATTATACAATGTTAACTGCTTTCAGACATATTATGTACAATCCATTTATAAAATCAAATAAACTCCAAAAGAGAACATACTTACAAACAAAGTTTAAAAGACATTAGATAATTATAGGACATGTCTCTGACATGTCTAGGGTGTATCACAATAGTTTTTAATCAAGGATAACACACAGTTATAGGTACGATATCCTATGAATGGCACGTTACCTGAGCACAGTACTTTCGCCATTGGTAGGGCACTGGTACATCATGTAAAGAACTCGAAAGAGTTTTCTGAAGAGATCAGGTCATATTCGTTGGATGAAGATGAAGAACTCAGATCATTTGATGTGAGTGCTCTTTTCACAAAGTGTACCAGTGGAGAAAGCCTTAGAGGTAGTGAAGGAGAGATTAACATCTGATATCTCCTGCCCAACCGCACCACCCTCAACCCCGACGAGATAACAAGATTACTAGGTTTGTGTCTAAGGTGCACTTACTTCACCTTCCAAGGAGAATTTTATCTCCAGATCCATGGTGCAGCGATGGGCTCCCCCGTGTCTCCGATCATATGTAACCTATATATGGAGGAGTTTGAAAGGAAGACTCTAGCATCGGCCCTCCATCCACCACGATTGTGGAAGAGATATGTGGACGACACGGCTGTGATCCAGAAGAGAGAACATGCGACAGAGTTTCAACAACACCTGAACTCAGTGGATAAGTGTATCCAATGGACCACGGAGGGGGAGAGCATGGTGAATGCTGAGAGATCCCTTCCATTTCTTGACACTTTGATCCTAGTGAACAGTGATGGATCTCTTCGCACACGCATCTACAGAAAGGATACACATACAGACCAATATCTGAATTTCTGTAGCAACCACCCAATGGAACATAAAGCTGGAGTAGTCCGGACTTTAAACCACAGGGCCGAGAGTGTGGTTAGTGATGCCAGTGAGAAAGAATCTGAGAAGAAACATCTGGAGAAAGTGTTAGGGTTCAATGGATACCCCAAAAGTGTGATGATAAAGAGCAAGCCGAAGGGAAGACAGACTGCACAAGATACAGTGGTACAGGTGGATCGCCCCAATAGACCTCCGATAGTGATACCATACATTCAAGGAGTGTCTGAACACATGAGAAGGGTGATGCACCAATACAGTGTGCAGGTGTTCTTTAAACCTGAGACCCAAGGACCCCCTGGAGAAAGAACGTGTAATTGGACCTGTCTACCAGATAAAATGCCAGGATTGTGAGGCCTCATACGTGGGAGAGACTGAACGCGCATTGAAAGCGAGGTTCCTAGAACACCGCAAGACCCAGTTCAGCTGGATCAGAGGTGTCTCGCCACCTGCACACAGACAGTAAAGGACACAGTGTCTCGCTCGAAGGGACCAACATTTTATGTGTAGAACCTAAATATTTTGAACGTGGCGTGAAGGAGGCCATTAATATCAGGAAACTCAAGCCCTCACTAAATAGAGATGGGGGCAGGTACCAGCTTCCTTCCATCTGGAACAATGTCCTCACCCGAGAGGGGAAGGGGGGCGCGCAACCCGGGAATCTCCCGAGGTCCCAGTGACGACGAATGACGTCAACCACTGTGATCAAGATGGCGATGCCATTGAAAGCTTCGAAAAGTGTGAACTGTGTGTTATCCTTGATTAAAAAAAGTTGTCGAACTTATATACCTTTTCATATAATTAATAATACCTATTTATACTCAGTAACTAATTGTTAAGTCCCATATCATTACTCCTACTTAACACAAGTCGAAAATCCAATAGATAGAAAGTCAATGAGCCAGATCAAACTGAGCGCACACAATTTGAACATTGAAACGTTAAGACCTATAATTCTGGATCCAAACACTTTGTGACAAAGGAGACTTAGAAGACGAATGCACTTTTTCTACGCTGTTCAGTAGTCATGATGCATGACAGAGTCCATACTTTCTGGACCAAGAAACTGGAGGACCAAATGAGAGAATACTCATCCCGCTACCTCGTCGACGGACAGCTGTGCAATACCAAGTCACCGCACATGAAATGGACAAATGATCACAATCAGCAACAAGTAAACATACAACACGTCGGATGCTGTTGCTTGTGTGACAGAATAGATCTGTCTAATGTCCCCACAGGTAACTATTGACATGTGCATGGAAGAGGTCAATGTCCTTCACCTTCAGTGTGAAGTCACGTTGACCAGCCCCTGACCTTGCTAGGGCTCACCCCGACCAACCCATGACCCATGTCTACATGCACACCACCTGAGCGGGGTCTATATAAGCCACCTGCCACACCACACAGTGTTCTTATGTTCTGACCCTTGACCGATTCTTATGCTCTTTGTTCTTGATCGTGACTGTAGCAGACTGACCATTGATCTCTGCTCCGACCTTGCCTCGGCTTTGACCAGAGACCCGACCGTGCTGGCATGCAACGTCCCAGTACGCCCGTTGGCCTGCCTGCCTCGACGTTCAAGCCTGCACCGGCGGCAGCCGTGCCCGTGGCCAGGGGCTAAGCTGCCCATCCCATTACCGAGGCGTATGGGTGTTAACAGCAACATTTAGTTCTTATATATATGTATGTATGTACATTGTATATTGCATGTGTGTAATATTATAGGATATATATTGAATAAAGAATCTTAACTCTTCATTGACACTAGGTGTTCTAATTGAAATACACTCACCCTCTGATTATAATGAGAAACCTTTTACAATAGAACTTTTTATTGAATGATTTGAAAATAGATTCATTGAGTTTCTTCTTTTATAGATATTTATTGATTTTGTGATAAATCCATTTATAACGTTCACTGTCTGAATATTTTTTACATGCTGCCATCTGGTCACAGAAAATGAAGGGACCAAAATGAAGTCGCAGAAGATGGACAAATATTCAGACAGTATTTTTAAATTTTAATGGCTTTATCACGAATCAATAGATATATCTATTGTGTTGAATGAGTTTGGCAACCGTATCACCCGGGTGCCATGCCATTAGTCCGACGACCCATTGGTCCGAAGGCCCATTGGTCCGAAGACCCATTCATCCGACGACCCATTGGTCCGACGGCCCATTGGTCCGAAATGTATCATTCTATCATTCCGCAAAAATCACCGCCACAACCCACGCTGATTGGTCAATATCCGTGCTTAATTTTGCGATGGAATGAACGCTCAAAAAAAAAACCCACGGCGCTAGTCTAACCTCCTCACAATATCAATACAGTCGCTGACGTAGTAAGGCCATGAAGGCGTGTTCATGCTGTGCGGAGCAGCAACAGTTTAGACTAACGCCCCGCACAAAACTGTAGGAATTGACGTCTCCGCAGCGCTCAAAACAACAAACTAAATTGACTTGAATGTTGAATGTTATAATATGATTTATTTTAAAATAAAATCATGAAAATGGATTTTAGTCATGATAGAATGGTGATTGACCACTCGATTGTCGTGTCCATCGCAAAATTGAGCATGCTGACGTCTGATTTACCCCTCACTTCGTTCGGGTAAATCAGACGTCAGCATGCGCTCCAATTTAACATTGTATTCATGCCTCTACCACTGCAAGCATGACAATTTCTCTTGTTAACACAGTCACACACTCTTTTTTATATAGGTGTATAGTTATTCTTCAAAAACTGGTTGATTGTTATCAAAGAAAATCTAAAAGACACCTTTGCATATCCAAAATATGGTTAACTTGCATTTGAAATTACTAATCATATATCTAATTTGACAAATAGATCACGTTTTATTGCATAAGAAATTATCGGGTAGATTATTATTCTTTTTAAATATTGAATTACAATGCACCAACACTGTATTGCCACTACACTAATTTTTAGATTGCAAAGATTCGTTAACACTGTTGCTTTGAATCCCGGGGATGTGGTAGGGCTCTTCCTTTGCGATCAGACGAGGATGCTCCCACGAAATATTTCCGTGCACAATTTCATAGCAAACTTTCATAAAAAAAAAAACTATTTCATAGCTGGATATGACAAAACTCTAGGTATTTCGTAACTCCATCGTGTAAAGACAAGCAATTGAACTGAGAGAAAAAACACATACCAGCTGACACATATAAGATAAGCACTTGCTTATGCACAACCTCTCATGTCAGATTAAAGCCTACATTGTATTAAAGTGTATATATAGTTGTTTGAAATAAGCCTATGTTTCTATGATAAACAATGTCTTAATTGTTTCACAAGTCAATGCATTGATGAGAATGAGATGGGAACAGCAAGCATTATTAAATCACCCCTGTCGCTCTCCAATATTTCACACTTTTCGGGTCCACCAATCAAGTGATTAAACTAAAACTAAACCATAGAAGGTTATGCGGAGTAGGATTATATAAAATATTTAGCTTTGAAAGCTGAAAGTTTTGTGGAAATCTTATTCTGATGGCAGAGGATGGTGTCATCTTATTTCACGCATAGTGTATATATGAAGTGACAAAATATGTTCCAAAGCATAAATCCAGGCTAAAACTGATGCATTGTCTCCCAGTGTGTCTCTGTTATAGATACGCTATTCACTATTAGTAAATTTATGAATCCATTGCATATAGCGTCAATTTTATTAAGTTTCTTTCTATGGTACTTAAAGTATCAAAAGTGGGATCACACACCAATACCTGTATACACATGGGCGCGAGTGGCGGTGTTTATTTGAAGTTACTTGAGTGAGGCACAGTGGCTTCCTTGGGTGTGTCTAAATCTAACTTAAAAAGTCATGCACAGGTGAATTTCCTGTCATATCTACCTTTAATGCCACACAAACAATACTTGCTGAGCCATTTGAATATTTACATTTTTATCTACTTGCAGTGTTCCATTCAAGAATCATAACGTCCTTTTTCAGTGGCAAGGATTGTCTTTTCATATGGTGAAATCATGAGACCATTGTGACTTAATATTCAAAAGAATAATAATCTTTTTAGAGAAACCTTCAAGCAATAAAATGCTGTTGCTTTTGTTGAAGTAGATATATAATCAATTATTTTAAATCCATGATATAGATATTTTTAAATGTAAAGATATATCTTTTATATTCTCATAGAAAAAAAAATAAGCACACTTTGAAGAATGATTATAGAGCTATATATAATATCTGTTTACATGTATAATATTTAGCTAAACACAGTTCATGGAAATCATGAATTAATTGAGATTTTGCACTATTATATTAATTAGGTGTTGCACTAACGAGTGTACGTCAATGTACGTTTATGTAGCATCCTTGGTTGTTCCCCAAGGCCGGCCCCCCGCCGGATACACAAAATAGATAAATCAAGAACCAGTAAATAAATGTACTTAATTATATGAATTTAATTATATGAATAGTATATGAATATTCGGACCAATGGGCCTTCGGACCAATGGTCTTCGACCAATGGGCCTTCCGGACTAATGGGCAGTCCCCATCCCGAACGTTCTTATCAGGCGCCTTTGTTCCTCCACTGTGTTGTAGTACTGGCTGGCTGTGAGAACCGTGGGGTTAGAGCCGAGGTTAGAGCTTCAAGAGACGGAGGTTGTGCCCGTCAAGACAGCCAAGGACGGAGGCAGAGGCGGTGGGAGCTTGTATAATTTACCGTACAGTACAGGGAGGGTCGCTCATTCGTTGTGTGTGTGGGGGGAGGTTCCCGAGTGTGTGTGTGTCTCACAGGCCACTTTGTTTCTATGCACCCAAAAGGGTTTATCGGCGGGTGCACGGGGCACGCGCCTCCCTGTACCGATATGGGACTATTGCCAATATTCATAGAGTATAAATAGGTATTACTAATATGTGAATAGGATTAAGTATGTGGTTGTTGGTCGGATACTGTTGATACTTGTGTCACAAAATATCTTAGACTTGTCACAGACATGTCCTATACATAGCTAATGTCTTTTTAACATTGTTTGTAGCATGTTCTCTTTTGAGTTTATTTGATTTTGTAAAATACATAAGTCTGAAAGTAAGAGTAGTTATCCCTTTTTAATTAGTATGTTTTTTTAAAAGCAATACGGTTTTTAAATGGGAAAAAAAAGGGGGGTATTTTCTTTGGGAAAA
>CM032664.1:20700557-20767015 GCA_019095985.1 Streblospio benedicti | reverse complement strand
ATGTTCTGACAGCCCTTGACCGATTCTTATATAACGATTCTTGATCGTGACCAGCAGACTGACCGGTGATCTCTGCTCTGACCTTGCCTCGGCTTTGACCCAGGGACCCGACCGTGCTGGCATGCAACGTCCCAGTACGCCCCGTTGGCCCCTGCCTGCCTCTGCGTTCAAGCCTGCCAGCGGCAGCCGTGCCCGTGGCCGGGGGCTGAGCACCCCATCCCATTACCGAGGCGTGGATTGGTAACAGCAACATTTAGTTCTTATATATGTATGTACATTGTATATTGCATGTATGTATAATATTGGCGGATATATTGAATAAAGAAATCTTAACTCTTCATTGACACTAGGTGTTCTAATTGAAATACACTCACCCTCTGATTATAATGAGAAACCTTTTACAATAGAACTTTTTATTGAATGATTTGAAAATAGATTCATTGAGTTTCTTCTTTTATAGATATTTATTGATTTTGTGATAAATCCATTTATAACGTTCACTGTCTGAATATTTTTTACATGCTGCCATCTGGTCACAGAAAATGAAGGGACCAAAATGAAGTCGCAGAAGATGGACAAATATTCAGACAGTATTTTTAAATTTTAATGGCTTTATCACGAATCAATAGATATATCTATTGTGTTGAATGAGTTTGGCAACCGTATCACCCGAACGTTCTTATCAGGCGCCTTTGTTCCTCCACTGTGTTGTAGTACGGCTGTGAGAACCGTGGGGTTAGAGCCCGAGGTTAGAGCTTCAAGAGACGGAGGTTGTGCCCGTCAAGACAGCCAAGGACGGAGGCAGAAGCGGTGGGAGCTTGTATAATTTACCGTACAGTAGAGGGAGGGTCGCTCATTTGGGTGTGTGTGGGGAGGGGGGGGGGTCCCGGGGGGGGGTCTCACAGGCCACTTTGTTTCTATATATGCACCCAAAGCGTTTATCGGCGGGTGCAAGGGGCACGCGCTGTACCGATATGGAACTATTGCCAATTATTCACAGAGTATAAATAGGTATTATTAATTATGTGGATAGGATTAAGTATGTGGTTGTTGGTCGGATACTGTTGATACTTGTGTCACAAATATCTTAGACTTGTCACAGACATGTCCTATACATAGCTAATGTCTTTTTAACATTGTTTGTAAGTATGTTCTCTTTTGGAGTTAATTTGATTTTATAAATACATAAGTCTGAAAGTAGTGAGTAGTTATCCTTGTATAATTAGTATGTATTATTTCAGAATATGTCAATCATCTTTGGAATAAATATTTCACTAGAGAGGAGACTTTCTTCACTCTCCATTTTTTATCCTTAAAATTTCATTTTTGTGGTGTTTTGGTATTTACACTATCTTTTGTGGGTAGGAAACCCAAGAAATCCTGAATATGCAGTGAATTTTCCTTTGCACTATCAGGGACAATCCCTTTCTGAATTAAACTGTTTAAAGCATTTTTGTCATATATCGTAACTTTTTGAGAATACAGCCTTGTATGTCTTCTATGATATTTTAAACACAAAACATGCTGCAAAATGTGCAGATTTTTTTTAACATACTGCACAGCAATAAAATTGAGAGAACATTGTGGAGAAAGGTGTGAGTCAATTTTCATTGACACATTAGGGGGTCACTCAATTTCCATTTATACATAGAAGGGGGGGGGGATGGACACATGTAATATTTTTTTATTCTCCATATGACATACACTCACTGTACTGAAGGAACCTTATGACTTATATGACTTGTTATGACTGTATAAATTTAAATATAAAAGGTTGCTTTTGTTTACAGACCATGCCTGACATTGCTCTATGCTATACTGAAAATGTAAGACAATCTTCTAAAATTTACATGTACAGATGTACAAAATTCATGTAAAAAGATCTAGCAGATTTGGGTGTGGCTCAAAACAGATCTAAATGACAGAAAAGCTTGCAGAAAACAGTTGCAAAAAGACTGAACACTCTCAGCTTGAGGAATTATCAAGGTCTCAAAATATTACTACATATTTATGCTGTAAAAATACAGCAATACATGGCTAAAATAATGGATTGCGGTGTTTAAAAACTTTACCTAAATATACAGAATACCTCAATATACGCATACAAGTATGTAGAAAATCTGGGCTTAATTTGTGCAATATAAGTGAAGGGTAAAAAGAATCACCTCTCCACACAACGTATGCAAAATGAAGAAGCATAATTTACGTTCGACTGAATTCATAACCCAAGAATGCCATTTAATTATTGTTGCCAGACGCTTAACAAAATACTTTAATTTCCAAATCCAGGGTTTCTTCATTTCCTCACTCATCAAGAAACGACGGTTCTGTGAATAGAAGCAAATGAATGTTTGAGTGATAACGTCATCTACTTCAGGTGTTGCATACATCACATTTTGCACCTGTTTAAGTATCGATTGAAATTAATGGGCTTTTTAATAGTTAGATGGATCCATTTCATTTGAAAAATAATGCATGTGCTAAAACAAATGCAATATGTGTGAAAAGATGATACCTGTTATATGCAGTTATGACCATGAACCTCAGCATCGCGACAGGGGAGGGGGAGAGAGCTGTAATACATTTTCATATACATGTACATTTACTATACAAACACTAGTCTTGTTAATATAAAAGTAGATTTTTTTTTCTATAAATAGCCCCTCTCATGATGCTAAGGCCCATACTAATAACAACAATGTTTAACAATTAACAATTTAGGCTGTCTGCATTTCATTGAAACTTAGAATGACAACATTATGGAATACTTCAAGTACAACATTTTATCATTGTTTTTTCATGTTTGCAAACGTCCATATTCTGAATAGTTCTCAGCTGTACTTTTACAAACGATACTCGTACCTAGGTTCACTACGTAATTTGACAGCAAATGTCATATTTTTTTCATCTATTGCCTATTTATAGAGTCGCTAATATAATTGATAACAGCAAGAGCCATTTGACATCTGTTTATGCTTGCCAAGATGCGAGTCAATATTATTGTTGGATGAGGACTTGGTCCAATTATGGTCACAAGTGCGGCTCTTTACATTTTCTGTCACAACTCAATTGCATTTCCTTTTGTGTTTCGAGATTGTTTTGCAAAGTCAATAACTAAATCTTTCAACATAGGACACTTTTCTCCCATTAAGAATGAATGATTTCAGATGATTAAAAAAATGTTGTTTACACCACTAGAAATAAAAATGTAATAGGTCTCCTCACTTAATTGCATAATAGTAAAACACAGTAAATATGAATAGTTATATAACTAGCTAGCTATCTAACTTTCTTATCAACTAATTAAATAAAATTAAATACTAGTAACTAACTGGTGAACTAATAAAGGAATTAAGTAAGTAGCTTATTAACTTACCGACTAACTAACTACATACCTAGCTAACTAACTCACTAATTAACTACCTAACAAACTATCTAACTAACTAGCTACATGTAACTAACTAACTAACTACTACATTTGTATTTAATACCTTTTATTGGTTTCCTGAAGTAGAGGTCGGGCGTTAACATTTTTCATAAAAAATCAATGGCGAAAAATTATGGGTAAAGACGTTGAAACATAAAATGGGGAATCCATTGTGTCATAAAAGAATCAGGAACATTTGAGGCACCGATCAAAAGGTTGATGCATTGCCAGTAGCCTTGCAAGAGAACATCATTAGATAATCTCAATGCTGTGGGTATGAAGAGTTTTTTAACTATAGCAGAACTGATATTTGAGTAAATTTCAGCATATAAAATGTAGATCAATTTATTCAGAATACTGGGTAATCAATTATAATAATTTTCAAAGAAAGTATTGATACAATAATTTATTCAATTAGGTGACATTACAATGACCAGTTGTGAAATTAGAACCCAAATACAATTGTGCAAAACCTATAAATAGTAATTCACATATAATATCAATTAACATTAAAACTATGACATTAAACATACATGTATCACTGAGAATAAATAAAAGCAAAAGTATTTCAAATGCATTGTTTTACAACCATGAAGTATTTTAAATAAATTAATTTCAAAACTCCGATTGATGCAATTGTAAAATCTTACTCCTTGGAGACTTACACGTATGTTACTTTTAGAATAATATTAATAAAAACCTATTAGAATAGTATATGCCGACAAGTGCACAATATATTGAAATTGAAAATCAATGAAATAAATTAGGAGAACGTACATGGACATGTGTACCAATAATGGTATATGAATTAACTCACAAAATATTATTAAACTTACATGTACGTTGACCACAATATTTATACTTTAAATATGAAAACAGAACAAGTCATTTTATTAAAAAAAACAAACAATACTATTGATCTATCATCTCAAGTGACAGTCACATTATCACCAATAAAGATTAACAAAAGCCTACTAAAAGTGAATTTCAGTATATAAAACATATCTACTTTTCATTCGTTGAGGTATCGTACATACATGTACAGGAGAGCAAAGAAAATAGCCAACCCAGTACGCCAATGTGACATTAACATTTGCTTTCATGTAACGCACATTTCGTTTCACTACTTAGGTCCGGATTCAATGGGAAAAGTATCCTTTTCTGTGGCTCGGGAGTTTTTGACTTGGGCGATGATCCACATGATGCGACACGTCTTGGGGACACTGAACGTGGTCTCGGACCTTTAAAGTATAAAATCAACCTGTCATTTGCTAATACATTCTTCAAACTACTATTTCCAGACCGCAGATATCCATTCACTGAATACTTTTCAAACCTTGAAAGGTCTTCGCCAAAGACAAATGTCTCTTGTAACGAATGGCGTGACGACTTGTGTCTGCTTTTCAATGGTTTTGTTGTTGATTTACTCATCTGCTCAGAGGATGGCAATGGTAGCAGTTTGTCACTGTCTCCGTTGTTATTATTTACACATTTTAAAGACAATGCATTTTGTTTTCGCTGTGTAGAAGTCACTTTCTCACATTCGGGTATAATTTTGTTTAAATTCACATCATCCTTTGTCAATGCAGAGAAAGAACAATTTTCTTTTGTCTGACACATATTACTTTTGTCTGTTGAAGTTTCGTTATGGACAATATTACCACATATATCTGAGCAGTGTGAGTACGTATCGCGACTGTCCTTTGTGAGCACTGTTTGCAATTGCGCCTGTTTTGATTTATCACCACTATCTCTCACAGAGAGCGAATATTGCGAGCCAAATAGCAAAGGGTTCAACTTTGGTATACCTTGTACATTGCCCCTATCTCTCTGGATACTACCTGTGCTATGGGATGCAATTATGCCACGCACTGGGTAAGAAGAGTCAATATTGACCGTAAATGGAAGTGTTGCCCCTTGTGGGACTCCTTTCTTTGTTTTCTCACCATATCTCTCTATTGACTTTGAGACATCAGCTTGAGATTGGGGTTTCTCTTTGTCAGTGAGCTTGTCAGTCTTTTTATCAGTCACCGTTTTTAGCAAGCTATTGATCTTTGCAGACTGTACCATCGATTGTGATTTAACATTGACTTGTGATTTTTCAATTGTTCCACACTGAGTAGCAAATATTTGGTCATTTTTGCAATGAGAAAGATTGCCTTGCATGTTCATTTCAACTATCACTTTATTATTCAAACAACTCTTGCCCCCTTGGACACATTTTGTACGATCATCACTCACAATATCTGCCTGTGGAGCGTGAGTGCCATTTCCCGTGTGCTTTTCAAGAAATAAAGCTGCAGAAATCCGCGTTTTATCATCATCGTCGTCATCAACATCATCGTCAAGTGTATCCAATGAGTCCCTGGTGGTAGTACAATTTGAAGTATTCAAATCCTCTGCCACATTTGATTTTGTGCAAGTTTTCGGCAGCAAGTTTGAGCGAGATGCACTGTCTGTATCAACCACCACACATTCAGGTATCTGAATTTTGGCGAGCGCTTCACAAACATGTCTGTGTTTGATGAGGCTTTGGTCAATATCGCCTTTCATATCACTTACTTTGTTGAGAGCATCATCCATCTGGCCTATTTGGCTTTCGTACATGGTCAATAATTCATCGTCTGCGCTGGTTATTTGGATAGAAGGCATCTGTAAAAGATACGGAACTAGCTATACATTGAGTGTGAATAGAAAGAATCAAATTACGAAATCAGAATACAGTAGAACTTCTCAATTAAGACTATCTGTGGGCCTAACCTCAAGTAGTCACAATAGGCTAATATATAATAGAGTGATGGCTTTTATATGGAGGTTCATTTTGCCTGCTTTATTAACATTTGGGAAGATGAAAATGGTCCTATTGCAGAGGTGGTCTCAATATAGAGGTAGCTTCAGTTGGAGGTTCTACTTTAGTATAGTTGATTTAGAGCTATTATATTGCTCATGAAAAAAGGGCAGTTTAACATTTATTTTGAAGATGTGTGCCTCTCTTTAAAACAAATGCACATTGTATCCTATCATCTTTGTGAGTGCGCACAAATGGTAATACCTTCACCTAGTCGAAAGCACTAATTTATATGCATCTCATGATATGACTAAAATGCTGCTATGAATCTATTTTGTTTAAAATATTAAAGTACAAATTAGGAAATATTATCTGACAAAATTGCACTCTGAACGTAAAAATGAGATCACACATAAGTCTGTTAGAAATTGCTAGACATTAATATTTATCTTACAACATCACATTTTATAAATGAAAATATTGGAAATGTAATGTAAGATAGTAAGATACATGTATGATAATCATCATTTTGATTACTACAGGTGATTTATTAGTTTTGCACAGGCACAAAATATACAGTACAATCCGAAAACTTTTTTTCTGAACATAATAATGGATGTTGAATGAAATGTAAATTGCCTGAACATTGGCACCATGTTTGTCAAATAGTGAGATGCATATAGAGATTCATGCAGATGAGCCCACCATTTTTGCTCTATATCTAAATTTATGGAAACCCTGTCAGGGAAGTTATTTCACAAATATCAAAGGCAGAAAATCTACTTGTTACACCAAAATCAACAAAAACAGTAAGATACACTTGTTTCTTTGTTTAAACTGTTCATTGTGTAGGTAGAAAGTATTTATGTACATACATTGCTGTATGTCTTTAAATCACAACACTTGTTTTGACTTACACATTAACAGTTTTACCAACTTGTACTTGTGATCATCAGATTGGCCTTCTGTGCATGTGTACATGTATATAAACTGAGAAGGTGCAAGTGTGATTGATAGGGAGAGTGATTGGAATACTAGAACTATCAACGCGGCAGTGCATATTCGAATTACGAAATTCGAATGCACAAGCATGTCATCAACCGTGATGTGGGGGGGGGGGGGGCAACAACTGTCCTGAGTTTATGATTCGATTCTCGGCAAGAGTCAGCATGATTGACCACACGTCCTGTGCAGAAGGTCATTCTGATGATGCCAACAGCTAGTGGGTGAAACCGTTAATGTGTAAGTAAAAAAAAAGTCTTGTGATTTCAAGTAATATGTACTTTTAGATACATATGGAAAACACATTTGAAACTTTCACAGTGCCAAGAGCTTTAGGAAGCTATCTTGATAATATTGAGAAAGAAAAACAGATATCCATAAAACCTATGAAGTGGTTCTTATATCATCATGTGTGCTATGCTCTAACATTCTTTAATGACAAAACCACTGCACATGGCTTTTTTGCATCATTTTCATGCCATATGCTGATCTCAACTCCTTTCCTTGGAAATATACAACACAAGATCTTGATGCGACAGTTCTTTGCACTTATCCTTGAGATTACGATTCACAAAGAGTTGAGTATTCGACAGTGTGGGTTTACGAGAATATCTTTTACATTGCGCATATATTGCACATATATTCAGTGTTACAATATCTACCCATGGGTATAAAGCAGAGAGATATGAGGATGAGTGCTCCAGAAGACTACAGTAGCATCTCGTTAGCCTAATATTGATTTGCTCTAATTTTCTGTTATTTCGAGGTCAGTTTCATTTCCCATCAACCATATTATGGATTACACAGTAGCGGAAACTAGCCTATTTTTGCCCCCTTCAGTTTTCGGCCATTAATGTTGTTTAAATCACTTATTATTTTAAATTACGTCATATACCTTTCATGTAGTAAACGGCTGAAAACTGACCAATATCAAAGCATTATGTGTACTAAAATGTATATATAGATAAATGTATCAGTTGGTTATCTCGAATATTGACCATCTCAAGCTTTTTACCATTATCCCTACTTTTAGCATCCAGATAACGAGTCTTTACTGTATACAATCAAAACAACCAACTCCTACACAATGAAAATTTAAATCACAATCTGATAATTTAAATTGGCAAGCTCGTCTTACCCCAACACGTGGTTTGAATTCAGGTGAATTGACGGTCTTAGGAGTAGTTCTGCCTGGGGTTCCGACTGGTGAGCTGTTGAGTGATGTCACGGGGGACGGATTAGGAGTCCGGAACATGCCTTTGGGCAGTGGAAGACTAAGATCCATGGTGACTGGACGTGGCGAAGTGGGTGTGGTGTTGATGAAATAGCAGGTACAAGGAAGGTTTACTTTATTCTCCTCCAGCATGTAATTCGAAGGGTCGGTGAGGTATCTGCAACAGACAATAATTAAGTTATGATGTACAGTAGATTATTTCTATTAGGATTGCCTTTGTGACCAGTGTTACGTGGTCTCGATATAGAGTTAGCCTCTCCACAGACGTTCATTTTGGTAGCTTTATGAAGGTTTGGGACTGTGAAAAGTGGTTTTATTATAGATGTGGTCTCATTATAGAGGTGGTCTTAATTGGCGGTTTTATGGCATGTAGATCATGGCTATAAATAATTCACATACAGTAGAACCTCTGCATTAAGACCACCATTGTGATTAGCCTCAAGTGGCCTCAATAGAAAGGTGGTCTCATTATGGAAGCTCGTGGTGATCTCTTTATAAAGGTTTAGGACATCGAAAAATGGTCTTATTTTAGAGGTAGTCTCAATTTAGGGGTGGTCTTAATAGGAGGTTGCACGGTATACCATAAATAATTGGTACGCAATTAGTTATGTGCAAATTGATGTTATTACTTGTAACACCAGTCATATGCCATTGCAAGCCTGGCTAAATGTACATGTACATTATACATCACTGTCATGTTACCTAATGTGACTCATATTGAATGGGTTGTCTGTAAATATTGTGTTACATTAGTTCTATTCCAGTATATATAAAAAAAATCCTCGGGCACAAAGGTAAATGACTTGCAATAATATTATGAATATAATGGTTGCTATATCTTCTATATGGTCTGCGGCATCAAGAAGTCCATTTGGCCGAGGAAAATATGCTCATGGGCATGGCTTTCATCTCATAATGAATCTACATGCTATATATAGACATTTTATTAAGTTTACATCAAGACATATGAATAAAGATTGTTGATGTACATGTACATGTACATGTATGTGAATAATTTCTGGTTATTTATCAAAATCTTCCATCATGGGGTGTTGATCCCAACTATCTTAAACTCCCATTAACTTGAATTTATGTATAACTCGAATAGATTGCCATTTTTTCATTATACTTGAAACCCTCTAATACACTCTGAAAGATAACAGCGATTTTCATTTACTGTGCTACTTTCATGATTTGAATTACAAACTGGTTTAAAAATGTATGTATAAGGTATTAATATGATGAAAGGTATTAAACTGCTCTCTCTTTGAAATTTTCTTAAGATATGCTTTTTCTTGATGAAAATAACTCCAAAAGTGATGCAATCTAAACATCTTTTGGGTATGCACAGAATAAATTTCAAGGCCGAATGATATATAGATTATTTTGAAAATCTATTCTAAATCTCATGTGAAAGCATTATCAATTAATCATCTGAAGCTATTTCGATATGTGCATATCTTTTAGACCAAATATACATGTACATGTAAATGATGGTATTTAGTTCACATCCTTGCAGGTAATCAAACTAAGACGAGGCTTCACGAGATGGGACATAAACGGACGATTCCATTGCTTCATAAAGTGGAATCATGGGGTGATATAGTGCTTTCCATAAAGCTGTGTTCACACAAGCCGTACCGTTCTGAGTGATCTTATAACAACAGACATTCTGATGCCCATCATGTCAGATTTTAATTTACGCAACAACATATGGAGCATCATCAATCGCGGATCCGTCAATTTTTTATATATATGACTTCTGTCAATTAATATGAATCGGCGGATGGCTATGGGCAGTGTGCACCCAGCTTTGCATGTATGTTCTGTGATGAGTGGTTTGGGAGGGGTGGGACTTGGTTTTTTTTGAAGACAAAGAAAAGTCACTGACAATTGATGAACAAAATATAAGGAGAAAACATACAATGTATGAAGATGAAGATTGAAATAAAAAGCTTGTAAGTATGGAAAGAAGTTCCATATTGTGAATTGCGTGAGAAAAAATTGACTTTAGCTGAATACAATCAAGTGTGCCTCCCCTGAATATCTAATAAGCAGCATGTAAGATAGATTTTCACAGAGGTACAGCGCATGTATGATCCATGTTCTCTGGTTTTATCATTCAACAAAATAGTTCATCTAGAGTTTGGGGGGATGAGGTGTTGCATCGTCAGTCCCCTTGCTCCTTGTATTGAGATGAAACTTTGATAAGATCAACGTTGTCCCCGGTAATACCCGATAATCTACCAAAATCATAAATTTTCCTTGCAGAAAAATCCTCATTACCATCCAAGACCATTTAGAAAACCTGAATGTCCTTCTTCATCATGTTTGACCCTGAATCTTTTCCATTAGAACGAGCTTACAGATTAAAAGTGATACTCCCTGAACATATAAATTAATGCAACCCGTTAAATCTATAAATGAAGCAGAGAGGCAATCTAGCCCATATGACTGACGCGTTTTACAGTCCCAGCCATCTGGGCTATACAAAACACCATGTAAGGGTCCCATTCAGATGTGCGGTGATTCATTTATCATTCCCTTTTGGCGGACGACGCAATAAACATTATGAAATCAGATGGGGAATCGCTATTCATTTGCCGAGTGTCGTCACAAGTGAGTATATTGCTGCACAGATGCACTTTCAAATGTCATTTGGCTTATTGGGATGAACAATAAAAAGTGCATGCTTTCACTTGACGTAATTCAATTAATGCACTTCTGAATGTAATGTACACGAGTAACAAATAATCTGTGAAGAAATATCGGGAAGTTTAATTGTTAGCGTTGCCTTCCTTGCAAGGGTGTACATGTAGGGTAACAATCTGATAAGTAAGATTGTTGATGATTTTCTATTGAATAAGCATTAGCTTTAGAGAATAAAGATCGTGTTCAGCGGAATATGGGTAAAACAAGCTCAATTATTCAAAAGGCATAGAGATTATGGTTTTCGAGGTACATTAGGCTGGTCAGCAGAGGGGTAGGTTATAAGGAGTCAAAAAATCTCATATCCTTCATTATTTTGTCTTATTTCCCACATCCCTCTCTTTGCTATTTTTCACACATCCCAAAAACGTTTTCAAACTTTCCTATCTCATCCCTCTTTCTTGAAATCCCACATCCCTCTTTTTTTTGCCTTTTTTCAACACATTCCACAATCTCAAAAGCTTATACCCCCCCATCCCCCCTACCCCCCTATGAATTATTATGCATACAGGAATTTTTGTTGATACTGTTTTTCAGTTAGAAGCAATAATTAAAACAATTTTCGTTAAAATATTCCTGCATAACAAATTACCCTAAAAGGCTATACGAATAACGATTGCCATGATTGCTTGACAACACCACGATGTGCTGTGATATTAATACCTGAACAAACTAATTTAATACATCATCAAACTCATGCCTATGAATAATCAAATAGGTATGTGATTGTGCACATAGTGTATTTTGCACTTTACTAATTGGCCATTGGTGCTTCTCTACAGTTATATACTGTAAGGTATAAAACCTTCCATTCATCTTCATTCACATTCATCGAGATCTATCAAACTCCTGGTCGTTTCCTGTGAGATACTTCTGTATCAATTTCCTCCTGTGTTTTTCAATTTTTTATTTTAATAAAGTTTTATAGTCTTACATGTATGTATATAAACCAGCGCAATTCAAATTGCTAATGCTGAAATTGTACAAAAAAAGAAAAGGTTACGCGGTCTAGACAGTGAAACAAAATATTTGCACTTGTGTTAAAAATGTATCTTAATGATCTGTTCACTTGTGGCAACAATTTCCTTTCAATATACATGTAGCTTCACAAGATATTTGCAGATATTAATTTGCCACAGACATTTTAGAAATAATCTGAAAAGTTTAATGAAGATTAGTCATATATTTCATCAAACCCTAAAGGTTATAAGTTCTTGCCTTCATTTCTCTAATATGTATATACATGTAGGGACTTCACTAACCCATGATTTGGACAGTCACTTAAAAGTATTAGATAGTAAAAGTACAAGAATATACCGGTTAGCGCGGTACATAGGAGCCCATGATTCCACACTCGATTATTAAACTTGGTGATTTCGAATATATTGTCTATCTGCAGCATTTTTCTGGTATTCCTACAGCTCCAAGACAATGAATTGCTCTTGTACTAAAATGTGTAAAAATATAAAAAAAAATGACTAACTATGGGACTGACCTAACAGACGTATTGCTGATGTTGATTTTTCCAGGTCGACTAAGTCCCTCCATTTTACTAGCCATGGCAACAGTGTGGCCGAAAAGGCAGTATCGAGGCATTCGTTGTCCTACCACACCCGCCACACACTCCCCGGAATGGATTCCAATGCGTATCTGTAATTAATTAAAACCACTTACATTGATTAACTAACTAATGCTTTTACACTTAAAGATACATACACAAATTACACATAATATACAATGTAGTGATGCTATCAATGTGATTTTGTATGTGGTTTTCATCACATAGGCCTACTCACACACACAAAATACACGTACAATGGTACCCACTATACCTATGACCTGAGGATTCTGTTTCACACACTATTGTCTTGCACAAACTCGTGAAATGAACACACTCAATTAACAAATTAATTAGCTAATAGGATCCGATGTCAAATGAATACGCAAAATCTTATTAAGTGACAAGACGTGCCTTTATTCGATAGAGGAAGCCACTTTTGCAGAAATGCTCAATACTTACTGGGACAGCGAAATTGAAATTGAGAGCAATGTGTTGCATAATCCGATTTAAAGTGAAGCATGAACACCACCTTACGACCAGTTTACACTGAACATGAAAAGAGCATTAGGAAGTTGACAAGCCACTCTACTGACCCCCTCATAACGCCATCAATAAATGCCAATGTGGATTTCAAACTCCATCAGTTAGCCAGATTGAATTGAATAATGCAGACGCCACTCTGCACTGATCTAATTCTACCGCTAGGGGGTAGCACTTCATTGTGTGAAAGGTCATGGTTTACCATCTACTTTGTATGCCAGACCAAGGAAGTGTTATTTCTCCCAATAATGAACTCAAGAATTGTGATTATTTTGGCATTATCCAGTGTACTATTTTTTCTATGCATGTATTATAGTTTGAACATCAACTGGTTATTCTATTGCCCAATGAAATTTGAGAAAATTTATGCAAATGTGAACGTTTGTGATCATGTTCAAGATGATACGCGAAATAAATTTTGCCTCCTCACCAAGTAACTGGCATTCTTGGTATGCCATGTTGGTATTTTCAACTCTCTTGGGACAATAAAAAGCACATTGCAGTCAAGTGTATAGTGATAATCAATTTTTTAATGTTCATTTGCACTGTGCTAAAGCGCAGGAAGATAGTAAATTAACAGTATAACCTCTAATTGATAGCACTCAGAATATGGCCACAAGACCTATTGGTCTCAGTAGAGACGTAGTGACTTTTAGAGATCTGAAATTGTCTCTTTTGACGTTTGGAACTGGAAAAAATGTTTAACTGTTTAGGTGGTGTACAATGTATTTATAGACGTAACAGTAATGGGAGGTTATGCTTTATATAATATGAAAAGAAACAGACGTTATACCGGTAACTTTGCATACAACTTGCCCACAAACATTCAACAGGAATCACCGTCATGAACAGTAAGATATTTACTAATATTATTACTGACAACATTTCTATATTGATTAATTTTTAGCGTTAAGAAATATGCCGTTGTCACACAAAATTTGTTGTCATGCACTTGAGCATTTGCTATAATTACAAAACAAATCCTTGAAGTGAGGCGTTGAACGTGCTCTGTGAGGGCAATTAGTAAATGTATGACCTTCTTCCGCTTTAGCATAGTGATTAATGGAACCTGAATGTATTTAATATGTACAGTTGTAGGTGCAACAAAGTAGTGTACATGCAACCAGTTGGAGCTGTATTTGCGAAATCTGAGCCCTGGCAAGGAATGAGAGCCAACTCCAGGTTTTCAGCCACAGAAACAATTGAGATTTATCAAATTCATAAATTTCTAAATGTTGGAAGCTTTCTATTTTCAGAATGGTCAGATAAGTTAACTATCACGCATCGTTATAGGATGTTCAATGTTACTTGTGAAGAGATCGATATACATGCAAATTGTACCAATCATATTCTACATGATTGTATAGCACAAGATACAGTAAACTGCAGCAATCTACTTTAACTGCAGTTATAACTCTTCCTCAATGCTCACGCTGTCATTCTGAAATGCATTTTCAAGCAGACACACATCCAATTTAGTGACGTGTCAGTTTGAGAATGCATGCAGGAATGACAGTGACTATCATCCAAGTCCAGGTTGCAGGGAAACAGCATGTGAAAAAAGCTGAAGAATCTAGTATATTTCTACAATTTCGAAGATTTACCTTGATAGGTTTTCCATCGACGGGGGATAGGACTGTTTTGGCCACTTCCACCATTCCAAATGCCATGGACACCACTTGGTCTGCGTGTCTCACAGTATACTCAGGCAGGCCTCCAACCACCATGTACGCATCACCAATTGTTTCCACCTGAAATATTAAACCACAGTCTTAGACTTATAAATAAGACTTAGCTCAAGCAAAAGTAATACATGGAATTCTAGGCCATTGTAATCTACACACTTTTGAACCTCCAATTAAGATATCTTCTGTAAAGAAACCGCCTCTAAAATAAGATCATTTTGCCCGGCCAAAGCGTTAATAATGAGACAACTTCTAAAAGCCGTACAGCGAACGCAGAAGAAAGATGTGTACAGGCAATGTTTAGTTTAAAATATGAAAATTTTATGAATTGTTGGAGTAAATCAGAGACAATCGAACAGAGATAAAACAAGATGAGAAAGGAAAATAATTGAACATAGCAATTTTACCATTACATTATCACAACAGGAAACTGACTGGAACTTTTTTTCAAGAAAGGTAAATGTAGTAATTGACTGAAAATATTTGAGGCTAAAATTATACAAGTCATGTAGTTGTTTTCTCTTTTTGCCGTTTATATTTGTAATAATCTTGTAAACAAAAAAACAAAAAAAAACAGGTGCGTAAACTTCCTTTCAATAAGCAATAAATAGCATGTTGATTTATTCCCAACTAATTTCATTTCTTAAAATGATTTCTCAAATGACACTCTATTCCCCAGCAAAAACTTGATTGAAAGTGGAACTAGCTGTTTGAGCGCAAAAGACTCATTTTCTATGGCATGACTACATAAGTTTACTACATGTATGTGCCATGTGATATATTTTCTAATAACATTTGCTGAGTGGGAAAAGGTTTCAAATTATTAATTCTCTAGAACTAAAAGTTATCTTTACAATATATACATTACATATTCAATACATACAGTGTATGTAGTTTATCTGATATATGGCACATTTTCTCATCTTTGTACTTTTATACATTCCTATGTGCTATTTGGTAATATTTCTAACTTTTTACTGATATTTTATTTTAGTTTGTACAGTTTTTGTCATAAGTTTATGAAACCTCATGAATACCTTAATCAAAACGACTTAATTAGTACAATGGTAGTTCATTTGGACCTCAATCATTTGATGTAATTTTCTTTCCATGCAGACCCCATAAAATTGCCTTTATAATGGTCCTTATGGTTAACCAAATAAAATAATTATCATGTATGTACTGCATGTATGATTTTTAAATAGCAAGCTATGACCCAACAACTTCCTAAAAGGACTTAAATCAAACTTTTTTTCAGTGCATCTTACATTTTCTGTTCTCAACGCGTGTGGTGTACATACGGACCCTAATCAACTATTTTTTTTATTCAAGTCCTAATATCTATCCAGATCAAATAATATTTAGTCCTGATAAAGGCAAGATATAAAACTACTTTGAAGAAAATAAGGAATACCTAGTGGATAAGAATATATCACAAAAAGTACCAGTATACCCCTGGGGTCCGAACGGACCCCTAATGTACTGATTGCATTTATTTTCGATTCATTAGAATCATCATCCGTTACATGCTCATGTTAATGTACATGTAATGTATAGCCAAAAGTAAAATGAATAATTTAACAGGAATATAGAATAACAAATAACATATATATTACAATGTGCCTATACAAGTAATAATAGTAGTAATATGCTAATCAAGAGTTTATTACTTTACACAGTGTTTTATGCACCTATAGCTATACATGTATGTAAATTGCCGTATTTTCATTTGTTATACCATATTCCTATTAAATTATTCATTGCGTCGCTTCAGCAGTTGAAGTAAAGCCTTGTGATTGTTTCACTTGTAGCTGCATTGTACATGCACATAATGTACAGTACTGATATCGTAAGAAGGATACAGAAGAAAGATTTCAAGAATTACTCTACGATTTCTTACGTTTTTTCCTATTCTCATTTGTTTGACTAGTAGAACGTAAAAAGATTCTGTAGCTTCCATAAATTACGGCTTTCTTCATAACTCGCCTGAGTTACGTTTATTCCGATTGTTCCCCTTATATTACGCATTTTACGGAGGTTCCCGTAATAAAAAGAATATTTCTAAAAGTTCAAATTCACGCCGACATTTGACAGATTTTCGTTTCATTGGTGTCTGTACGGCGTCCGCACTTCCGCTTTCACTTTGCGGCGGGAATAAATGAGAACTCCTGAACAAATCTGAATATTTATTAGGGAAAGATGGGCGCCATTGACAGGAGGTATGAGAAAATGTTCTGATTTTTACGTTTTTTCTGTTTATTTCGATACTCGTAAGTATCAATCGTAGTTTCGGTGACTGAGCAGTTCCAAGAAAATAGTAATAGCCGTAACTTTGTTACGAATTGTTACGAATGATTCCGCTTTCTTACGCCGATTCCTCTAATTTCGCTTATGATTCTGTTTCCTTCTTACGATATCAGTACTGTTTGTACATGTATGCCTTCAGACAGCTAGAGCGTTTATCGATGAACCGATTTTGTTCATACTTTAGAAAACAATGTCATATGACACAACACCGAAGTGATTAGCTTTTGGAAATTTTGCCAATTAAAGTGTCCTTTCCACAGGGTCATTTTTGGTCCATTTTCAACATTTTCTGCAATAGCTGCTAATGCTTCAAAGAAATCATTCAAAATGGTACAATGCTTACTGGTACATGCCTACTGAACATCAACTGTGTCCAATTTGACGAGAGAGCTTAAGCACCAAAAACGTTATAAACATTTTTACAACTTTCGATTATTCATACAGCAGTGACCAGAAGACAATACTACATGTACGCATGAGAAGAACTGCTGCCGGTCAACTCATTAACTTAACAAATATATTTCAGATATTAGTGCGAAATTTTCATTTTGCTCAACAAATGTCATTGTAAATATCCTAGAAATAGCTTTTTACATGATGTAACACTATGTCCCATGCCCTGCCTGCCTAAGACATTGCAATTTACCGCATGAACCTGAGACCTTAACTTCTTTTCCCCTCCTGTACATGTAATTTACAGATTATTCATGAGCCTAAAGCCAAGAACGTGGTGCGAATTTGCGTTTCATGTCCAATTGAATATTTATTTCATTTAATGAAGAGAATCATTTACATGTAGTTTAGATTTATGAGGTAAATAGCTATCAATGTTATGATACATACATTGTATATTACTTTAAAAGTGGAAACAATCTTCCACATTGTGAAATGCGACGCAAGCTACATACAGCTTGAATGGCCCTAAATCCCTAATTCCCTCATTTAATAATGTAAAGTAAATGTTTTTCACAGATTTATGGCATACATAGTGTGCTTTCTGGCCGAATGGATAGGGAGTTAGACTCGTGACCAGAAGCTCATGGGTTTGATTCCCAGTCGGATCTGGTGGTGAGCAAACTTTCCAAACAGGTTGCACACTGCTCCATAGTACCCACAGGTAAAATAGGTACAGGTCAGGCGAGTAATTACCATGTGTGTGCTACAGCAGCAAATGCTGTATGCAGCCAGTGTTGTATGCTCCCAAGGGAGTTGAGAAAGGTAAAATGTTGAGTGTCAAAGGCGCCAATGACCTGGTGTAAATGAGTAGACTGAGCATTACAAACCCTGGATAATAGACTATAAACTTCAACATTTACATATTAAAATGTAACAGATTATTGTATCGTTTGAGAAGATCTCTAGGAGTTACAGTGCAGCCCCCCATCAGCCAAAGTTGTTTGGCCAAAGTAGAATTCTGTGTTTGCTTTTGATGCGATTTTGATGTTTGGCATATAACACACATGTACATGTATGCAAAGATCCAAGCCATGGGATTTTAGCTTGAAATATTGTCAATTTAGGGTGTGTTTTTGTTATATATGACTGTGTATTTATATTTGAGTTTCAACTGTCTAGATTTCAAATTTTCAATACAGTGGAATATCATAAGGTGACCCTTCACAATGGGGTGGGGCTTTGTAAAGTTAGGTACAGATCTCATGGAATTTTCACTTCCATTATAGCCAGTTACTTCAAAAACGCGGATCTGCCACGGAAAACGGCAAGGCGAAAGGCTAGACCATTTCAATTCCAATTTGATCTCAGTAAAACAGAAAGTTTGTGTCAAATCAGAATGAGTCATATTTTAAAGTAAAAGAAAGATTAAACAAGTGAGTTATCCACAATAAAATAAGACTGATCAGAGTTCAAGTTAAGGGATTAGTAACTGCTTTAAGTTGCCAAGTTGCATTTACCCCACGATTGAATGATATAAAACAACCATGGAGGTAGTAATGTGAGACGGCTTGTGCCCTACAATTTGATCCCCACTGTCTCCAGTACATCATCATTTCATGTCAAGAGATGCTATAAAATGACACAACAACAAAGGTGTCTGTAAGACCCATACTTAGTCAGGATTAGATGCAAATGGGACTATTCTTTTATTATACCACACTATAAGTGCTATATTTATCTTTCAGTCAGAAACTACACACATGTATGATGCCTACAGGTACTGTAATATTTGTGCATCATCGGACTTTGACATGAACAAATGTCAAATTTTAGTCATGTATATTCTAGATTTGAAAAAAAATAATAATTTGATGTACAGTGAAAAACTGATCATCACATACAGTCTATTCACAAAGCAAAGTTCGCATCCTTACTAAATACATCTTATTGTGTAACTTGGTCGTGGCTATTAAAGCTCCTGCAAAATGCGTACCGGTAAAAGATGGAAAGATTATTCTTCCTCATCTGATTTAAGATTGAAATAAAAATGTTTTAATTACACTACCGAGTTATGACATGTAATAAAACAGTAGAGAATACAAAGATCATCATTTATAAATGGAAAAGACATTACGACGACGACTACCAATTTTATGAACAGGTACATTTTGTGCACACTGTAAATCGTCAAACCACTCATCATCACCCACATAGATCTAGGTAGTTGATATACCATACGAGTCCGTGATTGAGGATATGTTAGCTCTCCATTTCTAAATAATCCAAATAAGCATCGTCAAAATGGGGGGGGGGGGGGTTGGTGGGCTTAAGGTTCGAACTTACTACACCATTAGGCCCATAAGTGAACCTTTTTTCAGTTTAAAATATGCCCCAAAACAGCACTTTTTCAGATGGACACTCAGGTGCCTTTATACATCAATATACGGTACAATGTGGCTTTAATTACATACATGTATAATCAAAGGCAAAGTTGTTTTCACCAAATCCACAAAATCCATAATTTCACTCGGAAAAGTGATGGGTCTTTGCATGAGCTTTTATACATGTACCTGTATGAATACTTCTGGTACATGTCCATGTATGTTCTTTGATAACGAACTTGTCGCATGACTTGTTTACGACATATAGGTTTTTAAAAATAGGTATGTGAAAGGGAAATTTGATATAATGCAGCAAAGCGTACATTCAGTTGAAATATTACTTACTCATTTATCATTTGTCTGTTGCTATGTGATATGGCAGTAAAGCAGAAGCCAATAATAATGAATTGACCAAATGAGAAAATCATGACCTCTTTTATCATTTTCTTTTTTTTTCATATCACCAAATGATGTTATTTATTTTATCAATCAAGTCATAAACATGGGTACACGCATTCAACATACACAATGTAGAGCATCTCATAAGATAGATGATTGACATAGTGATGGAATATTTGGCTTACTAATTTTAGGCTTTCATCATTATGAACAATATGCGAATGTTCAGTGGCATATCAATAATGGTAAAATGACATTTACACAGTTTGCGGGCAGGGGGAATTTCCCACTTCCAGCCAAATTCATCATCATTTTGACCAGTTTGTGAGTACCTTGGTCATGAGACAGCATTATCGGTTTTCACGGCTTGATCACGGCCTTTACAAGTGCTTGTTCATACCAACCCGTGGGCCAAGTTATAGCCTTTATGTGGAAAAATAATTTTTGGGTTAGACTTACGTCAAAGACAAAATCAATACTCTGTTTCATCTTACTTATAAGCAAGATCGTACGTTTGACGTTTGAATTCCCTGCTGGACATTTTGCCAGTGGGCCTTCGGATGGGTTGGATTCTGAGCGCAAGTTCCAGAAAATTGGATATGGTTGTATCACGGCTATACTGCGTATATAGTCGGGAGATATGACGATGTGAGACGGTTGCATTCTAAAAGAGTTTAGACGCATGAGCCATGCCTTTCAGAACACTAGCAGATCAAGGTTTGTTGTGGATAATGGGGGGTTTCTCACACACAATTGATATTGGAGCAGAAAAAAATGAGTTGTGTGAATCCCCTGCATCTCCCCTGGATCTACCTATTATAACTGCAGAAAATTCTGGATATACCATTGATATTAATTGATGAATACAATTAGAATATACTATATCATTATGTGTCCGAATTCATCGACAAAAATAATAGGGCCTACAGCTGAAGCCATTTATAAGAAAAAAGAATTTCCCTTTGACATGGGCCTACTTTATCTTATAAAACCCAAGATAATTTAAAATTTAGATAAGAGGCCAGGCATTAGCTATTCAGACAGGGCTCTACTATTTCAATCAAAGTCAATCATTTTACCACATATCATCTGAGATTCTCACATTTTCTTCACCCTACGAGAAAGATATTTTCTACTTTTTTTTCAAACTTTCAACATGATTATCTGTTGATACTTTGCCTTGGAAACTTATGATTTAAAACATCATACATGTAGTCCACTGAAATGTCAGCAATTGTCAGGGTCATCTTTCTCGAAAAATTAACCAAGAAACCACCAGAATATCAGATAACCAAATCCTAACTCAAATTGTATTTACTCATTTCGACCATTGTACAGCAATTGTGCAGTAATAATGTTAGTATGTGAATTTAAATGTAATTATTTACAGTCCCAATTAACTGTTATCATGCTCTAGTGACTTCACATTCAGACCAGTTCATTGGCATCCTCGTAACATTACCCGGTATATCTTATCTTAACTCTCTGGGGAGCATACATACATGCATACAGCACACCGTGGCGCATGCATACTTATCACTCACTTTAGGGTTCTAACCGAGCAGTGTCACCCCAGTTCTGTGGCAATATACATATATAGAACAGAGTGATGTGCCCCAGTTTTGCTGGGTGAGCAGTGTGCAACCTGTTAGAGATTAGTTTGCTCAACAACCATCACCAGACCGGGAATCAAACCCACGACATTCTGCTCAGAAGTCCCATTCCCTATCCATTGGGCCACGGAAGCACAGAATATTCTTCTACAAATATGATTTTGCAATGAATCTTGATTAGGCAACAATATGCTATTAATTACATGTATCAATTTGTGTATCAAATATGCATGGGACTAGCCTATGATAGACTCAGTTACCCGCAAAGTCTACTGGGTTTCCTCTTGAGAACAAGAAATCACTTACATTTTCAGCTATGCAAATTCTCTGACACCTTCACAATATTAAACACGTGCATAAAGTCAAGCTATTTAATAACAAATGAAGACTATAAAAACTACGTAAATTCAGACTAAAGTATGATTAGAATGGATGACTGTAACCAATTACGACTGCAGTTTGTCCCTCTTCGCACAGCCCAAAGAGTTCTGTCATGTTCGTGTTCAACAAATTTACATTGGAATTTGCATTACAAATACAGAGCATGAGTGATGACAGTAGTAGAAAGACGTTTTAGGATAAAAATAGTTGTGCTTTTGATGCCAAAATGGCTCGCTTGCATGCTACTATAAACTGTCCATTACATTAGAAAGAAATGTCTCTTAATAAGTGCATTGCTTGCTACATTTATGCGCAACATTTCTTTGTGTATCGCATGTTGTTGTTTTTGTTTTTTTTATGTTTGTAATGATTTGATTTTTCACAGATAATCAACATAAGCATGTGCAGTCATCATGAACCATGAACCTGGTAGGGGTTCAACAGTTCATCACTTATGAGCATTGGGTCATACATCATAACATGTAGGTTTGATCAATACTCGATAAAAACAGTAGTGTTGAGCAAACAAATTCTTATATTAATGAGAAGTGCACTATCAATTGTACCGCCTTAGCTCAAAATTTCATGGTCCACATTTGAATGATGGTTTCTCCATGTAAATGAATCATTGAGCATAAACCTCTCAGTTTCAATTGCACATGTAATTTTATTATCAACGCGATATGTTGCCAAAGCTTTACGTCACATTACACCATGATTAAAGCAAGAAGCGTGCAACCCACCTTATAGACGCCGTTGAGACTGCTAAGCATGTCAAATTGGGTATAAAGCTTATTGAGCATCCGTACAATATCCATTGGAACTACTTTTTCGTCACCGCACATGTTCGTAAATTGCACTATATCCGAAAATAGAATTGTCACAAGGCTGTATCTTTCAGCCTCCACCGGCATATTGAGTCTTAACTTTTCTGCCACTTTTGACGGCAAAATGGAATGGAGCAAGAAGTCAGTTCTTTGTTTATCCTGTTGTAACTTGGTTTGTAATTTTTGTAAATTATTTGACGTCTCTTCCATTCTTTCCACAAGCTCTCTTTCTGCACGTCTCGCTTGAGTAATCAGCACTAAATCTCTTGTAGCGTCATGAAGCGGAATATCACTCAAATATAATCCTTTGCATTTCAGGTCTTCAATGTTTGACACTCTTGGCGAACAGAGAAATAAAATGCATCCAGATTCTGGAATATAGACCATTTGTCCTTTTAAATGCATACAGGCAGATCGGATTGAAAGCACATTCGGTTGAGTATAAACAACAAACACAGAATTAACATGATTCAATATGCCATTAAAACTCAATTCCATCACAGGCCTTTGGATTGCTAACACATCTTTGAAAAATATCTTTTTGTTCCTAAACAAATGTCGCAGCACTCGATTGAGCGCGACCCCAAGTTGAACGATCTGCAGGTTCTTATCAATCACAACATGAAACGGAAATGCTTTGCAGAAATTTTTCACTCCCAGTGCCAAGTCGCAAGGTTTTGTGCTCATTTTGAACCTCGAGTACCTTGTGACAAGTGAGTTACTCCTGCGACGATGCGATGCCATACTGGCATTGGTATGTTTCTCTTTGATCAGTAAAATCACATGGTCGTTTTCATCACAGTCAACAACTTCTATGTGGATATCCACTTCGAAGAAATCTCTACTAGCAGCACGCACTATGCCAATAACAAATGGGTAGTAGCCTTTACGAGTGCTGTAGTAATGGAGAAGGAGACCACCATCGTCGGTAGGTGTGCATCGAAATGACGGTGCACTCATTCCGGGATAGATGGCGTCAAAGTGATCGTGGAGTGCGTCCAAGTTGCAGAGGAAATCGCTGAGTGTGTTGCCAAGAACGCGGAGAAAGCGATTGTAGCCAGCATCAGTGCAGTACTTGAAGAAATGCTCACCAAATTGCTCCATGCAGTATTCGTACTCCTGACCTGAAATATAGTTGATTTACGGCATTATTTCCATGATGTGATTTTTATCGTTAATTCTACCATATAGGATGGATGGAGGTGGTTGTAAGAATGATTTTAGATATCTATTATTAGTTCATATTAGATATATAATATATACAATATTGGTATATATTATAATATATATATTGGTATATATTATAATCATGAAAGTTCATTATATTGATTTTGACTTCATTTCATAGTGATAATTGTATTTCAAAGTACATTTTTCCTTAACATTTCTTAAATGTTAAAGCCTTAAATGTTAAAAAACTTTTCGATATGACAGTTGGTTTACAGTATGAACAATAAATACATTTTTTACATCAAAATTTATCAATGTGTAAGAATATGATTATGAAATTCAAATTATTCTTTGCTTATACAAATGATACTTTGCAAGTCAGGAGTTTAGTCTCAAATTCTAAACAAAAGAAACACTGCAACATAACATGCAGTTAGAATTGCTCATTAAAATCTTTAGACATTTACAGTGCAGTGAACCGAGATTATTGAAGCGATGAATTACCATCGTTGAGCTTGAAATTTGCATTGCTGTCACATCTTTTCTTTGAGTAAATTGTATAAAGGCCTATTTTACAATACTCCCCACTGAATCATTGCTGACTCGGTAGACACATTTTTTTTCTCCAAATGTTTCCTTAAAAAATGTATTTGCCTACTCCTACCAATCATTATCCTGGAAATTTGGTAAATTACTTTAGCACATTTGTTCAGAAAACGCAATTTAGTGAAGCAATATTTCAATTTTGCTTACACTAAATGCCTGCCAAAAAATTCCAAGAGATGTGCAACAATGTAATCACAGTCACTTGAAACCAATTTTATAGGAGCTTTCACTACGTTACGTAGTAACTCGTTACTACGTAACTCGTTTGCTACTTTATGATAGTCAGGTGAGAGGTACATGTAAAGTAGGGAAATGGGGCATTGAGTTACACTTTTCAAATACAGGAATTACGAACATGTTTTATACATTCATACAGAGATTGAGTATTGTACTACATTGTATCAAAATATACATTGACTATAGAGCTGAAGCAGCTATTGCTACTCATAAAGAATGCAAAACTGTGTAAACAGCATTGTATCATATTTACATAATGCTACAAATCATCATTTTTTGTTCACATCTACTAGAGGCAAACATCTATAAATCCATTTAGAAAACAACAGGTAGGAGTTGAGTTATTGTTTGGAATGTATCACAAAGATATCTTATCATGCTTCCAGCTGCGCTTTAAAAGCACAAACAATTCATCAAAACTGGATTCTTTCATGAATGCATAGTAATCAATGCAATCTTTACTTATCACAGCTGATGTACATGTACAACAATTCTAAATATGGCAAATATGATATCAATCAAAATAAAACAAAATTCAATTTAAGTTTTTTATTGTTTAAAAATTACTACATGTACATTTATTGATATGTATATTGACTAGATTAAAACCTCTCCATTAAGAAGCCTATTGAAACTGAATTCAACCAGTCACAATACAGAAGAGACCACTTTTAGGGCTTTTCAAAAATGATCGTAAAAAATGCTAACGAAAAGTTGTACGACCAGGTAAGGTTGTAAAGTGGTAACAAAATGATCACAAGGAAGGTATTTTGTTGAGCATATATCCCATCAGCCAGCTCTGTCTCAAACTTTAAGTGTAAGAAGTCTGTGTCATACAACCCCCCTGTTGAAGGACGTACAAGCATTGACCAACACTTTCCTAATCACCAAATGTGATTGCAAATTTACCATGCCACCGTAAAATGTTGTGCATCACTCGCATGAAATGATACAAGTTCATACAATGTTGCACAACTCACAAGTGACAATATACCCCTATAAAAATGAAAAGTAGCACCAGTCTGCGACCCAAAACAGAATTTTGAGCATGCTCAAAATTCACTTGTGATTGTAAAATACGAGACTGGTCATACGAGTTAAGCGATTGGTCTTGTGACCATATGCAAATGTTGTCTCTAAGTGGTCACCAACCACTAGCAACGCTATTGTGATAGGGACTTTACACAGGTTCTCAATGGTCTCCTCATTAAGTTTGTGGCTGCGAAATATTGTCTAATTACGGAGGTGGTCTCTTTGTAGAGATTAGGTTAATTGTTTCTTTTTTTGTATATCTTCAAATATGCTGGGAAAGATATGAGTGCATGGCTGTTGAACAATCAGAATGGGGGCATTAATTATTACCATGCAATGTTTTTCAATGAATCATAATGTTCGTTGATGACTAATTGGTTCCTTTGAAATGAGCAAATCTATTACAATCTCAAACAATGAGCAGAGTATGAGAAGATGAAATCAATTTATCACAGACTCTATAGACTATAGTTGTATACATGTAGATTAAAGCTGGATGTCTAATATTCATAAAGCATTGTTGTTTTCGTATTAAAAGGGTTTACATTTTTAAGCATTTTACCAAAGTAGATGCACTTGGATCCTTTAAACTCAACATGAAAGGGAGAAAATAATGATTTTGAGTTGTTCGAAATTTCGAGCAGCTATCAGAGCATTCATAATGCACTTGTAAAGTAAAGGAGGGTAATCCCTACGTCCTCGGGTTAACAATATCCAGGTGCAATTGTTTTAAACCCAAAATCAAATGGAGTCAAAATAGAAAATTTAAGTTATCGAAATCTTTAGGTATCAGAAAGATTTATAATATTTTAAGTACATGTACATGTAACATAGTGTGCAATGTCTCTTTGCTGCAGACAATCATGTATTTGAGTTATCTGTGTTACGAGTTAAAAAGGGCCAACTGTTTATGACTAACGCATTCGAGTATAATATGAGCATCATCATGATTTCAGAATTACCATTGTCTACAGGTCAATATACATTAACTTTGTTCATCATATGTTAGAGTCTACTCTGATGTAGAACATGATGGGTCAGAATTGCCATCGGCTAGTCAGCAAGTGGACATTCATGGTCATACATAGAGAATGATGATCGCAGGTGAAAGCATACATGATGTACATGCAGATGGTACAGTTGTAGCCATGGACTCTGCTGTCATAGGAAACTACCCTGTGTATGAATGAAACAATGCGTTCTTTTCAGAACCAACAGTGGACATGAATCATGCATGTAAATCTAAAGATACAGGCCCATAGTAAGCAAAAGGATATTGGTAAAGCCATTTTGAAAACACAACAAAAATAAGTGATTGGACTCTAGCTGATTTTTTCAAAAGATTGGTAAGGCCATGATTGAATCACCCCTGGATCTGCCTATGCCCCTCACCCCAAGCTAACCTGCCCCCATGTATCGATGTTTGTGTGTATACTTATGGTACTTTTAAATACCTACGTAAATACCTACGTAGTATGTTAGCTGTAGTCTGCAGTAGTAATGTGGTTTCAGCATCTGAGTACTGCTTGTGGATGAGGAATGAACCTCCTCCCAGTTCGATCCCAGCTCCCTCACTGAAAAATGGAATGCTCATTATACATGTACTCGAACTTGACCTAAATAACAAAATATAATGATCGTTTTTGGGCTTGGGAATATACAAATATCATTTTATGTAATTACATCATTAGGTTTATGACTCTATGTCTGATAAGGTAAGTATGTTGCATAACTTCTGGTGGGTTTCAACCCCACGTCCATATATAGCATCAAATCGGCACCAAATCGGTTAGCAGTTCAGCCAGACTCACAAGTCCACTCAACCACAAACCAAATGAATAACCCTCATCTATTCAAATGGTCAATAGAAGCTTTTCATGTAAACTATTAAGAAGGAAATGTCCAGATTTTACTTTCTAAGTTTTGAAGTTTACATCTACATTTTGATTTTAATTTATTTTCTGCATGTAAAAGTGCTCGATCGATTTGGTTTCTCAGATTCCACTTGTGTACAATGACAAACTAAAAGTTAGGAGTCAAAGATGCTGGTCTAAATTGGCTGAAAGAGCAAACTCTTAGTATTTCATTATTTTGATAGGATTGCAATTGACAAGTTTTCTATGAAGTAAGGAGTGATGGAACTGTCATTGTGAGCAAACAATACTTACGCAGTGAGGGGGGATAGAGAGGCTCTGTGGATTTCAGCTCCAACTTAAATCAAATTCGGATAGAAAATGCCTGATCAATCTTTATTATCTTTCAATCAGGTTTTTGTTTGATTAAAGTATGTCATCATGTGTTTTTATCCATCAAAATTGGGACTTTTACTTGTAAAAATGACCAAGTGATTGTTTTGCACATTTATATACATGTAATACATGTAGGCCTACTAACAGTAATTACACACCCTACCTAAGTATACCACATTCTATTTCATAAGTCCACCTACGCAGAGTCTTGGATTAAGAATGGTCATTGCGCTAAAGCACAGAAAGGTTATGCATTAATAACTACGCTCACACAGCAAGATGGACAGCTTATTGTACTTCAAGAATATGTGTTGAAATCGTAGCCAATGCACAAGTGTATGACTACAAATTCTGTGTGACAAAGTGTATTACTTTATTCTACTTCAAATTTATCAACGTAAAATAAATGTCAATTATCAGTAAATGACTTAACAAAGGTAAGGTACGTGACCTTCTGTTGAATCTAGGCAGACAGCTAGTATGTTAAGTTTAATATGACGTGTTTATTTTCAAATTGCATACAGCATTAACTCCAATTGTTACCACCTTTATAAAGTGACCGCCTCAATAATAAAGCCTTTTTTCTAGTTCCAAAATGTCTAGACCACTCCAAACCAACTAAAAGATACTACATTGTACTTCTCTACTATATTCAGAATGGTCTCAATTAGAGGTTATACTGTTAATTTACTATCTTCCTACCCTTTAGCAGTGATTATTATCAATGTGAAAATGATACAAGCTGACGAACCAATACAACAAAACTAATAATCTATCATTTGATAGCGTACTCTTATATAGTAAAGAAAATTAGATGATTTAAATTGAAGAGGGTATACACGTATTTATATTTTATGATTGAATAGAGTGAAGAGTAACAGCACAGTGGGAGGACCACTCCCACTGAATTGGCATCAAAATGATTATTCATGTTACCATGGCGTTATCGGTTACTGTTGCAAGAAATGTTTCACTAATTAATACACAGCTAGCCTAATGAAACTCAAAGTCGACCAAATATTCCATGGAGCTGTTACTTCTACAATATAAAGTTGAACACTTTAATCGGCTTTGAATGTAATGGTATTTTTTTTTAATACGACACATTCTCTTTTTATTTCCTTCGACAAAATCGAGCAGTGATGTGTTCAAAATCGACATGAGAGATCTTATTTCATGGCTTTTAGAATCAGTTCTAAAACTTAAACCCTAGACACTTTAATAAGGACAAGTACTTATTGGCTCCTTTTGTAATGATTTATTTGATTAAGATTAAATTTAAAAAAAAAAAGATTTCTACATTTGGCACGACCGATGGATGCAATCCTATATATAGAAGTTTACAAGTCCATCTCACCTCAGAAATAAATGAAATAAAAACATATTCATGGAGTGCAAGATACAGTGAAACTTACCAAAATCGACTATGGATCAAACTTAATTGAATTGTAGAAATAGAAATTTTCAGTGACATCAAATACTTAGAAAATGACAACATTTTTTATGAATTTTCATGTAGGCCTAATCCATTGCTATTACATGTAAGATTTCCAATTATGTAAAAAAAGAAGAATGCAAAGAATGGAATTATGTGAAAGAAATATTGATGCTGCAGTAGGGTCACAGTTCTACAATTACCTGCTTCAGGATGTTGTAAAAATGAAATGCCATTTTTATAATGATGCCCTATCATGAGCACTTTGAATGTCAGCGTTGCCCAATATTCCATAAAAAAGAAATCATTAGCTCAATGAACGAGCTTATTTCCATTTAAAGTGAAATTCAAGATGTATTTTTTTATACAATATAGTACTATTAACAATTTAGAATATCATGTGTTTGGCTGTAATGTACGAATGGATCAAGGAGGCAAACTTCTAAATACATGTATTTTTCACTACAATCTGTACTATACATATATAAAGATTATATAAAAGGTCGACCTGGTATAAGGCCATGTTGTTTGTCATTACTCATATGACATGACATATATGTGTAGCACCCTTTGATATCCACTTCTCATATACAGTTAAGTCAAATTCTGCAAAATAATATTCTAGTTCTAGAGAAAAGCATTTTCTTAGATGAACTTCATTGTCGGTGGATATTGGATAAAAGCAAGCGTTGTTTTTAGCTTCAATGCACTAACTGGAAGACACCATCCTTTATTCGCGTTACTCTGCTGTCATACATTCGATGCATGCAATGTCCATAACGTTGAGAAGTATGACGTTAATCGGACACTAATCACCTAATCCACAGGCTTAACTTAAAGTCTGACTAGCACAACAGGACCAAGCACTTTCGCTGTGGTGAAGGGATTATCTTCCATTTAGTGAGAGTTGTAAGTAGTTTAACATACTGCTTCCCCTTAATGTACTACAAGGAATATCTGCAAATATGAATACTCCTTTTATGTAGCATCGTCATATCTTACAGCCACAGTATATATGTAATTAGATACGATACATGGACGGGTAAAGTCAGTGTATAATACATGTATATGTATTTATACAAAGCCGTGAAACTGACTATGCTTATGTAGTGTCATGCCCTAATATAATTAATTATCTCTGTGTGAAATTGATATATATAGATTGTGTATTGTGAGCATACGCACACTATAACAGTTTTCCAAGTAATAAAGAACGTAAACATTTCTCAGCAATATATAACCCCCTTGTGTTAAAATTAACTCAGTTTAGTTTCTATTTATATCGTGTCATGCAATATGAACATTAGCTCAGGTTACCGTTACATTTATAACCACATTGCTGGCCTTTCATTTGTGTGTGTGAACGTGTGGAGGAGAAACAGTCAATATCACTCTGCAAGCCTATATAACCAAGTTCAATATAAAGTAGATGCAATACAATACAATACAATATTATATTACATAGCGCAAATTCCACAAATAGTTCATGAGCGTTTACAAGCCTCCTTATACAAAATGTGCTTTAATTAATTGGGATTTTAAAATCGCAAGAGTTTTGGACGGTCATATGGACAGAGGAAGTTTATTCCATAATTTAGGTGCCACCATTTTAAAGGCTCTACCACCATACATAAGAATTGGTTCTTAATCTAAATTCCTTAAGTTATTTGATGACTGTAGTAATCTAGATAGTGAGTAGAGTAGTAAGAGTTCAGACAGGTAATATTGTGCAAGTGTAAATGTAAATATGCTTCTTTATGTACACTCACTAATTCTTGGGTAGCGCGCAACATTTGCTATTAAAGTGCATATTTTTTTTTTATCAGCGTTCACTCACTTATAACATTGTACCTATTTGACATGTAGATACAATGGAGCAGTGTGCAACCGGTCAGGGTTGAGTTTGCTCAACACGCACCACCATACCTGACCTGGAATCGTTCAAACTCACAACCTTCTTTTTTACCGGCACAGCTTCCTATCCATTTGGCCACAAAAGCAGGAGTAATTATCTTATGGAATACATATAGGCATATGTTCCAGGGGTAGATCCAGTTATTTTCCTCTTTTATGGGTGATGTGGGTGAATCTCATGGGGAGTTTGTAGGAAAAAAAGCAATCTAGAACTTTTAGGACTTTTGAGGTGTGAAGTGAAATTTGTAATAATGTATCATTAGATAGTCATCTGTGCAAATTATGTACTGATATATATATATTTTTATATTGTCACTTGATAACAGAGCCATATTGTTCCAATACATGGTTGGCGTATGACATTTTGTGAAGCACTATTACATTCGTATGAGAGGAAGAGGAAGAAGAAACATGCATCTTGCAGCCATTAACACACAGACATTCAGATGAGGAAGCAAATATGAGTCATACAATGAACATCGCATATGGTAATTTAATTTTCTTGGCTGTTGCTACAAAGTACGGATTGTATTCAATGAGTTTACATTATTTTCTAAGAATTTGGCCACTAACATTAACAATTTACGAGCTACAGTAAGTAGTGTTATCATACGCTGAATGTATGTACCGGTAGTTTCGTTACAAGTCAAAGTCAAGTCAAAAGATTGTTTATTATACTGACACAGTAGATCTGCAGTAATTAAAACTTTACAAACATGTACAGATCTACCCAACCTCAGTGGGTTTATATGTCAGTGTAACACAGTTATATTGTAGAATTATACAATATAATAATATATATAGCAAGCAGACTATGTAAAGAAAAGTAAAGAACAATAAAGAAAAGAAAAACAATAATAGACAATGTAGACAATAATTACTGGATATACAGAATTATTAATTATATAATTTGAATTTTCTTAGATCCCATGCTTTGATTAAATAATTAGCAACAATTAAATTACAATTTGACATTAATATAATAAATTTGTCATGTTCATTTAAATTCGAGAATTCAGTCACTTTCTGTTTAGCAAGATCATACAGTTCTTCTCTACAATTAGCTAGATATGGACACTTACATAGAAAATGGAATTCATCTTCCACTTCATTTAAATTACAAAGTTCGCATAATCTTTGCTCAACTTTGGTGTTAGAATATCGACCACTTTCGATACGAAGCTGTAGAATACCACTTCTAAACTTAGCTAGTATAGATCTTTTATATATCATGATCTGTTAGTGGAGTTTTTAACATAATCACTGACTATCATACTAGTTTTGAACGGTAGGTATGTGCATAACTTCGGTTTGTTCTGAATCATTTGTGTCCACTCAAGTGCTGCAATATCAGTCATTTTAGATTTACATTCAGATATATTGCTTTATTACGGAAAATTTCAACCCGATCTAATTTTTCAAACACTGTTTTTATGTCACTACACCAATTTTTACAAATGTATGGCTTTATCAAAAGTATATTTTAGGATTATATACCAAGATATATTATGTACATGTAACAGTAGAACCTCTATTATAAGCTCACGTAGTTTAGAAAGACAGATGGTCTATTTATTGATTAAGGTTCACATTAGCCTACTGGAACAGTGGGAAATGATCTTATTAAATAGAAATTAATCAGTGTTAATTGTAGGAATTGACCACGAGATTGTCGTGTCAATCGCAAAATTGAGCATGCTGACGTCTGATTTACCCGATTGAAGACAATCGAAAGTGGTCAATCACCATTCTATCATGACTAAAATCCATTTTATTTTAAAATAAATCATATTATAACATTCTCATTGCCAGTCAATTTCGTTTGTTTTGAGCGCGCGGAGACGTCAATTCCTACAGTTTTGAGCGCGCGGAGACGTTAGTCTAAACTGTTGATCTCCGCTACAGAACACGCGTCTTGCGTCGTCAGCGGCTGTATTGATATTGTGAGGAGTTTAGACTAGCGCCGTGGGTTTTTTTGGAGCGTGTTTTCCATCGCAAAATTGAGCACGCTGATTGACCAATCAGCGTGGGTTATTGGCGGTGGTTTTTGCACGGAATGATAGAATGGAGGTTCTACACTTTTTGTCATGAGAGGAAAAATAAAGGTGACAAAAAATATTTTTACTGAGCACTGTTATGTTATGTATGTGTACTCCTCAGGCTCAGACGTTTATAATGAAAATATCATATTTTCATATTTAATATGTTTTTGTTCGTACCTGCAGAATACACAGTACTAGATCTAGTATACTAATTATATGGGAGATTCTCTGAATCTGAGTGAATACTCCGCAGCCATCACTTTTAATGATTATAGCAGAGGGAGGCCACGTGATGTTGGTACATGAACCTCCAGAGGCAGGCTAGGCAGCCAACTGAGCCTCGGGGTTGTGGAGGGATCACACTAGCTGTAGTTTTCAAACAAGGTGAGTTCTTTTACGTGCAGAGGGGTGGCTTTCCTCTACACGGGATACGCCTTTTTTTTAACGAGGTTTCGAACCTCGAGCTTGGTGTCGCCACCGTCTTGTATGATATACTCGACAGCCGCGACACGCTGTGTGGAAATCGGCAGTACAGCGGCAGACGCACAACGTAACTCTTTGGCGCCACGAAGTCTGCCGAGGTCGGGGCGCGAACTTACGACGCAGGAAACAGCTGTTTGTCGGTCGTACGCGCTAACCACTGTAGGTCACTGTACTAACGAAGACCACAGATTACAGTGACATACATTTTTTTTGTAAACATTTACAAATCATATTATAACCAGCTGATATATGTTTCTCAAGTTTGTGTTTCATTTTATTCATTACTAGAGTTCGTACTTTGATTATCCAAACTCACCATTTTCCTGTGTAGCAGTGCTCTCTGACTAGTACAGTACATTCTAACTTCCGTTGAAAAAAAAAACGATTTTCTATGAAAGTGACTTGAATAAAACGAATTTCTATAAAAGTGACATCCTTTGGCGCATAATTTATATAAGGGTAGTTAGAAATCATAGCTCGATTGTCCAAATTCTGATATACAAGTAGCTACGTTGAGTTTTTGTGTATTTATGTGTAATTATTCGGCATAATTTTGGGAAATTCGGTGCTATACGTAGTCTCGATCATCCAGACCCTGTGGTGGCGTGCGCTCAGTGTGTGCAATACAGACTTACAGAGTCTGGTTGAACGAGGCTATACTATACGTCAGTAACAAGGGACCATTCAGTATTTATGAAATGGTGGGTTAGGAGGATTTTAGGACGGGCCATGAACTTTTGTCACAATGTCTGGAGGGGGTGGGGTGGGGGGTCTGGGGGGGGGGGCGGCTATCAAATTTTTTTCACACACTTTTAAGGCTATCATAAAATTTACCCCCCCCTTTTTTTAGAGATTCTGTGCTAAAATTTACTGTTTTTTTATATTATGGATATCTACCAAATAGAATTTTTGTTAACCGACAATCATGAATGATTGCGTTAACTGTTGGGGTGTGTGGGGGGTCATCAATTTTTGTCACATGAAACTGAGGGAGGGGGTACCAATTTTTTCACAGAGGTTTGAGGGGGGGGGGGTGCTATTAATTTTTTCACGGCAATTTCAGAAAATCCTCCTACCCCACCCTGTCACAAATACTGAATGGTCCCTGAATACGTACATGTATGCGTATCACTTAGACTGCATAATGTATTCTAAATGGGTTAAAGTTCATAACTTCACATTGTATCTCCTGGTCTAAAGACTCTTAGTCAACAAAGACTTAAATACTGCTATCTTTATGGTGTTAATAATTCAGAGACAAAACTATAATCCACCTTCTCAATCCTCACGATCCAACCACTATATTGCCAAAGCTCTTCCATTTTAGTACTACATCAAGCTTCACTGAACTCATAACCTTGTGGTTGTGGGACTGTTGGTTCAGCTCGTGGGAGAGTGGTTTAAAAAAAAAATCCTTTATAGATGTAAATGCAAATGTACGAGTTTTATTAGCCTACTGTAACATTATACACAGTTGAGATTATATCATTTGCACCAGGTCTTTGGCTTCCTTGTCACTCTATGTTGCCTTTCGCGACTCCCTGCCTGGGGAGCATACGGCACAATATTGCGTGCCCCCTCCCCCTCCCCTTTCCCACCAAAATACTTAATTTTAATTTTCATAGGATTTTTCATGAAATCCCGTAAGTGCGCCCACTCTTTTCCTTAAGTGCGCCCCCCCCCCTTTCAAAAACCGGGATGTGCCTATGCTTGTGTGCTAATCACTCACATTCATGTTTACCTGCCTGACCTGCACTGCAGCCCAACTGTTAATTGAACCCACGACCTTCTGGTCATGATTCTGAATCCCTGATTCCATTGGCTTCAAAGCACTTAAGATTTATTTGCAATATAATAATGTCTTTTTACTTGGTCTGCATACGAATCTCCTCTTTGTAAGCCAGATGTGCAGTGAAATAATTCAGCATGAGATGACGTTAGCTAGGTTGAGATAAAAGCTTAAGCATGTTGCGTTACTTTCAAAATTACATTTCTTTGTAACATTGTCTACATATTATATCAGGGCCGTAGCGACCTATGAGGCAGGGGAGACAACTGCCTCCTCTGTTGTTGGCAGATTGTTTTTAGTAAAACCCTGAATGAGCATAGGCAGATGCAGGGAGGTTGGCGCAGAGGATGCGTGCCCCCCACCCCCTTTTCCCTCCAAAATGCTTCATTTTCGCCATCGATCACACGTACAAAATCCCTAAATTGCCCCCCCCCCCTCACTTTTTCAAAAACCTGGATCTGCCATTGATGAGTGTTAACATATTTGTTTTTCATGCTCCAAGATCATATAAATATGTCACATGAATCAAACTTACTGTAATTGTGAAAAGCATCTGTATCTGTATCCTCTGGAATTGAGGGTGCAGAGTTACTGGGAAAATATACTGCTCTATATTGGACTTGCCCCACTGTTACAATGTACTTGACAAACATACTCTTGGTTGTATCTTTTAGATATCCTTGTCAAGGTGGGAATCCCACTTTAGTTGGTCATTGATGATTCCATTAGAATGTTTTGAGGCAGTTACATGCTCCAATATCTTATCAGCAATCGTGTAGAATAATTCCAGTGGGCTTTTAGACCAGCTCGTTCATAGAAGCTGGCATTTTTACGCATTGAAACGCATGTCTCAGTCTTTAGCCCAGCGTTGCAGATGATTGAGGTCATTCTGTATCATCAGTTTGCTGCAGATACATGCAGGTAAGGATGTTGCTGGTGTCAAAATGGATTTTTTAGTTAGCATGTGCACATGCCCAAGGATTTCTCTGCATACGCAGGTGCCGTCAGCTTCATAGGCCAATCATACTTAGCTTTGTTGGTGTTTCCTCCTTTGAAGATGGTCGCAACCTCAATTCAGTCTGTTGACAGCAAGCTCAGTTTTAGGGATTGGTTAAAGATCGAGATACTGATAAGAGCAATATCTTTGCCAAGTTCTCATAAGACAGGAGGGTAGGTTATTTGGTCTTGAGATTATATATTAGACCACAAAGGTTAATCCTCAGAGGCTACAATGTCGATCCATTGTCTATTCTGAAAAGATGGGAATGCTTCTGGCTTTCGGCGTATTGGTCTGGCATTCAGCCCTAATGACAACTAATGTAAATGTATTCTTATGTGAATGTTATACAACATGTTATATAAAATTGGTAACGCTGTTCTTGGGCCCATGAATATGAATGGCATTCTATCTGCCTCACTCCAATGCTACGACCGATTTTTTAGAGACCCTTGTATCCAATGTAGTGAAGGAGCCTTGTTCTCAAAAAAAGCCTTTGAAGGAGAGTCGAAATCGCACAAAGAGAGTCTCCTTGATGCACTATTGGCATTGTATGAAGAATGTGATACAACTGATCTCAGAAAGATCAGTATGTTGCAAGTTTTATCAAGAAATATAAATAAACTATTGATGAGCTGAAACAGCTAAGAATAGGTATTGAAGACTTCTCTGTATGTATATGTAGTCATATAGAGTGTGTGGATGCGACAAATACAAGAAACCTTTTTGAAATTAATATTGAAAATGTAGATTTACAAAAAATACAGTTTGCAATAAAATTGTACCTATAAAAGGAAAAAAAACTGTCTTATTTGTTTTGTTTTTCAATACGTAGCTGGGATGATTCCTTTAGATGTAATCCTCTAGAAGGTATATGTACATGTACTAAAATTGTCGTGAGCCTTTAAAAGCTCACTTTTCTGTCTTCCATAGCCTAAGAAGCTAAGAAAAAGGGTCTAAATTAAATAAAATCTGTGTGGGGTGTGTGTGTGTGCCCCCAAAGCCCCTTAAAAAAAGCTACGTGCCTATGGCACTTGCCTGCACACTCGCCCAGCATATTTGCCTCTATTTTGCAATCTTGGCTACGGCCCTGTATATGGATGTATATGCTATACATACATAAAATGAGCTTAAGGTAAACATTGCATCAAAACAAACCAATTTGAAGCACAGCTATAATACTTCCAACAATCACTTAAGTATTTGCATGATTGTGACTCTTACTACAATATACTTTTGATATTAATATTTTTCCTGCGTTTAAGATTAAAAATCAACATCAGTTCAAGATTAAAAAAACTATAGAACATCCACACACACTTCAACTTATGTAGGTGTTTACAGGATGTTTTTACCTTGAAATGATGTATTGGCCTTTTTAAGCAAGAACAATATTAAAATCATACGCATGTAATGGGGTGAAGAAATCCCACAACCCTATTTGTTGTCCTTTTCCCCACATCCCGCTTAAGACCTATGTCCACATCCCAATTGCTTGAAATCCCATTCCTCCTTTTTTCACATGTATGTTTCCGGCTTTTCCCCACATCCCACTTCCTTATAAACCCTCCCCATCTATCACTGTCCCAAATTTCAAAACTTGTCACAAATTTCACAATTGTTATGAATTCCCTTCCTACCTGTCCAGGTCTTGTTTTGCGAAAAATGCATCAGTACCCCATCTCATACACACGCTTAACCTATATCAAAGATAGTATAGAATTCTATAATATCTTTGATATATGCGACTGCGCTGGCAAGGGTATTTCCACCAATGGTCCCCCATGTATTGACATCACTCACCCCATGAAAGTCTCACCAATATCTGCATCGGCCAATTAATTTGACTCCAGCATTAGACAATGACATACAAGCCCCTAGTTACAGTACAAATAGGAAAATCAATTACTAATTATTTAATCAATGGATAGAACTTGATGAAACATGGTACATGTACATGGATGAGCAAAGTAAATACAAATATTAATATACTGTAAAACTAGAATATTTCGTGGCTATTAAATTCTGCGATTTTCATCTATAAATTATTTAGTGACTATTTAATTTTGCGATTTTGGTCCATCCTGGATCTACTTTACATAGGCAATTAATGTTTGCTGACTATTTAAGCTTGCGTTTTTGCACCTACCCACGAAATTCGCAAATTAAATCGTGTGCAAACATTTCTAGTTTTACAGTAAGTTACGAATGGCAAATAATCAACCACCTATACATGTTCATGTACGTCCACTATCTACATTCGTTATTAACCTCATATTATCAGAATAACCAATAAATGCATGTTTTGGGCTGAAAATTAAAATCGAGACCTTACAAAATCCAGTGCATGTATCTCGTACTTAGTACTGTGATTCTGTTAAAGCGAGTATGGTTTGGAAAGTAATGAAGACAAATCTACCAGACATTGCAATTTCGAACAACTCTAAAGGCCAGTACTGAGCCAGTATGCACGCTTGACTCATTAGGATGTTCAGGCTCTTTGAGTAGAACAATTCAATTCTCGCAATCTGCATATTGGTTTACAACGTAAAGCAAAGAATGGTTATTTTTATACAGTAGCGTTGTGATTATTTATTCTAGCCAATGATACACTCAGCGTTAAGGACTTTTTTAAATACATCTTTTAATATTTGTGTTACATAAGGAGGCTACCATTTGCTCTATCCCAGAAGGAGTATGAAAAAAAAGAGAGAAAACATTATGGTATTTCAAGCCCCCGGCCTAAATCTAAATTTATTTGAAAATTCCAGCCCCCCCCCACCCATCCTACCATCCACACCCCCACGAAAACTACATGTATTACTACCAATCAATCGGGCTGCCCTTATAAGAATATCCCAGATGCCCCCCCCCCCCGCCCCCGCCTCCAGATCAAGTTGGGTTTTAGGACCCTTGTGGGCCATGATAAATGGTAACCTGCTAAGGAATTTAAGATCTAAAATGTACTTACACAACTTGTTGCCACAATTCTTTTCCATGTTTAGTAACCACCATATCTTCTAAGGCACAATGTATGAAACCATACTGAAAAAAATAATGAAGGCTGCATTCAGTATTGAATAACATGCACTTATAAAGTTTACATGAGCAGGTCATTAAGTTAAAGTAAATATTCATGTTGGGCTGTAGGTAGTGGGGTGTGGTCCCAGGGTCCCTGGGTCGGGTAATAGACAAACAAAATTATACATGTATAGTTGAAGGATAGTTGATAGGACAAACACAATTAAATTTCTGCCACCCACTCCCTTTTTTCATGGACTATACGACTCGACTATGGACTATACGACTGAACCCATTTAAAGAATCTGGATCTATTTTCTAATAGGTATGCATGAAGAGCATAGATTTCAAATAGAAATAGTTTTCAGTTTTGTTCCAGTTCAATAGCAAGATTCTTAATAGGTATTCACACTAGACAATCACTTGTCTAGAAACCAGTGATATTTCCCATCAGGCTGTATGCCAACAATACATGCAAATAAAACTATACAAAAAGGTATTCAAATAGAGATAAAACTCTTCATATTCTATGCCATTTCAATTTAAGATTCAATGGCACATTTTATAATGTAAAGAAACCAAGAATAACAATGAAACAAGGCCAAACGGATTTCTTAACAATGTACCCTTGCAGTCTATCCAGGTATAGATAATCTTATTTAACGTGACAATATTTGTCTTGCCACCATAAAGAGAACCTCTAAAAATGCAATAAGAATTGCGTCTAATAAGGTCTCCTCTGTTATGTCTTGCACAATAGAAGCTAATTATACCAGATGGCAATGAAGCTTTCTCATGGGAAAGCATTAATGAAGATGGCTTCTTTATTATCAACAACATTACTTTTTGCACCCCCATTTTTATAGGGTAGCGTTAAATTGGTGTTAACATATTTTTTTCTCGGCAAAACTGAACACAATTTACCCAAATGGATGAATGTTTGTACGATGAATCGGTGCAATGAAATCTGGGTCATCCATTATGTATAGACTTTTTATTTTTATAGGTCTCTCATAAAGTTCATGGGTTGATCACATTTTAATGACACACTGGTAGATGTGTGCCATGACATGTACATTTTTGTATCATGTGCTATATATATATCGCAATTCTAGCTAGTTCTTCAGTTAAGATAGCAACTTCATATTTATACATCTGATGCTACATTTTAGCAATATCGGATTAATGTACATTTTCTGAACTTGCGTTTGTTAGCAAGGCAACCAAACACATGTCGGTACATCGACAATGCACTGCACATTATCTTGTCATAATATATCAGTTGAATGTCGTATGTATTAGGAGCAGTTATTAAGTTGTCACATGCACACAAAAACACTTCTAAAATGACCACTAAGCCAATTCCCTCTCTTTAAAAGGTTCTTATTAATCTCTCTGTAAGGTAAGATAAGATAAGAAAAGATACGGTAAGACAAGAAATTTATTGGCTTTACAGAATTTGTTGTAAACGTGACTAAGTATGAGTAATAACAATAACAATAACCGCATAGAATAAATGAATACTGATATGACGTATACTGAATGAACTGATTTGTTGATCAACATTACGACTTAAAACAGCTACTGTAGCTAATGACTTACAAGTGAATGAACTAAAGTTTGTTTATCTTTCTGTTTTTTACACGGAATACATTAACCTTTTTCTACTTGCGTAATTTAAATGCCCAAACTTTTTTATGAAATGGATGGGTATTGTCTTTAATGATTCGTTTGACGAGGCCTAGACATATATTTATGTACACATTTTCTGTTTTGTGAATCAGATATTCATCACTAACTATTTTCACCATTCGTTACCTGATATGTACATGGATATTTGTATACAAGGATACATGTAAGGTGTTCAGAGACCAGTAACTTAACCTTCACAGGTGTTTTTGGTTCATTGGAGAGATGCATAAGAAATATGTTGGTTAAGATTGCTAAAGATATGAAGAATGTAGGTAAAATGGTAAAAGGATGGACAGGATTTCCACATTTTAGTATCTATGTGTATTGACATTAGATGTCCGCGTGATGATCATCACTGTGGCACAATTGAGACCACTTGACTGTCCTGGACGAAATGTTAGACCTTGAAAAAAGGCCTGTTTGCTGCCTGAGTGCAATAAGGTTCAAAGTGACATACGGGTATCTTAGTGTGATAACACCCGAGACAACTATTTAATTGTGTATTGTTGGGGGCAGGCGGCGTTGAAAATTGTAATCTGTATCTCTAAGCTGATGTATGAAATCTCCATATACATGTAAGATATGTGATCCAGGGCTTCAGATGAACACTTTCACCAAAACTTTCATGGGAGTTTTAAAATCCAGCTGTAGAGACAAATCTTTCTTCACCCACTTGAAAATTGGGATTTGTCAAATGTAGAGAAAATGAACAATGGATTAGCAATTATACCCTCTTAAAATGAACATTGCCAATATAGAAGATATAAGTGACCAGTTGTTCACTGAATCATGAGGATTTGTTAAATTTGGAATCAATGTGGTGCTTGATCTCTGAAGATTATGTAATTTTTCCATGCTTGATCAACTCTGGCATTGGCCACACTAGACCACCTCGAGGGACAAAGGGACATGGCGTCTTTAAGTTGTATATTGTGTAATATCAACTGGTATCTCATATCGCCATAAACTGCTTCAAACGGGTTCAAAAGATCGGCACAGAAGGTTATAATAATTAAGTCATGTATGTATTGACGAAGGCCCAGTGGCATTCCAAATCGTGTTGCATGTTTGTACATGATTCAGGTATCTAGGCACATGTTCTACTTGTATTCATTCTACTCGCAAGGACTAATAATGCTACATTGTAAATCTTAATTCAGAGAGTTAGATTTCAAAATCCGTGAAAGATAAAAAGCCCCATCTAGAATCACCGATTTCAACAAAGGAATGTTGTTGTTTATATGTAACTTCCATCTTCCAATGAACATTGCATTTGAATAGTGTTGATACTAAACATGGATATCTACAGTACTTCTTTAAGTGGAGAATCGTTACCAAAGAATATGGATTTACACGATACATGTGTATCGGAAGCAATTGAAGCTGCACAGAGCTCGAGCTTTCAACTATATTTCAATCATGAGAGTCCAAACGATATTGAAGAAAGTAAGCAATGTGAACTTCTTGACGAACTGTGGATCCAGATATTTAAATATTTGCCAAAATATCAATTGTTCAAGACAGTAAGACTAGTGTGTACCAAGTGGAGAGACATAGTAGACGGTGCGGATTTTTGGCAAATTATTGAATTCACTGCAACCACCATAAAGGACCCATTTCTGTTGTACTTGTCGGAAGGTAGCGACAACACAAAATCTTTGACTCTGTCTGGCAGCTGTCTTAGCGATAGCGCATTAGCTCTTGCAATGAAGCAGATGCCATCGCTGAAAAAGCTTTCCTTGGATTATTGCAATTATTTCACCTTTTGTGATTATCGAAATCAGTCTTACAGAACAGCATGTACGGAGTTTCTGGGTTTGCTGATTAACCAAACTGGGGGTAAACCTTTTAGGATAGATCTAAATGGTGGACTAAGCAGTGGTACTTTAGCTGCCATAGGACAGCACTGTCCAAAATTGACATTTCTAAACTTGGCAGGCCAGCAAAACGTCACTGATGATGCTCTACAGGCTATAGCTAGTGGGTGTAAAGACCTCCGCCAGGTGAACCTAAAGGACTGTAGTGGGTTCACTAGTTCAGGGATTAACGCCATTGCAAACAATTGCACCTCTCTGCGTGAGCTAAATTTGGATTTCTTGTCCAGTTCAATATTTTATTCATTAGACTTGGAACGTCTAGCCAAGGGCTGTCCAAAACTCGAAAGTCTCAGCTTGTACGGAATTGAAGGCAAAGGGGTAACATACGCAAATCACTTGATAAAACTAGGACATTTTAAAAATTTGATAACACTTGATTTGGCGTCTGTTGAAGCCGTCAACGATGGTGTTGTCATCAATCTTGCGAAGCATTTAAAGAAGCTTCAAAGACTAGATCTGCGTGACAATAGGATACATGATGTGGCGGTGAGGGCTCTTGTCATGGATGCACCGTGCTTGGAACATGTAGATTTAGACGGCTGCAATGTCACAGAACGTCTATTTGAGGAGCAACGCGCCCTTCTTTTAAGGTCAAACAACCACCAATAGGCCCCATTTGTTGCAAGTATTGCATCAGATTAAATTTTGAAAAAAAAAGCAAAATTGTATGAGTGAATTGGATGAAATAAATGTTTTTTTTCAAACACTGTATTTGTCGCACTGAATGTTGAAGTTTAAAGTGAAAAATATTAAAACAAAAATAATTATTCGCTTAGTACATGTACCCACTATGACAGTAGCAGCAACTGACAGATCCAGGATTTCAGAAAAGGGGCTACGCATTCATAGGATGCCACAACAAGCTAGCATATCTCATTCGTTACTCTCTGATTATATATTACATAGGCAGATCCAGTGGTACCCCCCCCCCCCCCACCAAACTACTTCATTTTCATAGTTTTTTACACGCCCACCATCGATCGCACATACGAAACCCATGAAATCCCTGAAGTGCGCCCCCCCTCCCACTATCTAAAAACCTGGTTCTGCCATTGCATTATGTTTTGACCAGAACCCCAAATTTGTGAAGATGGACATTACAAAAGTTACAACCAACATGTTGCACAAGCAGTGACTTCATGCAGGAATTTTTTGGCACCTTATTTATAACCCTCTTCTTGCATGACCACTGCAGAATACCAATAATCTCATCAGCAAACTCATCACTACAGGGTGAACCCTGGGTCAGGGTGGGTGCAGCGTGACCTAAATCAAACCCAGCTGCTTCTTTTACAGTAGGTTTTAGCACCCTCTATAAACAATATTGTGGATATGATGTATGATTTTAACACTCAATTTTAGAAGACGGTCATAAGTTAATGAATTGTGTTGCAATTACTGAAGCAATATGCTCATTTGATAATCAATTAGACTCACTATATATCAAGTTATTATATATATTTGTATAGGGAATAGTACATGAATACAGAATAGGGATGGACCGATGAATTATTAATTTAAGTGACAAATACACTATACTACTAGTAGTTCATGATATAGTTCAGTTCATGGGCATAAATTGCCTTTTGCAGAAATTATGCATAGCAGTGACGGATCCTGTTTTTTTTTTAAAAAATAGGAAATGGCATACGGAGTGTGCAAATAAGAATTCTAATTCAATTGTGTACAAAGCAGGATCCACAAAACAATACCATACACATACGTGTATGTTCAAGTGTTAAAGTTTATGTACACGTAGGCAGGCTGGCAGGGGCTCTAGCTCACCCTTTTCCATAGAAAAAAGGTTTTCATGTTTTTGCATGTCCTCTATCACTTGCACGCTTACGGTACTCCCACCCCACCACATATGGATCTGCCAGGGAACAGCACTCGCATATCCAGCCTTTCAGAAGGGGGTGGGTAATTGGATCCCATGGGATTTGCATGCACGATGGAGAGCAAACATGCCAAAAACCCAATGGAAGTAAGATATGTTGGTTAAAAAGTGGTGGAGGGTAGCACGCCCCCATCCCACCCCCAACCCAATTAACCCTGAAAATCTGCATATGAGCAATCACTTACCATTTTCCCACCAGAATCACAATTACAGCAATCCCCGCAGAAAGAAGGTTGTCAGACGAGAAGTAGGACCACAGCACGTGTCATTCATGGTGTCAACGGCTGCGATCTTCAAGCTGGGATAATCCTGCAAAGGACAAAAAGTCATGTTCACACATAATCTGTCATAATGCATATGGTAGATATCTGTGGGTGGGTGGGTGGATTATAAATGATCAATGAATCACACATTCAACATACATGTATGCATATTATACAGTTGTGAGTAATTTCCACTAGACATATTCATGCCATTGTAAGGAATGCTTTCTGATATCTTCATTTGTACCAACTAAGTAAAGAACAGTTTTGTCTGTATCATGCATGCTGCTGACGTGCATTGTAAAACGTGCATTGCCAGTTGTAAATTTATCAATTACATGTATGTGTATATGTTACAGAGCTTTAACTTTCTGAATGGCAAGAATTAAAACTGCACGCTAGTCGAAGATGATCATCGTCATATATCACGACTATATACTATATATGATCAAGGACTTGTAAAGGCAGTGTGAATGATCAACCCGTGAAAGCCGACGATGAAGACGAAAACAAGGAAAGTGGTGTGGTTTCCAGCAAGTCATTTTTTTGCACATGATTCCACCTATGCTCTGTGAACACTTTTCAACAGTGGTTATTTTTTGCGGGCGAAGTTATTGTAGCATGAATGACGTGTGTCTGTACTGACCATACATTTTCACTGTTGCATTTTCAAGAATAAACAGGATGTCAATTTCCACGAATAGGCAACACCTCAGGGGATACTCTTTATATATTTGCACGTTTGTCTAAGTTACTTGACACTACATAGTATTTGGTTGCTCAGTGAGTTAAGTCACAATGCCCACAAGAAGAAGGTATATTATCCCACATGTTAGTTTTGGGGCTAGGGTTCTGGTTGTTGCATACTAATGCTTATGTAATCTGGATGTTGTTATTCAATATAAAAGACAAGGTCAGATTCTATCAATAGGCTACTTAGTACACTTCACAGCACTTAACTTTGTAGTATATTAAAAATAAACAACACCAATGCCAATGTTAATGAATCGACTACACTTGGGAGAATAGTCTATTACATCTATAGACGATGCCTTTGAACAAAAATAACAGCAATGTCAGTTTTCATGAATCGGTATATGAGCTTAATAAGAAATACCAGGCGCCATCCTACTAAATGGACATACATGTAGACCAAGACTTATAAACCTATTTATCTTTCCCCCTCAGGTAGTTAGAACATAATACAAAATGTAGTTAGTCTTAAGCTTAACTGTGCACACGCTTCTATGTTCTGCCAAGACAGCTTTTAAGTGGGTGAACAATAATCGCATGCTAAGTCTCATGGTAGCTATAAGATGCAATTAGGTCTCCCTCCACGACACACACGTAATTAATGTAATTACATTGTACTGTAAAGCTACCGCAATCATGGGTATTGTATTTTTGTGTACTTTCTCCAACAACACCTTGTCTCGAGGGTGTTGCAAACACGCAAGATTGCAACAAAATTCTCATCAAGAAGACATGTTCTGTCTCAATACAGTAGAAACTCCCTACTAATCCAGCAGACGGTCTAAACATAGACGCTGGTCACTTGCGAACGTTCCCACTGGTCACCCTCATTGTATATACACCCATAGAACATCCCCTTTCATTAACAAATACATAACATTGCTCGTAATAGCCTTGACAAGGTTATCATTATGTGTAATATAATTGCTAAGTTCAAACAGGAATTGTGTGCAGTCTCCCCAACCCCCATATCGCATGCTGGCCATTGGCCACTAATGTCCTTGATTAGAAGTAGTCTCGTTGTAAAGCTACATTGCAGATGATCCTAATTTGTGGTCGTAACTATACCATGAATAAAATATGAATGTTTCACATTGCACTCAATGGCACATTCGTGGGGGCCCGATAAAATTTCGCTTCCAACCTCGTTTTTCTTAATTTTTAAATAGTCCTGCAGCTAGCTGGACAGAAACCAACTGTCTGACATGATGCATGCAGTCCTTCTTTTTTCCAAGACATCCGGAATCTTCTGGCATCCTCTTGGCGTGTTCATGTCTTACTTGTCGTTTGATATTAATACAATGAAGTAGTAGATGTTTCAAGATCACGAGTTTGTTTTTTTCTTTCGAAGAAATATGCCTGGCTAATACGATATATACACGCAAGCCGCATGCATTGAAAACCTACACAATTAAATGCGAATCCACAATGCGCACCACGTACAATGAGTAATTATTGCGCCATACTAGATCAATCACTTCTAGACACAGCTTCAAAGCACGATGCAGTGTCCCGTGATAATTTGTTTTATGGGCACCGTGCATACCAAACCCGAACAACGCCCACCAAACTACAGTAAAACTTGTCTTCTATTTTTAGGGAAAGCAAATCTAGTGTGAATAGAAAAAAAGTGTTCTATTAGAAAGGTGTCCCGATTATTGAAGAACAATGTGCATACATGTATGTATTGCAAACTGGAGAACATAATTTGTATTGAAATGGTGAGGCGTTCCTACCAGTGAAGTGTTTCATAATTGAGGATTCAATGCAAGATCTGTCATGACTCCATATACATCATGGTTAATAGTGTATTTAGACTGAGCGGTAGTGAGTTTCTTAACTGCAGTATTCTCTGATTCTGCCACCGTGTACACAGATATTGGATTGTGATTGACATTGCAAAGTGCCACACCCGCAGGTGCAACTGACAGATCCAGGTTTTCAGAAAAGGAGGTGCACCCACAGGATTTCAAGGGTTTTGTATGTGCAAAAGTTCTTGGACATGTAAAAAACAACATGAAAATGATTTTTTTTTTTTTTTTTTTTTTTTTGGGGGGGGGTCAAAAGGGTGTCCTGCGCCCCCTTCTGCCCCCTTCTTGGATCTGCCTTTGCGTGAGTGGCGTGTTTTAAATCAGCTATATCCAAAACCCCTCTACACTCATACATTTGTGTTTTCCAAATACAAACAGCCCAAACCATCAGCCTCAGTGCACTTGGATGTAGAAACATTTTTTGAAACATGTCTTTTGAATAGAGGTCTATCATAACGCATTCAATTATTTGCAAAGGCATCAGCATCAATGTATGAGCACCCCAGTGCACTGTGCCATTTATCAATGCAACAGACAAAGTGACATGCCTACCCAGCATTTAGTTGGGTGTGGTTGTGGGTTTCTAAACATGTCATTGAATTGAAGTCTATGAAGAGATATATCATGTATAACCTATGATTTGACTTCATAGACCGATTATAAACCTTAGTAAAGTTTATGCGGTGGACGTTATATTTGCATCGTGTCAAAGTATACGTCGAACGCATTGTGTTCTAAGCTAGTCGCCCTGAAACTCAACGTCCAAGCAGTATCATAACGGGGCTGTTGTTAGTCCTTGGTCAACCAGACTGACACTACTGCGTTCGAGAGACGTGATGAAAACCACCCTTGGAACACACACATTGATTTGCCCAATTTCATGGTGATAGGATGTATGGCTTAGGAGTCTATTATAAGACCATACAAACCGACATTGCTTTTTATACATCATCTAGATTAAAAGTTTTATGATTTGTAAATAGACTCTACTATATGTCACTATAACAAATGAAAAAAAATCAAATCATTAAAGATAAGTGTGATATGACAGCGAAGTGATTTTTTTCCTCTTTTTTTCTTCTTCTTTTTTTTTCAGGGGGGGGGGGGCATTTGTAGATTGATTCTTATTGTCATTTGTGGTTCCTATTTATATTTCCTGAAAAATAATCTATAGCGCTTGGCATAAACTATTTAAACTTGATACGATGGTTACAAAACCATGTCTACCATGTGTCCAACTAATCAAAATATAGTTTTCATATTTTGTAGTTCAATTTTCAACATTTTGATTTGTACAAGTAAATTCATCGTCGGTCTACGGGAATTTCCTTTACACTTCACATATATTCAGCGTCACAATACCGTGATAAAAAGCCCGAATAGATGAGGTTGATGTAAATTGCATGCATTGCCTTTCGAGACAGAGTTTTCAAATTAGTACACTAATTACACAAGCATTGAACATCGCCTGTGCCTAATTTGGATTATATGGAAATTATGTCTTGCCTTCCAGGAAACCCACAAGTCAGCATTGTACCAGGAAAGCTGTGCATTCTGAGCAGTTTAGATCCAGTTCATTTTGGCTGCCAATCTGGGCATGGCTTTTAAAGTGCCTGCCATGGAAACTGACAGTGCCTGTTTAAAAGGGGTGTCATTTGATAAGATATGTGCGCTGTGTTTCGTACCAATATCGAATAATTTCAAAGGCTTTGCTTTTAAGGCATAGTCGACTTTACATTTATATTTGCATACATGGTAAGCATATTACGATTTTTTCATGTACTACGCGTACATGTACTTATGTTTCTTCTCACATACTGATTTAATTACTTGTTATTAGTTTTATCGTTTACAGGGTTGCAGTTAGTCGTTAATAATTTTTTAGAAAGAAAGATAAAGGCAATGTGAACAGAAGAAATAAAAATATTTCAATAATGCTGTGATTCACAGCGCTTTATCATCTTCTTGTACGGTGCACCCAAGTGCGCATTCGTGAACTCATTCAACCCTATTCCAACACAATGCGAAGCAATTTGGAGCAGACGAATCCGTGTGTCATGCCACGACAGAAAAGTGCTACGAAATGCATTATGAAGAGCGTCAACAAAGTGACAAACCAGTTTGTTTGAGGTTGGCTCAAATAGCAGCCATAACGGACTCGTACAGCGACCAACGTGATCCATATAAGAGGCATGCATGGTCGGCAAATTTGTTAATAACCCGCCTGAAAATCTTGAGTGATCAAAGTTTAAATTTGTGACCCATATTGACGTAACACTCAGTTGATCAAACAATATCCATAATGGACCCACATTTGTACCGTTATGGTTAATATGAAATAAATTTGGATGGATCACAAATACCAACTTACAAGCCCGGTATGAGCAATCTGGTTCCATTTCATGATGACATTGGCACATTGCTAAAAAAATGCGACCCAATGCACTAGAGTAGATGAAATGTTATATTGCTTGTAAAGTCGCTAATCATTGCAATCACCCAGTTGCTTTTCAATTGAGGTTATTTCATTATCATAGGAAAAAAATAAACAGCAGCAATAGTATTCTCGAAATATACCTTTCACATTCGTGTGCTTATAGTTGAAGGTGATCCATAACGATTTGGGATACGTTCCAAGGGTGTTTTGGTGCTTTACTATGTAGTGAATCGATTACAGTGGAACATTCCTCACCTACCTGATTGTAATGCATGCCATAAAGTGACAAATTTCATGACCTAACCCATGTTACCCACAGCACGATTAGCATATCATCAATAGTGCACTGTAGAACCATGGAACATGAAAATCATATTAGACCAACCAAGAAAATCATATTAGACCAAAATTGTTCAGAGAGCACAGTGTCGCAAGAATGACCCTGTGGAAAGCACACTTTAATTGGTGAAGTGCTCAAGATTGAATCAGTTTGCAGTCGACTTATACCTCATAGGTGTGACAAGATTGAAGGAACGAAATCGGTTCATTAGTAAATGCTGTAGTTTATCCAGACCCCCCCCCCATACACACACACGTGGATACATAGATATATAAATGGACATGAAACAAAGAAGGCTTTCGTTTCAGCTGAAGCAACGCAAAAATAGACCATTCGCTTTTCATGGCTGTGTGACATTATTCCACGATTAGCTTCCAGTGGGGTTCTAGGCTTCTAGCACTGTGTCAGCGTGACTTAAGATTGAGGAATTTGAGCTATGGTCAGACAGGCATGCAAATTGAAGACGATTCAGTCTTGGTATTGTATAGCCATTGATGATACAGGGATGCCATTCATTGTACACAACCTTATAGTTGCATATCGTGCACACCATGGATATTTCAGATGCACAGCATTTAAAGAGAAGGTTTATGTAAGTTATCTGAGTTATAAGTGAACTTCAACAAAGTATCTGTGTGAATCATAACCATCCAATAGAACTGCCATTGAAAGTTACACAATTGCCATAAATAGCTCGTCTTCAATTGCTATAGTATTCATTTACAACCAGTGCAAATTAATTAGTATCGCTAATCAAAACTTTGGTATTCCCAGAATCTCTTTAACTCAGGGCAATGCCTACTATAGAAAATACATTGCCATCTAAAATTAACTTGTATAATTTGAAACTGCAACCTACTCCTGTATAATATACGCCCTCCAGACAATCAATTACAGAACACCACCACAAAACAAACACACACAAATAACACTAAAATAAAACAAAGCCCACCACAGCCATATCCACCTTTGCCACCCAAACAAAAGAAAAATTCCCAACAGAAAAAAACGTGTCCCACACATTATATTATACTACTAACCCACCACATTGAAAGGAGATGTTATCCCGCGAAGACCAGCGTCCGTAAGTATCCGAAGATAGCAACTGGAGTCTTTTATCCACCACCACCACCCATGTCTGGCTCTGACGTGCCTGTATCCCCTCTCCTGTTTCCTGTGCTGTTCCTATTGCTCTCAGCAGCCAGTTGTTGTTGTGGGTGAGATGGGTCAATACCACGCTTGCTGCCCAACGACCAGCAAGCCACATGAGCTGCAACCTACTGTGCGGGCTAAATCGGCTGGGGCCAAGTATGTTTTGGTAACTCGAGCAACAGCAGCCAGCGTTGTCTTTGTAGACCACAACAGAGTCTGAATGGCAAATAAGGTAAGGAGGATGGTGCTTACTCAACTGCTCCTCATCCCAACGACAAACACCATGAGCCGCAACAGACTAACGCCAGTTGCTGTTGAGAAGACGAGAACCAATACCAGCACCCTCTCGCTTGCTACCCCTGATTTCTGTGTATATGCTATAGCCTCCTACCCACCACAACCACCACCAGATTGAGATTACCTGCTTGAATTAATAGCTTTCCTTTTAATGGGGGTCTCCGGGCAAATCTAGCAAACTAATCAGGTTTCAATAGTGAGGCGGCCATTGTGAGCTTGTGTGTACATAGGGGGGCTTTGCATAGTGCCTGCGTAAAGGCCCTTGCAGTTGCACGTATATAGCGGCAACAAGAGTCGATGGAGTTCGATGAATAATTTATGATGGAAATTGCATTTCCATTTGCTTTATTGGAAGGGAAGGTGTGGCATTTAGGGTATTGCTTGGGATTTGTGTTTCAAAGGAACAACCGACTTTGTCTTTCATCCGCCTGATCTTTTACGTTTGAAAGATTCTGAACTGCAGAAAAGTAGAAACTACAACACTAGGCCTGATTGGAAGTTTCGAAAATACCAATTTAGAAAGTGCAAAAGCCTATATTTTTACTCTTTCATAACTAGCCGAGCGTGATTATTGAGATTAGTGTGGAAGTTGTTTGATGATGATGATTTTTTTCAATAGAATTATGTAGTTGCACCCTGAATATTAAGGGCCCAAATATATATGCTCAAAACTTGCTTTTGAGCTGCAGACCAGGAACCGATATTACATAGAGTGTGTAGTTGCTAAATTTTCATTCATATAGCACACATTACACCACAATGACATGCCTCCTAAATTTGTCATTGCTATGGCACATTATTATACACAAATTGCGCAATTATTATCTCTTCAGTTTGGCAGCATGGGTGTGGTGCTAATGATGTACAAGGGGAGACAGACAGCAGACACTATAACTAGATCAAAAGTTTTCAAACAGAACAGCATTGCTGACTCAAATCTACTCATGAGCAATAAAATGGCTTGCTGGAAAGCACTCTTTCACGCGCAACGTAACAAAACTGAACACATGTAACGGGCACTAGGTCCACATATATGGATAAATTGTAGCAAGTTTGAGCCACTGACATTTATTTTGGCTGTAAAACTATTGTGTAAAAACTATAGTGAAACTACTGAATCAAATGATGAAAGCCAGCCTAATCGAGTGGATTCTGAAGGCACACTTATTAGCCAAGTGCCAAACATACTATTTATAATTAGGTCGATTGCAATAGTAAGTGTGCCAAGTGTGCCAACTTTGGGTGCCAATGTGTAAGCTATATTGAAACTAATGTGGAAAATGCTGAATCTTGACCTAAATGGCTTTTTGGAAGTCACACTTTGATAGACGTATATTACCAGAATTGCACAGTGCTAACTTTTACTGCAAAGGTAAACTGTTTGTATTGTTAGCGTTCGAGAAACTACAGCAGAAATAGTAAGTTACAAAAATTCTAAAATGGGATTTTGGAAGCATTTGTATTTGTATTTGACAAAGCGCCAAAATAGGGTGCACTGGTTATGTAAACATTTTACCGTGCTTGAATGTTTTATTTCACCATATTAACATTGAGGCATTTTACCATTGAGGCATAAAGTGTCCAACATGGAGAAAAAAATGGCAAATTGCCAAAATCGAACCGCTTTGATGTTGCTTTTTACTCATAGTTCTGTAAAGTTTTAACCATATCGGTTCATTAGTTTATGGTGTGGCTTGTCCAGCCATACACATCCCAGCTACTCTAAGCAAAGACGCCTGTCACTTACAATACTTACATGTACATTCCTACTCTTCATGCTCGGCTTGTAACACACCTAAGCTATGGGCCACTGGCAGATCCGGGGGGAGGGGCGCACTTAAGGGACTTTATTGGCTCGTCACGCACGGCAGATGGCAGACATGCCAAAAACCTCATTGAAACTAAAGAATTTCTTGAGGAAAAATCCTGCGCCCATCCCTGTTTCTGCCTATCAGGGTCACCCTCATACATAAAAACTGCACAGTTTCCATTGGCGAATAAGATTACGAGTGAGGATGGCAATAATAGGGAGGGAATCTTTATCTGTTGGGGGTGTATGTACAACTGTCAACTGAGATTGTATGAGACCAAAACAAACACATGGCTTCTATTTCAGCTGAAGTGAAGAAACAGCACGAAAAATCAGTTACACATTTACACTTTGAATTCATTTTTCCTTCTTCCTTGCTTGCCACATAAATGTTGCGAGCTCAAACTGAAATATATATAGCTTTGACAAGGATGTAGATCGAGCAATGTGGCCCCAAATCATCTGAAAATTACCGCAGATTATTAGCAAAAGATCTAATGGTCAAACCAATGAGCTGTGAGTAACAAATAACGACGCATTTGCAGTTTGCCAACTGTAGAGTTAAGAGGGCGGAGTGGGATTTGACAATGACCTGGTGCAAATACAAAGTGCTATTGTTGCGCACAAACGGTTTAATCACAAGAAACTGTATTTATCTCGCATGAAAAGCACCCGCAGTGTGAATCATTAGCCCCAAGCTGTAACTCATTTAAGAGAGCTGTAATGGATCTGAAGTCAAAATCCCAATTGACATTTCGTTTCAGCACCCTAATGGTTGCTGAGAAGCCATATAAGTGAATGTTGGAGCGTGTACCATTAAAGTGTTGGTAATGGTAGCCGGCTCTAATGGTATCCCTGGGGCATGAAATGTCTGACATCTTAGAACTAAAGAAAATATATACATGCTGAGCGAGACCACTGAGGCACATTTGATGGGGTATAAATCGGGGCTAATATATGAGGGAAGTATCAGACCCTGACAAATGAATGGCTGTGTGTATGTGTGTAGATTTTGATTAGGGACTGCTGGTATATATCATGATTAGAGCGTTTGTTATTACGGATTGGGATATTTAGAGCAGGAAATGAAACCTATATGTATGTAGGATGTTGGATCTATGGGGATATGGCTTACTAAAGGAGGTGGGATAGAATAGGTACAAGTGATGTGAAGTTTTTGAAATTGCGAGATTTACATTGCCCCAGCATTATGAGAGATGGAATGGGGTATGTACATTTGTTTTTTTTACCACCGTCTTTAGTCTTTACCATAAACTAGCATTAATATGTACGATGTATATGGTACTATAACATATAGGGTTTGTAAAGTAATGTTGTTCCAGTTCCACACACACACAAAAACACACACAAAACACACACACACACACCACACACGCACACGCACACGCACACGCACACGCACACGCACACGCACACGCGCACACACACACACACACACACACACACACACACCCTTATGGTGCTGGGACCCATGTTGTGCATAGGAAAGAACTTCTGCAGGACACTGATATGTAAAAATGCCCCGAATTCTGTGTGAGAATTGGGATTTTCTAACTAGCATTTATCACCTTCTTAAGGTCCAAATGCTGATCGTCATCGCCATATAGCCATATTAAACCAACCAACTTTTTCCATGCCTCAAGAATAGGAATCCTATTGAGATCGTGACCATCACTGAACACAATAATGCCATTCTGCGGTGTCTCAAATGCATGCCATAACAAAATGGGACATCCCGTGAACAGTCTATAAAAGAGAGCGTTGATCATACTCATTCTTTATTGAGACCACTTATGGAGACCACTTGAGGACATCCCTCACCTAGTCCTACTAAATAGTTTCTATTCTATTTCATGAAAGTCGTCATACTTGCGCGATTCTGCATTCTAAAAGGGAAAAGAAACAAACACAATGATGAAACTAGTATCACTGCAGAACTCAAAGTGTTGCACTTGTACATTTTGCTAAAAGTCATCCAGCTTATTAATGCATATATTCGCGTCAGAGTCATCATGATTTGTATCAGTTTGTTGGTACATGTATATTGAAACCTAAAACAAATGATGACGCCAGTCTAATGGTAGTATAACTCAGAGTCACTGTGTTAAATCATCCAGATTTAATGTCTATTTACTTCGCAGTCATCATCATTTGGGAGGGAGAAAAATATGGCTACGTGACACGAACTTCCTAGTTGCTGACAGATCATTTGTCTTTCACGTGCTGTGGAGAAGGTCAATGATCCTATCATACATAAGACTGGAGGAGTCGCACCGAGTGAAATGTCAACTGTTTCTTCCTTATATGGGGCAGAAGAAACCTAGTTATTTATATTTGCAGTTTGTTTCATTTTGGATATCGCATTATGGTCTCTGCTGGTTATTTCGTCTCATTATGTGGCTTGAGGGTTAATTTGGAATTTGAAATAAATTTTGAAGAGTAGTTCAATTTAATTTGTTAGCATATTTTTTCAACGTTTCAACACGTAGATATCCTTATTCGGGAAACACATTTTTAGTTAATCAAGAAATGGCCTACTTTTTTACTCAATTAAATTAGATTATGTTTCAAAGTTTATCTTAAATTCCAAATCAAGTCTCCAGCTACAGAATAAGACGAATTTACCAGCGATGTCAGATGAAGTTGTTGGAAGAACAATTAAATACTGTAGAGAGGCAGGTTTGGGGATAGCCTATCAAGGCATGTTTATAATGTTGCGGGGAGGGAGAAGAAGAAATTGATAATGTGACAAAGGCTAGTCCACTATGCGGAACCAAAGAGGGCCATTACGTGCAACATTCATGTATAAAAGTAACGGTCAGTTACAGAGAAAATACAGGATTTTCATAAATCTCAGAACAAGCGTTTGTATGTAACACGTAAAATACATCACGCCAGCGTTACAGTAGCGTATGGAACACCGTGTAAACTTTTAAGATAACAAGACACGCGCACAGTTGAATCAACGAGTAATATGAGCGTTTTTGTTGCACGTGAAAGCCGCCATTTTGGTTGCAGGTAAAAGCCACCATTTGAGTGGCACGTAAAAGCTAGTTTAGGACTGGAACTGTAGAAATAAAAGAGTGGTGTAAATCTTTGAGAAATTGCTTTATGACCAAGTCATTTCAAATTAACCTGAGCTAATCATACTAGATGGGGTAATAGTCTTTGCAATGAGGCCATATTCTGCCTTTTTGTACTTGTGAGGAGAGAATGAGTGGTGGATAATGTGTCATATATATATACGGTTGAAATTTCAGGAACCAGCATCACTTGTTTTGGACATACCTGCCAATACATTAGTAACTTAAACACTTTTGAGAAAATAAAGAAAATTATAAATACTGTTTCATACTGCGATATTATATGGAATTACAATGTAGTAAAAGTTAAAAACTGTAACCTTGAATGTGTTCATCGTGTTGGAACACATATCTATATATACAAAGTTCATCCTTCACAACACAATGTGTCATATACATTTAAAATAACATGTACCACCATCAGTGGTTGTGAAAGATGAACTTAGTATATACATTAGAATCAGGTTATCTGGAAGGCCCCATCTGGAATCTGTAGTGATAACAGTAGAATACTCGAGATATGCGTAGCCAACTGCTATGTGTTCATAGTGTCGTTAAACGGTAGCAAAACTAATCTAAAGATAATCGACAATTATGCAATATTGAAATAATGATATTTTACTTGTCATCTAAGTATTCTTGACAATTTACAAATGGATTATCTAAACGGAGATTGTAATGCTACATTTGTATGTAATTTTAAAACCATTGAATTATCCATCAATTTTAGCTGAAAATTTAGCCCTGGAATTTCTCTTAAGTTGAGGTCGAAGTCAAATGCACCAAAACTCCTTGCAGGGATTCTTTTTTCCTTGTTCTTTCTTTCTTTTTTTTAGCAAAATTCCTTGTTCTCATTAATTCTCTCTGAGTGGTGGTCACCGTGGAATGTAGGCTTCTACATATGTCGTTTGGATAGAAAATCTAGTGTGTAAAGTTATCAAATTATTAAATTTAAAGCTGTACTTTTACATCACACGTTCAGTTTCTTACAACAAACACTATCACTGGTGTGCGTAAATGTGGCAGTTCATGGTAAAGCGAAACTATAAAGAAATGAATATGGAAGGGATGAAAGCAGACGTGAATCCACAGGCTATCAATTATAGCGGAAAATTCGCCAAGTCATACAAGAAACACACACGTCAGAACGAAACGTGATCAACACGTCATGATGGCTATTCTGAGGAGACATCAGGTGGTCAGTTGGACATTGGGCACGAGGCGTTAGTATACTGCTATTATTTACGTTGCTTAGGTGTACTATTGTAACATGATCATGGTGTCTTGTAGCACGGAATTAATTGCGTGCCATAGTAGTTAGTACAGTGCAACGCACGGCTAGAACCAGGACCACAAAAATATCACATAATTATATAACAACGCATGTTTGTTCATGCTTCCATTGAAGATACCACCACGAATTTAATTCAATTTATTTTAAAAATCAAGAACACTTCTCGATGGGGACAGCTTACAAAGTCGTCTGGTAGGATTTTTCTGTGTGAATTTCTCTTTGAAATTATTGTTGAACAAATTCATTTGCTGTGTTAATTCATGTAATACAGTACATGTACTTTCTTCATACTAACTGCTGTCACAATTTGCAATTTCTTGCATATATTTGTAAATTTTGACAGCTGTTGGTATGAAGAAAGTACTGTATTATCTTTGAAATTAGTTCTAATCATCAGGTTGTCCAGTGCAGCATAGTATGAGTTTCAATTGGTTGAAAACTTGTTCTGTATAAATATTTCTGTGGCCAATGAAAGCCTGTTGTTTTATATATTACAGTAAAGGAAGGCATTTCAAATTAACCTCAGGTACCGTTACATATGAGGTAATGGCGTTTCATCTGAGACCATAATCTGTATTGTTGTACTTGAGTAAATGTGTTTTACAATTGGTTTGTTATCTCGAATCTGTGTGGATAACAGTAAACATCTCGAGATAGCCAATATTCGAGATAACTAATTGGTATTTCTTCAAAATGTTATTGGATGGAAGTGAAACATAACTCACGATAGCAGAAAATTCGAGATAAGTAATACCGAGATAACGATGTTCTAGGTTCATTTCTAATTGCATGAATTTGTAATTGAAGGTCTGCATACATTCAGTGTCGCTTGAATCTGTAAAAGCATTCACCAGCACATGTAATTGTTTTGGCATCTGGACAGTTTTGATCATAATGCAAACGGGATATACACTTTGGCCAGTCTCTTTATAATATCAATTTAGGGATGGAGGAAGTGCGTTCTTCTGCACAACGAGTTTCCTACACAGCTTGTTGCATTCTGGGACTCCATAAATGACATTTGCTGCAACGTGGGAGAATTTCTCATACATTTAAGATGTAAAAATAGCATGCTGCACACTCCACAATGCTTCTATATTTAGATAGCCCTACATCTTTGTTTGTGGAGGATTCTCAAAATAAATGGGTACCTTGGAAGTGATTAGCCTTTTCCATGATTCAATCCTCTTCTAATGTGAAAAATAACAGGTGGTATTAAAACTAAAAGTGTGGTCTTAAACATTTGCTGTCTAACAAGAGAATCTTATTTTTGTAAAAAACGATGATTGTATTGAAAAAAACATAAAAAGGAAGTATTTTGATAGGAAAGGGGGCACACCCCCTGGATCTGCCAATTGAATTGTAAAGGTATTTATCAAAGTCTTATGAAAACTAATTGAATTGTAATTGAATACTACACGTGTATAATGACTCTGCGCATAGGGGCTAGTTTAAACTGGTTCTTCAACTCAAATTGTACCTACAAAAGAAGATAAAAGTTCAAATAGAAATAAAAAAGAAAAAAAAGTTAGCTTTTGAACGTGGTCTTATACAACGACCAGCCGGCCATGGCATTTAACCTGTCAGGGACTCACTCCAGAGATTGCAAGATCATTGACAATAAGATTGCACCCATTTCTAGAGAGCTTTCAGCCAGAAAGATATACTCAGCCTTGAATGCCAGGTCATGCGCCATTTTCAGCATAATAGTGCCGTTACAGGCAGCCTCCTGCATGCAAAGAGATTGCTGGCAAGAGAGTGTTGGTGTAACCAACATCCTATGTTATTAGCTAGTGTATAAGATGGAGAGGAAAGGCATATATAATAAACTGGGTTGTTCTCTGAACAATTATTTCAATTATAGGTATTTCTATTTATCATTCTTTTTCATGCAATTTCATTGGTTATCATCCGGAAGTATCCGATAACCCGGAGAGGGTTATCACCCCTCTTCGAAGAGGGTGATACCATGGTTATCATGCTTGTACTCAACCAAACTACTTTTTCACATTTTTTAAAACAGTTTTGTAATCGTGTAGAAAAGAATGATAAATACAAAACCGGGTTCGTTGTGCAACATGAATTATTTTATCAGGATTCGTTCTTGTGGCGTATTACTCCTCGCCCTTTGGGCTCGCCGTGATACGTCCAAAGAACTCACCTGATAAAATAATTCATATTACAAACTCACTCGGCTTTGTCTATATAAACAGCAGAAGTTTCCAGGAAGACCACCATTATAAAGTGGCCGCATGTTAAGACCATTTTCCACGTCCCCAAGCCTTCGTAAATGAGATAACTGCGGACCTCATAGAGAAACCACCTCTTTATTGAGACCAGTTGGAGCCAGCTACTTGGTGGTCGCAATAGGGAGGTTCTAGTGTAATCTATCTGCCAGACCCCGCTTTAGAACGCCTACTTCTCAATGCCATTTTCCGCAAGCATACTTTTTCATTATAGTCTAAAACGCATGATTCCTGAAAAGAGGCTCGTGGGACTGTCCAATTTGTCAAAAGTAAACTCATTCAGTGGAGGAAATTGGGGAAGAAGTAGTGAAACTTGAAATGAAATTATCACTTCTACTTTTAAATAGATTTTATACAGTGGAACCTGACAATGTTGTAACATCTCATGAACGGACATCCCTCCTACAATATATGTGGACAAGTTTCACTTCTACCATTCCCTATAGACATGTATGCATCATTATAAAGTGAACCACTTTTAAAGGCACCTGTTGTATGTGGACATTTTTAACTTCTACATGTATGCAGTTTAGTTTTTTATTTTACTGAGCCTGCCTTATATGTTGACACTTTGCACATCTACCTTCTCTATATATCATATATAAAGTGACCCCCTCTTTTAAAGACGCTTGTCTTATGTGGAGACTTTTAACTCCTCCATGTCCAAATACATGTATATCATATATAAAGTGAAAGCAAAGAGCACTTGTCTTCTGTGAACATTACCAATTATATTTCACGCCTGTCGGAAGTCCCTGCGATAAACGCGGTGTATAAAAATGATTCATGTGTTGTACTGCATGCACTTACAACTGTACATTGTACTGTATATTTTGTCATATTGGGGTTGATACTGGTGTGCTTTTACGCATTTATAGTCACTTATTTGAAGACCTGGGTGTGAAATGGTTGAATGCTTAAAGGGAATAGGTATAAAGTGTGTGTATGATTGTTGATAAATCTTGGTTGGAACCAAAACCAACCGCACAACACAAACTAAGCAGACGTTCCGACACCTCCCGAAGGTGCCGGCCGCATTCAGCAGGTTCACTAGTAGAACACATCAAGAAGGATAGGAAGGTGAAAAAGTCCTCTCCCTAGAGATCGTTCACAAATGATGTCACCTCATTTTTGTCCCTTTTTAACCCCCTCCCGCCACCCCCTTGTCACCTTTCGTCATCTTTGCAGCACCCCATTCTGGTAAGTGACGCAATCTTTGCCTCACCCCCCACCATGACATGGTTTCGCGATGACATTTAACCTTGCCGTTATATAAATACATTTTAATATATATGGTGTCTAAATTAGGGATATTTAAAATTTAGACATAATTTTACAAATGTATCTAGGACTTAAAGCAAACATGGCAATGTGATTTCAACAAGTAGATATCTCACAACTCACTTAACAAGTTCAAATACTGTTGAATAACTACAACTATTTTTTAAAGGTGACATCACCCAAGTGCTAGACCCCTCCCTGTCAACTTTCATCATCTTTCGCTACACCCCTGTCATTTGTGAACGATCCCTTAGACAGGCAAGCACAGGAAATAGAAATCTGACAAATTGCTTTCCCTGGAGGCAGCATTTTACCTGATGAATGAGACAAGCATTGTCCGAGCATCATTACACTTTAAGTATAGTTTAGTTGCACAAAATGAGTTTAAGTGTAAAAAATTGTAAAATCTGCGGAATGTAGAGGAAATTCTTAAGCTATTGGCCCCATCTCTCCTAAAAAACTTATTACAATTCCCTTATTACCTATGATATTCACTAAACATTATATACCCTATAAGGTAGTTTTGTCCTCTACATGTCATTGACTAAAACGAATGTGTTATCTTGGCGATGGACGGGGTTTGTGTGGTGCTAAAACTTGAGCAGTGCCAATAACTTGGACACGACGTTGTCTTGCATAGGGTAGCCGTTGTTTTCTACATACATGATACACATATTTTTCTTAAGGGATTGTCAGTTCCTACCATATTGAAGCTAAATTAAAATTAAAACTATTTTACTTGATTTATAATACGCATGCGCGCGCGAGTAAGCACACACGCACGCACGCACGCACACATTCATTCATTTTCTACATTCTCTCTCCTCTCTCTCTACCACGCATATTTCTACCATGATAACTGAAGACAGGTATCACAACCTTTAATCTTCAATTTAACTATATTACGTGGCATACGCATTATGTAGACTGTAAGAAAAGCAGAGGCCACACCAACGTGTACCATATATAATGGAATGTATGAATTTTATTATGAGATGCACCTTTTAGACGTAGCCTTTATTCATATGTGATTTTCTCACTATTTTCTACATTATATTTGTGTGCATTATAAATCTAGTAAAACATCTATTATTCTAATTTCGTTTCTATTCCATCATCTGAAAGCATCTAAACAAAAGTGGAAAAAGACAATTACAAAAATAGACTTCTTTCAACAAAAACAGTTCACCCTTGCACAAAGTCTTCCTATGTATCACACAGTGCCTTCTTTTCTTGCCACTTTGTCATAATTTCCTAGGAGGCAAATGGCCATTGGAAAGCGCTTACTCTGACCGATTTGCCGATGCATCGTGGCCAATTTCCTCAGTCTGAGAGTCACAACTATTCTTTATTTCATTCCTTTTTTTTTCTTTGTAGTACTCGTCTGAAACACATTAGGGTGGTATTTTTTTCATTGTGAAAAAGAGTTACGTTAAATTAATTTGGAAGCTGAAGAAAGAAAAAAACAATTACAAAATAAATATCTCGTTTTACATGTAAATGTTCGAGTAATATGCTAGTTTATAATTTTTCTTCTGCATATATAGCGTAAAGCAAGTGAGCTCATTTGGAAATCAATATGGATTAACATAATGTACAAACAAAACAATATACGTATAAATATATGTAAATTCAAGCAACCTATGCCCCAACCATTTTCAAAATGCCGGTATGATGAATCCATGGAGGTGTGGCAGTACATTTCTGCTTCAATAGTTTATTGCTTTAATGATCTCAATATCGTACATAAAACTTAAGTGTACAGTAAATAGTGCTAGTGCAATTTACTAATTACTTTAGGTGTAGGTATTTATGCCATTATTACTTCCATTATTAGGTGCGTTCTGCGCTTGACAGTAAGGTTGAGTCTTAGTTGATTAAGAATGGTTACTTAAGATGTGATATGGGTGTAACTACAGCGGATTTTCATTGTTTTAATATACTCTTAAATACACTCCAGTCCAAAACTGTATTCCGATAGCTCTCTCATGTTTTCACTTTTATAGGTGGTTAGGGGGCAGAAGATTTTCCCTCACGTTCAAAATCAATATTCCAATCCTCCCATTTCAAACAAGAAGTCTATATCTCCCAGTATAGTATGTATGGGAGTCGCTGAAAAACCAACTATTGTATCCTACATGCACATATGGGGTACCAGGAAGTGTTTTCCTTACATTTACATTATTTTCATCCCACAATTCCATTTTCATGTTTTGGTGTTGCTGCTGCTGCTGCTGCTGCTGCTGTTGTTGCTGATGTTGTTGTCGTCGTTTTTGTTGTTGTTTTGTTTTTTTGTTTTGTTGTTGTTTTTTGTTTTGCTTTTCTTGCAACTCCGCGAATCTTCTTCACGCGGAGGTAACCCGAAGAAAGTTTGTCATTCCATCTGCCTTCTTTTCCCCAAAAATCTGGATCTGCTATAATTGCTTACCACCTGGTCGAATAACGCCAGAGTTCAATGGTTGAATCCATCATCATATATACACGTCTGCTACATATTTTCGACCTGTCATATCAGACAGTCTTCTTTCGGGTGACGTCACATGATTGACGTCACACAGGACAGAATCATGTGACGTCAGGAAGGAGACAGTCTAACCCGAGAAGTCAAAATCAGAAAAGTACACAATGGATTTATTTCACAATTACCAATTATTGAGAATACAATCAATGAAACCTGCATAATCTATTCCAATCATTTATAAAGCAGTAGAATGTTGATATGGTTGAAAACGGCTATATCCCTACGGTACTCAACTTTGACATACCTGTTATAAATAGCAATCAATTACATCTACAAGGTCTCTCTTTCAGTGATGTGGTGCTTGTACGGGTATATTGGGTGTGAGTGTGGTTATATTGTGTTTTCTCCAGGTATAAACCCAATACATGTAACAAATGTAAATGTGGCAGTTTCTAGTCGTGAGTCAAGTTTTGTTCTTATGACTTTACATTTTACACCAGGTCATTGGAACATTTATTGATCGCTCCATCATTTCTCGGAAACTTGCATCTGCAGCAAATTCAGCGTAAAATGCTAATCACACATTGCTGCATCCCATTCATCTATACCTGATTAACGTGTAGGTACTGCAGAGCAGTGGGCAACTATTTAGGGATCAGTCCAACCGCTGTTCTTCAGGCCGAAAAAAGAACAACGGTTGGACAGATAGTGGCACTGAGGCGTCTACTGAGGGTGTCCTGACTGAAAACCCAGTTGTAAGTCCTGACATTCATTGACTCCGGGAAGGCCTTCGATACAACCACCGTGGGAAACTTATGGAGATTCTACGAGCCTATGGAGTACCTGGGAAGATTGTGCCAGCCATTGCTCCACCTACTCTGAAACGTGGGCCAAAGTCAGAACACCAGATGGGGGACACAGAACCATTCCAGATCCTGGCTGGTGCTGCAGGGCGACACACTAGCTCCATTCCTAGTTTATTGTAGCCCTTGACTATGCTCTCTGATGCGCAATCAATGGCAGAGAAGAAGAATTAGGCTTCACACTCACTAAAAGAGCCAGTCGTGGGGGTTCCAGCCAAGACTCTTTACAGACCTGGACTTTGCTGATGATATCTCACTTATCTCAGGCTCTGTCCAGAAAGCCTGTGAACTGCTGGTAGAAGTTGAACGCCAGTGTCTGAAAATTGGTCTTGGCATGAATACCAGGGGAAGACTAAGGTCATGGCTGAAAATGTGGAGAACCCAGAGATCAGAACCCTTGACGGAACTGTTCTAGAAGTTGTCAAAGACTTCAACTACCTGGGTGCCTGATAGCCTCACCAGAACGATATCAGGATCAGGAGAGCCCATGCATGGTCTGCACTGCACAGCATGAACAGAGTGTGGAAGTCAGGGATGAATGACAACCTCAAGCGAAGACTGTTTGTCACCACTGTGGAAAGTGTGCTGCTTTATGGATGAAGCCTGGACCCTCACTGCCAAAGGGAAAATACGGGTAACCGATCAAACATAATGA